>QJPP01002678.1:0-316710 GCA_003996215.1 Jaltomata sinuosa | reverse complement strand
ATAAAACTTGAACTTTTCAACTTAAAAACATGATAACCTAACTTCATAAAACATGGGGTACATGCTAAAATAATGAGAGGGGCTGATGGAGTAGAATCAGATGGACATTCTAAGGAGGAAACTAGTACCTCAAGATGGAACTGAATTGGAAGGGAAAAGATGATGATATTTGGCCTTCATGGCCTCTTCCTCTTCCCAAGTAGCACCTTCAACAAGCTGGTTCCTCCAAAGGACATTTACCAAAGTGACTTCTTTGTTCCTCAACCTCTGAATCTGACGATCAAGGATCTCCACAGGAACCTCCTCATAAGTGAGACTATCTTTCACACCCATATCTCCCAAAGGAACAATCAAGCTCGGTTCACCAACACACTTTTTCAACAAAGAAACATGGAAAACTGGATGAACCGCTTCCAACTCTGTTGGCAACTCCAACTCATAAGCAACAGTACCAACTCTCCTCAAAATCCGATAAGGACCTATAAAATGGGGGCTAAGCTTCCCTTTCTTGCCAAACCTCATCACACTCTTTATGGGTGACACCTTAAGGTAAACCCAATCATCAACTTCAAATTCGAACTCCCTTCTCCTCACATCTGCATAAGATTTATGTTGACTCTGAGCGGCCTTCAACCTCTCTCGAATAAGCTAAACTTTCTCCATGGTCTCATGTACAAAATATGGACCAATCAAGATTGCCTCACCAACCTTGAACCAACTAATATGAGATCTACACCTTCGGCCATAAAGTGCCTTATATGGAGCCATCTGGATGCTAGAGTGAAAGCTGTTGTTGTAGGCAAACTCGATAAGAGGTAAGTGATCATCCCAATTACCTTTGAAATCAATCACACACGCTCTCAATATATCCTCTAAAGTCTGAATAGTACGCTCTGCCTGGCCGTCTGTCTGAGGATGAAAAGTTGTGCTAAGCTTTACCTTGGTACCAAGACCTTTTTGAAATGACTTCCAAAACTGAGATGTAAACTGAGGGACTCTATCAGAAATGATAGACAAAGGAACACCATGCAATCGGACTATCTCCTGAATTTAGAGTCTGGCATAATCATCCGTTGTATCCGTAGTCTTAATAGCCAAGAAATGGGATGACTTGGTCATCCGGTCAATGATTACCCAAATGGAATCATGTTGCCTTCGAGTACAAGGCAAACCCGTAATAAAGTCCATATTGATTGCTTCCCATTTCCAAGTGGGAAAGTCAATATCTTGAAGCATACCACCTGGCCTTTGATGTTCTACTTTTACTTGTTGACAGTTGGGACACTTTGCCACAAACCCGACTATGTCCTTCTTCATACCATTACACCAAAAGACTTCCCACAGATCAGTACATCTTAGTGGTACCCGGATGAATGGAGTATCTAGAACTGTGAGCCTCAACCAAAATCTGTTGTCTCAACCCATCAACATCTGGCACATAAAAATGACCCTGATAACGAAGCACACCATCTCCCCCTTGGGAGAAAACCTCAACCTTTTGCTAACGAACTGCACCCTTAAGCTGAAGTAGAACGGGATCTTGTTCTTGCTTGTCTTTCACCTAGCCACCAAGGATGATTTGGTACCATTAGTCACAATCACACCACCTTCGATCGAGTCCATAAGGCGAACTCCCAACCGAGCAAGCCTATGAACCTTTTTAACGAATTCCTTCTTTCCATCTTTAATAGAAGCTACACTTCCCATGGATAACCTACTCAAAGCATCCGCCACAACATTGGCCTTACCCGAATGGTAAAGCACACTCATTTCATAATCCTTAAGGAGCTCAAGCCATATCCTCTGTCGCAAATTCAATTCATTTTGAGTGAACACATATTGAAGACTCTTGTGATCGGTGAATACATCCACATGCACACCATACAAGTAGTGTCTCCAAATCTTTAAGGCAAAGACCACGACCGCTAACTCAAGATCATGAGTAGGATAGTTCTTCTCATGAGTCTTAATCTGTCTAGAAGCATAAGCAATCACCTTACCATGCTGCATCAACACACAACCCAAACCAATCCTAGAAGCATCACAATATACAACAAAATCATCTAAGCCCTCGGGTAGAGCTAACACTGGAGCAGTGGTCAATCTAGTCTTTAATTCTTGAAAGTTCTTCTCACACAAGTCGGACCACTGGAATTTCACCTTCTTCTGAGTCAATCGGGTAAAAAGGGCAGCAATGGAAGAAAAACACTCCACAAACCTCCTGTAGTAACCAGCCAAACCCAAAAAGCTCCTAATATCAGACAGAAAAGTAGGTCTAGGCCAGCCCTTTTCTGCCTCTATCTTCTGAGAATCAACTTGAATACCATCTTTAGTCACAATATGACCCAGAAAAGAAACAGACAGTATCCAAAACTCACACTTGCTAAACTTAGCAAACAACTGCCTATCCTTGAGAGTTTGCAAAATAACCCTCAAGTGATCCGCATGCTCCTCCTCACTCCGAGAGTATATGAGGATATCATCAATGAAGACAATCACAAACATACCCAAATACTGTTTGAACACACGACTCATCAAATCCCTAAAAGTTGTAGGAGCATTTGTTAGACCAAAAGACATAAATACAAACTCATAATGACCATATCGAGTCCTGAAGGCTATCTTCGGGATATCACATTCCCGAACTCAAAGCTGATGATAATCGAATCTAAGGTCGATTTTGGAGAAGAAACTAGCACCCTGAAGCTGATCAAATAAGTCATCAATCCTAGGAATAGGATACTTATTCTTGATTGTGACTTTGTTCAATTGGAGGTAATCAATACACATTCTAAGAGATCCATCTTTCTTCCGAACAAACAAAACTGGGGCACTCCAAGGAGAGATACTAGGCCTGATGAAACCTCTTATCAAGCAAGTATTTCAACTGATCTTTCAACTCCTTGAGTTCCGCGGGGGCCATTCTATAGGGAAGAATAAAGATAGGATTCATATTCGGAAGAAGATCTATCCCAAAGTTAATTTCCCATTCAGGAGGGACTCCGGGAAATACTTTTGGGAATTTGTTCACAATAGGAATAGACTAAATAGTTGGGGTCTCGAACTCCGTGTCCATAACCCAAACTATATGATAGACATAACCTTTTGAAATCATCTTCCTAGCCTTAAGATAAGATATGAAATGACCTTTCGAAAAAGAGGGACTACGTTGCCATTCTAGGACAGGTTCATTAGAAAACTTGAAACTAACCACACGAGTGCGGCTATCAACTGAGGCATAACAAGCATACAACCAGTCCATACCAAGAATAACATCAAAATCAGTCATCTCCAACTCTACTAAATCTATTGAAGTGACTCTATGAAGGACTGAGATAGGGCAATTTTGATAGACTCTTTCGGCTAGGATTAACTCACCAACAGGAGTAGAAACATGAAAGGGTTCTAAAATCAATTCAGGATGAACCTCGAACTTACAAGACACATAAGGAGTTACAAAAGATAGGGAGGCACCGGGATCCAACAAGGCATACACATCAAGAGAGAAGACTTTCAACATACCGGTAACCACTTCTGGAGAACTCTCCTGATCCTGGCGGGAGAACATGGCATAAAGACGGTTCTGGCGCTGACCACCAGAACTAAAAGTTGCGCCATGCGGGGCTGGTCTACCACCTAAAGCTGCTGGGGTAGACTGAGTCCTACCACCTCCTTGCCCCTTCTTAGCTGAAGGGCAATCTCTAACATGGTGCCCAGTCAGACTACACCCAAAACAACCCTCTCTACTAGCCAAAAACTCACCGGGGTGAGTCTTCCCACACTTAACAAAAGCTGGGTAGGAAGATCCCTTAGCAACACTACCTTGAGACTGAGAATAGGAACCAGATCCTCTACCACCATGATCATAACGAGGCTTTTGAGCTTGAGTAGGAGCACTAGTAGAATAATGAATGGACTTGATGACTTCTTCTGGAGAGAAGAGCAGTGTCTACCTCCGGACTTGTGATGACCAAAACCTGATCCCTCAGATCTAACCCTCTTGTTCTCCCTTTCCATATCCCTAAGCTTGTCACCCTCAATCTGATGAGCATGAGTCATGAGTCGGGAAATGTTCATATCACTCAACAACAAAGCAGACCTACACTCTTTCTTTACCACATCAGAAACCCCATATATGAACTTGCTCATTTGATTATGCGTGTCCTCTACCATGGAGGGAACATATCTAGACAACTGAGTGAACTTTAGGATACATTCTTGCACCGTCATCGAACCTTGCCTCAAGTTCACAAATTCTTCCACCTTCGCTTGCCTCAACTCATGGGGAAAGAACCTATCAAGGAAGGCTCTCTCAAAACACTCCCAAGTCATGGGGATCGCATATCTCACCCTAGCCTCCTTCCATTGCGTGAACCAAATGTGAGCCACATCCTTGAGATGATAGGATGCAAGCTCAACACACTCAACCCCAACCACTTACATAACCTCAAAGATCTTCTTCACTTCATCAATAAAGTTGAGCGGCTCCTCACTCACTTTCGAACCCTAAAACTCTGGCGAGTTCATATGGATGAAGTCACAAACTCGGGCCCCTAAACCACCTTAAGGATGGAGGGGGCAGGAGCCAGCTGATTGGCTTGAGTAGCCAAAGTATGGGCTAGCAAATGAATAGAATTCCTTAACTCATCATTTGTGACATTGGGAACCAGAATCTGAGGAACAACATTTCGAGCGGCTCGGGGAGGCATAGCACGTCGAGGAGGTATAGTCTGAAACACATAAGATAAGGATTAGAGGAACATTAAAGTTAAGATCTATCGCACGATATGATCATGAAAGAAGTGAAACTTTCCTAAAACATCTCATAGCTTCCCTCTTATATGTGTGGTGCGCTTCACACACATGAAAAAGACTCTACTCGATGCGGCTTTCAGACATCCTAGGACTCTTGAACCTGTTGCTCTGATACCAAGTTTGTCACGCCCCGAGGTTACCTCCTAGGTGTAACACAGGACTCGGGACCACAAGGATCCCAAGCTAACCCTTGGTCATAGCATTCTCAAGCAACATAAAGTAAAACATAGCAGAAGCATCATAAAGAAATCCAAAACAAGAAGTATGATCATAGATAAAGTACTAAATAGGGAATACAACCCAAAAGATCCTCCGATAACATCTATGTCTGGAAGCCTCTAAACTAGCATAATGAGTTGATGGGACAACACCCCAACTAACTCGATAATCTCAAAAAAAGGAACACAAAGCTTAAGTAAAGTCTAGTCCTTGATCTGTGAGGACTCACCCAAGCTGACTGAGAGTGGCCGGGATCTCTAGCCACGAAGCTGTGAAGGGACACCTAAATCTGCATCATCAAAGGATGCAGCACAATATGCGTTAGTACTATGGAATGTACTAAGTATATGAGCAAGGCATGAACATGATGAAAATATGCTAAGCATACTTAAATAACTAAAATCATGCTTTTAAAGATAAACTGAGCGCAATGACTCTAATACTTTCTATAAACTAAAACATAGTCATAAGTAATAAGTTTGACACTACTAAAAAAAGGCTAAAAAGAGATGGCCAAAAGGAACGCTGGCCGTCACTTTTTTGGCCAAAAGCGACGAAAAAGCGACAGCGTCACTTCCGTGGAAAAATGGCCTGTTGCTTTTCCAAAAGCGATGGACAACGTCACTTTAAAAGCGACTGACTGCGTCGCAAATAAAAAAGCGACACAATTTTATTTTTTCCAGAAAAGCGACGCAGTCCATCGCTTTGTTCTTGAACTTGAAGAACAAAGCGTTGGACAACGTCAATTTTCCTGGTAAGTTTTTTTTCAGAAAAGAGACATTGTCCGTCGCTTTTCTGGGTATTTTTTTAAAAAAATTCCAGAAAAGCGACGGACAAAAGAGACCCTGTCCGTCGCTTTTCTGCATCTTTTCCAGCTGCAAAAATCTGAATTTTCAATATGCACCTCCTGCCATTTACAAAACAATTCAAAACAGCCCAAATCAGCACTAATTGCTGCCACAATATTCATAATAAGATTCAATCATAACAAGAAACTAAATACGAAGTAATAATATCACTAAACACATAAAAGGTCCACCAAAAGGACCTATAAAGTATTCAATAACTTAAAAAAAGTGTCAAAATATCAAAAAGTATAGGAAAATGATAACAAGCATTAACCAAAACTAAGGTTCACAAAGACTAACCTAAACTAGCAAGCTATTCAAGGTTCACAAACTAACATTAATGTAATAAACTAACACTTAACTTAAAAAAGAACCTCTATAATTCAAGTACCTAATTCAAGAACCTATGTAATTCAAGTAATTAATTCAAGAACCTATATAATTCAAGTTTTAAAAAAGAACCTAAAGTTGAAAACTTCTTAACCTAAAACTAACAATTTAAACTAACAAACTTAACTTAAAAAACCTTAAATTTAAAAAAACTAAGATTCAAGAACTTAATTCAAGTTAATAATCTAATTCAAGAACCTAATTTCAAATTCTAATCCCAAATCCTAATTCTAAATTCAAGTTAAAAAAAGAACCTAAAGTTGAAAACTAATTCTTAACTCAAAACTAACAAACTTAACTTAAAAAGGCTTAACTTAAAAATACTAAAATTCAAGAACCTAATTTTAAATTTTAATTCCAAATCGTAATTCCAAATTCAAGTTCAAAAAAGAATCTAAAATTGAAAACTAATTCTTAACTCAAAACTAACAATTTACACTAACAAACTTAACTTAAAAAAATAAAGATTCAAGAACCTAATTCTAAATTCTAATTCCTAATCCTAATTCCATATTCAAGTACCTATAATTCAAGTTCCAAAAAAACCTAAAGTTGAAAACTAATTCTTAACTCAAAACTAACAATTTAAACTAACAAACTTAACTTAAAAAAGTTTAACTTAAAAAAATTAAGATTCAAGAAACTAATTCCAAATTCTAATTTCAAATCCTAATTCCAAATTCAACTACCTAATTCAAGTTCAAAAAAGAACCTAAAGTTGAAAACTAATTCAAGATTCTAAAACAAAATCTAAAACTAATTCAAGAACCTATTTCAAATTCAAAGTTCCCAAATTAAAGTTAATAATCTAATTCAAGAACATAATTCTAAATTCAAGAACCTAGCTAACTCAAGAACCTATATAATTCAAGTTAAAAAAAGAACCTAAACTAAGGTTCACAAACTAATAGCAAGCCTAAACTAAGGTTCACAAACTAATAGCAATCCTAAACTAAGGTTCACAAACTAATATCAAGCCTAAACTAAGGTTCACAAACTAATAGCAAGCCTAAACTAATTAAAGTTCAAAAATTAAGAATATAATCTAAAAAAGGAATTTCTCACTATCAATTTTTTCATATATCAATTTTCACTATCAATTTTTCAAAATTCTAGTCTAGAATTCAACAATAACAACAACAACATATACACCCTAGTCTAGAATTCAACAACAACAACATACCCTAGTCTAGAATTTACTATCAATTTTTCAAAATAAAAATACTCAAATAAAACCCTAACCTTCAAATAAACAAAACAACTAACCTCAAAATCGGAGGAGGTAGGAGGAAGGAGGTTGACGGTGGAGAGAGCGGCGGTGGAGGGAGCGGCGGAGCAGTGGCGGAGGAGAGAAGGAGAGAAAAGAAAAAGAGAGAAATGAGGGAAAGAGACCCCGTCGGGTCTCTGTATAATTAAAAAAGCGACGGACGCGTCGCTTTTGTCCGTCACTTTTTTAAATGAGTTGACCGCGTATTGACCAAAAAGCGACGGAAAAAAGTGATGTTGTCCGTCGTTTTTCTATTTTTTTAATATAAATTAAATTTTAAAGAAAGCGACGGACAGCATCGCTTTTTTTTAATTTTTTTTTTTTAATAATTGCGATGATGTCCGTCGCTTATAATAAAAAATAAAAAATAATTATTTATAAATAATTTTGGCGCAAAAATCCGCCAAAAAAGCGATGAAAAAAGAGATGTTGTCCGTCGCTTTTGTAAAAATAATAATTAAAAATTAAAAAAAATAGAAAAGCGACGGACAGCGTCGCTTTTTCCGTCGCTTTTCAGGAGCGACGTTGTCCGTTGCTTTCCTATCCGTCCCTTTTTGAGCTGTTTTTAATAGTGTGAAATCTGAATAAGAGTCAAATGCAAGTTTTAAAAGCATAAACTGTTTTCTGTGGGAGATTTTCTAACCGACATAGACCATGTGAGCTACATGAAATTTGATGTATCCGCCCCATCGAGAGAATCCAATATACCTTGCTAGGGTATAAAGGCATCACTTTGGCGTGATCACTAAAACTGATGCCCAAAAGAGGGGACTTAAGTCCTACGGGGACACGTAGTTCTGGGACCTTTTGGGGTACTCTCACCCTGTCCAACTCGGTGCTAATAGTACTCCCAAAACATATATATAGCTCATATAATACTGGGCATATCTGATGCCAAAACTTTTCATACTGATGACATATCTGATGTCAAAACTGTTCATAACCAATGACATATCTGATGTCAAAGCTATTCACTACTGGTGACATATCTGATGCCAAAACCGTTTGAAAAGCAATAAGACATATCTGATGCCATGCAATTCAAATTTATACATACATAGACTTGGCATAGCCATAATTCAAAACATGTTTTTCTTGCTAAATTTATACTTAAAAAATTAGGCATGCAATTTCATAAGTACATAGAGGCCATGATATGTAATCATGCCAATTTTCTCTTGAAAACATGCAAATTCATAGTTTCATGCTAGAAATCAATTTTCATGCTTGGGCTTTTAAAACCAATAAGAGAATCATAATCAAATCATGAATAATCAATAGGAAACCATGAATTTAAACATAGAAACTGATTTCATAAACTTTTCCCAACTTTAGATCAAAACCCTAATTTCATAAGTTCATAATTCAACATAAAAATTTGGGGATTTTGGGCACAAGGGTGAAAGAAACCCATTGTTAAAGACCCACATACCTTGGTGGAAGATTACCCACTTGATTGGAAAAGACTTAAGAGACTTGACTTGGAGCTTGGAGACTTGAGATTGAAAGAAACTCTCTTTTGAGTGAAGAATGAGAAGCTTAAGAAGGAGTTAGAATAATATGTGTGAAAACCCTTCTAAAAGTAGTCAAAATGACTTCACTTAGTAGTTAAAAAGGGTGGAAAATGATCAAAATGTCCCTGGGATTTAATTTAGAAAACTGTCTTAAAAACCCGGCTTCAGGTTCCACGAGTCCCTTCCACAGATCATAGGACCAATCACGACTCGTGGAATGGGGTCGTGGTTCCTGAGCCAGAATTTTAGGTTGCTGAAGACATCCTACGACTCCACAGGATGACTTGTGGAAGCTTCCACGAGTCGTCGAACCTAATCGTGGAACTCAATGATTTAAGGCTGCCTCTGATCAGGTTCCACGAGTCAACAACACGACTCGTAGAAACTTCTATGAGTCGTGGGAGTGACTCGTGGTTGTCAGACCTGAGGATAGTCTGCAGGACTGGAATCATGAGTCACTTCCATGACTCGTGGACTTGATTTGTGGTCCCTGAAAGTCCAAAATTTTCTACAAGTCTGAGTTTAAAAGTTGGATACGCTTCCGGGGTGTTACAGTCAAAGAGTGTGTGAATTTATAAATTTCCTAAGTTTTGTTCAAATAAAAGAGTGATTGAGTAATTACTATTAAAACTAGACTATTTGTTAAGCTAAAAATTTAATTGAACACTTGAAACGCAAGAAAATATGACATTTGTTTTGGATTTTTAAAGGGACCGGGGTTGTACCCTTAATATGACATATCTATTCATGGATACAAGTATCTTGCTTACATACAAAGGATTGATGGTTATGATTCAATTGAAAGCTACTTACTAATATTTTTCAATTCTCGCAAGTTAATTTGTACAAATTCTTCCAAACTCGAGAAAGCTATATTAAGACCCAATTGATAAACCCAAGTAAGAATCTCCCTTTTCCTAGTTTGATTTTGTTATCCAAGCTTAATAATTCCTTAATATACTCCACTCTTCCTACTTGTTAAAAATCCAATCCAGTCTCCATTCTTCCAAGCATGAAATGAATATGTAGGGCTTAATCTAGTGTTTGCAACCACTAAATTGACAAATAAGCATGTAAACAAGTAGATTATTAAAACTCATATAATAATAAGCAAGATAGACTTATATCTATTCATAGTAATGCCATAAGAGTTAACAACCCCAGCTATAGAATTTAGCTACTCATACAAGAAATAAAAACTATAAGATAAAAAGAAAAGAAAGACATGATTAAAGAGTAATTAGGAAATAAAATTGATACTCTATGGTGAAATTCTTCAAAAGCTCCCAAAAGTAGTTATGGTTATTCTCTAAACTTCATGAATACCATACTTTTTTAGAAAATGTCCTAAAAATCTTATTTAAAGTAGTGCAAAAATATGGCAAAAAAGCCCCTTTCGCCCAGCTACATGGGTGAGCTACGTACCACGTAGGTGATTCCAAAAGCTTTTCTTGGCAGCCTTCTCAACGTGGGTGGCTATGTGTGTGAGCTACGTGGATGAGGCCACCCACGTGAGTGAAACACATGACCTACACAAATTTTTTCTTTGCTCTTTTTGGTTCTTTTTCTTCAACGTTTAGCCCTTATATCTAATTTTCTCAACTATTTGAAGCTATTTCAATCCTTTTGCTCTTCAAAAATTTTCAAAACCTAAAAATCATATCATTCAAACCATTATTAGACAACTAATCACACAAATGGGGCATGAATTTATCATTAGAAGTAGCATAATTTGGCATTTGGATCAGGCTTCCTCAACTTTTGACAGAATTCCATGACAGAAGCATCTTAGAAAAAATGTGAAAAATTAGGATTTCTGCTAAAAATAGACACTTGCACATTTTCTATATGGAGGGATCATTATGCAAAAATATACATACAAGTATCAGAAGGTACCCCAGTAAAAATCAGCATCACAATTGGAAATTACCATCAAAAGGTGATTTATGAAGGGTAAGGAACGTTGTGTACAGGGTGGGGGAGGATTAATCATACTATTTAAAATTCTTCTCTCCGCAAATAAAATACAATAAAAATCACCAACTGGAGCATCATCAAGGGTTAGAACAAAAGATCATTGACAAACAATCACATTCCCAAAGAAAACAAAAGCACCAAACCTAGAGGGACAATGTAAAAATAGGACAACAAACCAAATACAAACCGAGGTAAAAAAAATTAACGCGGTGTAACGACCGAGTCCTTCATTATGGGTAGTTCCATCGTGCCAAGTTTTAGAGTTAGAAAACTCTGGGTTTGGGGGTTTGAAATTCTGAGCTAGGCTAGCCTCGGCCAGTTTTGGAGCGAGGTAGCGTCTAGGGAAATCCAAGGAAATATGAGATTAGGTGTCTTGGATTGTGCTAGTTTTCCATTTAGACAAGACATAAAGGAGTCCGGGGGACTTTTTGGAATCGCATTTTGGTAAGTAGAACTCTTGAAATCGCGTTTGACGTGAAGGAGTTATTTCAGGATGTCGGGGGAAACATGTGTGTTGTGAAATGGATAAAACTGGCAGATTTTTGGACATTTTGTCCATGACGAGTGCGGTCACGCATGATAGCATCCACCGCTATAGCGGTAGAAATTACCGCTATAACGGCGATCAAAGGGAGGTCAACCTACTTAAGACCGCTATAGCGGCAGCCTACTGCTATAGCGGGACCACTATAGCGGAGCGGGGACCGCTATAGCCGAACGACGGGATTTTAATGCAGAAATAACTCCCAAAACATTCAGTTTTTCACAAGTTCATTTTGGGAGAAGGGCTAGGCGATTCCAAGCGTTTTTCTTCCTTTTTCCATCAAAATTCTTCCCTAAGGTAAGGTTTTCGTTCCCCAATCATTGTATTACATTTCCTAGGTGATGGATTATGATTTTCTGTGAATGTGTATATTTGTGTACTCATGTCTAAGTGATTGTGTACATTACATTACTTAGGGAAGTTTTATGGAATGTCTAGCTTCCTGTTTACAGTCTATGATTAAATGGTGTTTACTTGTTGGTTTTACAAGTTGTGTGTGTTCATATATTGACTGTGGTTATTGACATTCGTTTGGCTCGGGTACCACGCCTGGTACAGGTATAACAAATGGTTGGCACGGGTACCACGCCTGGTACGGGTATAACATTCGGTTGGCACGGGTACCACACAGGCAGGGGTGCGACGCAGCCAGCTCGGGAAGTCACCCGGATTGATGATCGAGCTCATTGCTATGCTTTTCCAGGGAGGACTGAGGCAGAAGCCTCAGATGCGGTGATCACAAGTACTATTCTTATCTATGATAAAATGGCTTCAATATAATTTGACCCAGGCTCTACGTATTCTTATGTGTCTGTGAGTTTTTCTTTGGGGCTGGGTTTGACTTGTGATATCCTTGATTCCTATCTATGTTTCTACCCCAGTTGGAGAGTCGGTGGTTGTGACTCATGTATATCATGACTGTTCGGTTGTTTTTGTAGGGTTACATACTTGGGTAGACTTGGTAATTCTGGATATGATTTTGATATTATCTTGGGTATGACCTGGCTATCTCCTTATCATGTTGTGTTGAACTGTAACACCAAGACTGTGGCTTTAGAGATTCCGGGTAAGGATAGACTAGAGTGGGAAGATGTGTACAGGCCTAAGCCAGTTAAGATAATATCGTTTGTCTGGGCTAGAAAGCTAGTGGAGAGGGGGTGTCTAGCCTTTTTAGCTCATCTCCAGGATGATAGTGTGGAGTCTCCTTCTATTGAGTCAGTTCCAGTGGTTTCTGAATTTCTAGAGGTGTTTCCAGCGGACTTGCTTGGTATGCCTCCGAACAGGGACATAGATTTTTGTATTGATTTTGAGCCAGGCACTCATCCCATTTCCATTCCTTCGTATCGTATGACTCCTGCATATTTAAGGGAGCTTAAGACTCAGCTGCAGGAACTCCTAGATAAGGGATTTATACATCTCAGTGCTTCACCTTGGGGTGCTCCGGTCTTATTTGTAAAGAAGAAGGATGGTAGTATGCGGATGTGCATAGACTATAGGCAGTTGAACAAGGTGACCATCCGGAATAAGTACCCTCTACCCCGTATAGATGATTTATTTGACCAGCTTCAGGGTGCATCAGTGTTCTCAAAAATCAACTTGAGGTCGGGGTACCATCAGTTAAAGATTAGACCTGATGATATTCCGAAGACTGCTTTTTGGACTCGGTATGGACATTATGAGTTTCTAGTAATGTCGTTTTATTTGACCAATGCGCCGGCAGCATTCATGAGTTTGATGAATGGGGTGTTTAAGTCTTACTTGGACTCCTTTGTTATAGTGTTCATCGATGATATTTTGATATACTCTAAGAGTAGGGAGGAGCATGCGAATTATTTTCGTATTGTGCTGGTTATCTTGAGGCACCAAAAGCTTTATGCAAAATTCTAAGTGTGAGTTTTGGTTGACTTCTGTGGCATTCTTGGGGCATGTAATGTCAAAAAAAGGGGTGATGGTGGATCCCCAGAAGATTGAGGCAGTCAAGAGTTGGGTTCGGCCTAGCTCAGTGACCGAGGTGAGGAGTTTTGTTGGGCTCACAGGGTACTATCGGAGGTTTGTTAAGAATTTTTCTTCTATTGCTACTCACCTGACCAGGCTAACACAGAAGGAGGTATCGTTCGTTTGGTCTAACAAGTGCGAGGAGAGCTCCAAAAGCTCAAGACACTTTTGACCACAGCCCCTATTTTGTCCTTGCCGGTTGCAGGTAAAAACCTTGTTGTTTACAGTGATGCTTCACATTCTAGTTTGGGTGTTGTGTTAATGAAGGATAGGAATGTGATAGCCTATGCATCCAAGCAGTTGAAAATGCATGAGAGGAATTACCCGACTCACGATTTAGAGTTGGCAGCGGTGGTTTGTACATTGAAAATCTGGAGACACTATCTTTATGGTGTCAAGTGTGAGGTATCTGAGGTAGAGGAGATGGATGGACTTATTAAAGAATTATGATGTGACAATTTAGTACCATTCGGGTAAAGCTAATGTGGTGGCAGACGCATTGAGCCAGAAAATTGTTAGCATGGGTAGCTTGGCTTGTTTGGGGGCGTCCAAACGACCATTGGCTAAGGAGATTTGGGCTTTGGAGGCCAAGTTCATGCACTTGGGTGTTTTAGATCAAGGTGGGTTGTTGGCCAGCATTGAGGTCAAGGCCACCTTCATAGGGGAAATAAAGGCAAAACAGTTTCAGGATCCAAAACTGGGTAAGTTGCGAGGTAAGGTAATATCTGGGGAGTCCAGATACGTCATGTTAGACTCTAGTGGAGTGTTGCATTTCAAGGAGAGGATTTGTGTTCCTCGGGTGGATGATATGATACAGAAAATCTTGGCAGAAGCTCATGGTTCGCGGTACTCAATTCATCCGGGCGTGACCAAAATGTACAGAAACTTGAGGCAGCATTACTGGTGGCTCAGGATGAAAAGGGACATAGTGGATTTTGTTTCCAAATGTCAGAACTGCC
The DNA here is from genome assembly GCA_003996215.1 of Jaltomata sinuosa. NCBI lineage: Eukaryota > Viridiplantae > Streptophyta > Magnoliopsida > Solanales > Solanaceae > Jaltomata > Jaltomata sinuosa. The sequence goes on along the minus strand of QJPP01002678.1, from coordinate 302,182 downwards.
AGCAGGTAAAGTATGAACATCAGAGACCTTCAGGACTACCTCAGAGAATGCTCATTCCAGAGTGGAAATAGAAAAGGATAGCCATGGATTTCGTGGTGGGTATTTTCAAGGCATTGGGGAAATATGACTCAATTTGGGTCATTATTGACAGGCTGACCAAGTCCGATCATTTAATTTTGGTCAGGGTAGACTACAATTCACAGCAATTCACTAAGATCTACGTAAAAGAGATTATGAGACTACATGGGGTAACATTGTCCATCATTTCAGACAGGGGTACGCAGTTTACTTCTAAGTTCTGGGGCAAGTTACATGAAGAGTTGGGTACACAACTCACCTTTAGCACAATCTTCCACCTTTAGACTGATGGTCAGTCTGAAAGGACAATTCAGGTATTGGAGGACATGCTGAGAGCATGTGTGATGGACTTCGGGGGTCATTGGGACCAGTTTTTACCACTGTGCGAATTCTCGTACAATAATAGCTACCACTACAGTATCGATATGGCACCATTCGAGGCCCTGTATGGGAGGAACTGCAGATCATCGGTTGGGTGATTTGCGGAAGGTGATGTGAAGCCTCTGGAAGTAGACTTAGTGAAGGAAGCGCAGGAAAAGGTAAGGGGCATACAGACCAAGTTGCTGGCTGCTCAAAACAGGCAGAAGGAGTATGCAGATCGCAAGGTCCGGGACATGGACTTTCAGGTTGGTGAGCAGGTATTGTTAAAGGTATCACCCATAAAAGGGGTTATGCAATTCCGTAAGAAGGGAAAGCTTAGCCCTCGGTTCATCGGTCCATTTGAAGTGCTTGAAATTATGGAGCCAGTGGCTTACAAGTTAGCATTGCCACCTAGTTTGTAGGGCGTCCATCCAGTATTCCATGTATCCAAGCTCAAGAGATACCATGGGGATGGGTATTACATCATCAAGTGGGATGAGATACTTTTCGATAAGGATCTTCGTTATGAGGAAGAACTGGTTTTGATTCTTGCTCGGGATGTCCGGAGGTTGAGGACAAAGGTGATTGATATGGTGAAAGTTCAGTGGAAGCATTGTCTGGTTGAGGAAACCACTTGGGAAATCGAGAAGTACATGCGGGACAAGTACCCTTAATTGTTTGAGGATTCAGGTACTACACTTCCTTCCTTTTTTTTCTGTAATTTCGGGTTTGATCATTCGGGGATAAACGATGGGAAAATTGGTATCTGTTGACATTCGGTTAGCTAGGGTACCATTCCAGGTACGGGTATAACAAATGGTTGTCACGGGTACGACGCCTAGTACGGGTATAACATTCGGCTGGCACGGGTACCACGCTTGGTACAGGTTTACTTTATTGCATCTTACATTGTTTCATTGATTATTGTATTGCATTGACTGATATTGGTTCCGTGTGTGGACCGGGTTATTTTACTAAATGTCATACTTGATATTGGTTCCATGAGTGGACCGGTTTATCTATTTAAAGGTGCTATTGTTGGTGGTCCTTGAGTGGCCGGGAACTTTGTATAACTGTTGTGTTGGTCTTGGCTTAGGCCGAGTTGAAGCATTACTTTTGGTATGTGTCTAGAGGGGATTCCAGGATGGGTCTGGGCTAGACGAAAAGGTATAGTTAATGGCTCATGTTCGTGGTATAGAACTGTAAGAGATGGATTTCATGCTGGGACAAGGTAGGTAGAGACTTGTAGTCTAGGGCCTGTATACTTGTTGCATGTTTTCCATATATTTACTTGAATATGTTGTACTGTTATATATGTTGTTTACTTGAAAACTGGTTGATGATCCTACCAGTAAATAGTGGTGGTGTACTGATACTGCACTTTCTTGTCTATGGTGAGTACAGGAAATCTACCAGTGACTGAGACGTGACCTCGCATTTAGCACCGGCGATTTTGACTTTCAAGGGTGAGCTGCTTGTTTCGAGCTACCTTGGGTTATTCTTAGAGTTTCAGTCCATTTATTTTGGACTTAAAACTATTTCATTTTATCTATTGGGGTTGCATACCTGTATTCTAGATAGTTGGTATTGATGTTTGGTACAATGACTTTCAGTTCCTAGGAGGGATTTTTCACAGGATAATAATTATGATTAGTTTTTGAATTATTTTGATTGCTAGTTTACTTTTTGCTTGCTGATTTTAGGCTGTTAGTCTAGGCAAGAGTTGAACTCTATTGGTTCGCTCATCGGGGGGTTGGGTTGGTGCCACTCATGATGGGTTGGGTCATGACATGCGGCATCTAGTAAGTTCATTGAACCACTCTCAAATACCATCACTAATACTAATCTTTAAACAACCACTACTCACTATCTTGCCCCAACAAAAATTCCTTAAAACGCTATCAAAGAAAAGAAAAAAGAAAACAGAGGCAACAACCCATCTGAAAAGCTGAAATGAGAACATAATCCACCATTGATTGACTAAGGTGGAGGGACCCAATAGATAATGAGAGTGGGGCCTTTATTGAGACTGTCAAAAATGCATCTCATTTTGGAAAAAACACTCTGCTAAATAAATTGCATAATAAATTGAAGGGACAATCTCCCACAATTATCAATTTAGTTGGGCCTACTAGGAGCCACATATCCCCAATGCAGACCTCATTCCCCACTAAGCCCCCAATGGAGATTTCAACTTCCATCTCTCTAAATGAGAGCATTTCCTCTTTTGCAGAGGATGATCATTAAAAACCCTCAGTTGACATGAACACGATCGTCATTTCAATTTACCCCAATGTCAACATTACCTCTTTTAGTAAAGAAAGGGTTTTTTATCATATCCAAACCAAACTCCACAAATCACCAATTCCATCAGAAATGGATAACCAATAAAACATCAAAAAACAGTCGATCAAGGAGCCTTTGCTCTTTGTAATAGCGCCAATATTGGAAGACCATATTCCATCATCATGATTAGAACTTGCACTTCAAGGCCAAGAGTTGAACCTAGATGTGAGCATAGGGCAACAACCTGAAATGGAATTTATCCTGATTCAACACAAAGTTTATTTCTTAATATCTCTTCAAGACTCTATACAAATTGGCCAAAAATTCATCAAAATTATCGCCCACAACGAAGAAATAATTCATGAATACCTCTAGAATATCTTCCACCATATTAGTGAAAATATCCATCATACACCATTGGAAAGTTGCGAGTGCATTGCAAAGTCTAAATGACATTCGTTTGAAAGCAAAGGTACCATACAAACATGTGAAAGTAGTCTTCTCTTATCCTCTAGGTTTATTTGAATTTGATTGTACCTTGAATAACCATCTAGAAAATAATAGAAAGACCGTCCTGCCAAATGATCCAACATTTAATCCATAAAAGAAATTGGAAAATGGTCCTTCCATGTTGCCATGTTCAACTTTCTATAATCCATGCCAACCCTTCATCCGATGATGGCCCTTGTTGGAATCAACTCATCTTTGTCATTTAAAATCACAGTCATTCTGTCTTTCTTGGGCATATATTGTACCGGACTCATCCAAGTGCTATTCGAGATTGGATACACTACTCCGACATCTAACTTCTTGATTATCTTCTTTTTCACCACTTCTTGCATAGGAGAGTTGAGTCTCTTTTGGTGTTCTACACTTAGATCAAATCCATCCTCTAATTTGATTTTTGTGCATGTAAAAAGAGGGGTTAATTCCTCGGATGTCCGCAATAGACCATCCCAATAACAACTTGTGATTTTTAAGCACATTGAGTGTTTGAGATACCTGCACATTTTACAAAGAAGATGAGATAATAACGAGTAGGGACTCATTAGTGTCGAGAAATTCATACCTCAAATATGAAGTCAAAGTGTAATGACCGGGTCCGTCATTATATTAATTTTTCCCGATTCCATAAATTTGGGGAAAATGGTTAAAAATACGTTCGAAATAAATAGGGTGACGTCATGAAAAATTTCTGATTTCCAGAAGGAATCCGGACTGACGTCACACCGCTATAGCGGTAATTATTTCGCTATAGCGAAACCACTGTAGCGGTAAGGCGGACCGCTATAGCAGAGCTACGGGAGGCAGAACCTGTGATGGAATTTTTATTAAAAAGTCTCATCTCCTCAGTTGGGCAAGATACAAGGGTTCCTCCAAAAACCCTCCCATGCTACTCCAAGGCTGGGAAATCATGAGGAGGAAAGGTCATAGCTAAAGGGACACAAAACAGTTGATTCCAGGATCATGGTTCAGCCGAGAATGCAACCACGGAGCCAGAAATGCATCATTAGAGATACTGGCGCCTAGGTAGGCTAGGTTTTCATGAGTAGTTAGACCTGTTTACTTTTCGTACTTGTTGTATAGTAGAAATGGAGAATCCATGTTTTAGGCCTCCGAGTACGGAATCTAGCAGATTTGGGATTGGTTGTGTTGTTTCTAGGATGTACGGAATGACTGGTCTTGTGAATGTTATTATGTGTTCAATTTATTCATATTGACTTGATAAGATAATGGGGTGAGGGACTAGCGTATCGGGAAGGTTCGGGGAATCGGGGAAGTGCTTAGGAGCACGGGAATAAGAAGCTCCTAGGTGGAGTTTCAGGAATATTTATTGCTTGAGGCTTAGCGACAGTCTGGCTAAGGTTAGAAAAGGGAAGTGTTTCGCATGCTTGTGTGTTTATCTAAAAAGGTAAATCGCTAGTTACATATTAAAATAAAAATGGTGAATCGGGAAATAGTCTTTAGACGGGAATTGATGGTTCGTAGTTGTACCCGGAAGGGGGTAGGTGATGGCTTATGATTTTCGTGAATGTGTATATTCATGTACTCATGTCTAAGTGATTTTATGCATTACATTGCTTAGGGAAGTTGTGTGGAATGTCTAGGTTCCAGTTTACAGTTGTGATTGAATGGTGTTTACTTGTTGGTTTTACAAGTTGTGTGTTTTCATATATTGACTGTGGTTGTTGACATTCGGTTGGCTCGGGTACCACTTCTAGTACGGGTATAACACATGGTTGGCACAGGTACCACGCCTGGTACGGGCATAACATTTGGTTGGCATGGGTACCACGCCTGGTACGGGCATAACATTTGGTTGGCATGGGTACCACGCCTGGTACGGGTTTACTTAATTGCATCTTGCATTGGTTCATTGATTATTGTATTGCATTGGCTGATATTGGTTTTGTGTGTGGACCGGGTTGTTTTACTGAATGTGATACTTGATATTGGTTCCGTGAGTGGACTGGGTTGTTTATTTGAAAGGTGCTATTGTTTGGTGGTCCTTGAGTGGCCAGAAATTTCTATATAACTGCTATGATTGGTCTTGGTTTTGGCCGGGTTGTTCATCGATATTCTGTTGGTCTTGGTTTAGGCCGGGTTGTTCATCGATATTGTGTTGGTCTTGGTTTAGGCCGGGTTGATTTCAAGGTACATGTGTGTAGTCTAGAAGGGGGATCCTGGGGTGGGTCCGGACTATGTGGAAGAGGCTTAAGTTCAGGAGTTGTTTTCAATAAAGGTACTAAGGGTTGTCAGGGGTTAATTGTGATTGCTGAGCTAAGGGTTTGTCTTGGTGTAGATCGGGGTAGCAGGTTGGGCACTTGGATGTGGTTAAGGGGATCCTTGGAGGGTCCGGGTCATGTACCATAAGGGGATTAGAGGTAACTCTAGAGTTGTCATTAAATGTAGCAAGGGTTACTGGGTGGATTGCATGTGGTGGATAGACTGAGAGTCTGGGGTTGTGGTCCTGGCTATTGCACATTTATTAGAGGGTTTACTAGAGATCTGTAGAGGGTTGGACCCTGGTGAGCAATGTTACGAGTATAAGTGGTTGAGTTGGGCAGTTAGCCAGGCTAAGTCAGAATGATAGTTAGAACAGTGGACTTAGGTAAGGGAAGGGTAGTCCAGGTATGGACATGGACGTCTGCGACGGGTAAGGTGACTTGGGAAGTCGGGGATAAGGTAAGGCTTAGGGAGTCCAAGGTTAGTGTGACTTGGAAACCTTAAGAATAAAGGAGTTGGCAGCGGAAGAACATGGGAGTGGAAACCAAGTTATTTAGTTTCAGTCATGTATTTCCTGTTTTTCATATATGATGGTAAGAGTGAATTCGGGTCGACCGATGATGCCTACTAGTACGTGTGGTTGTACTGACTCTACTCTTGCTATACCATTTGGTATAGTCTGGTTGCAGGTTGGTGATGTTTTATAGGATCGCGGCGATGAGATCTCCAACAACTTTTGTCTTCGATTCCCATGGCAGAAATTGGGTCTTTTATCTCCTGTGTCATATTGTAGTAGCTCTTGTACCTGTTTAGACTAGATCCTAGGGAAGGGTGTTCTTTTAAATGTTGTAAAGGTTTTTTCGCAATTTCTTATGTAGCCTATTTCTTAACAGGATTTTGTAAAGAAACGATTTTAGTTATGTATAAAGGTGGCTTAATTTAATAGTTTACTTTAATTTCTCATGTTACCTGTTGAACAGGGGGTGAGGGTTCGTCTATCTAGGTGGTTAGAGTAGGCGCCCGCACGGCCCGGTAGTTTAGGTCGTGACACAAAGGCTTCAACTCGAGCTTTGATGTCTCAATGATGAATAGTTTAGTAGGAGGTGTGACTCGGTTCTCCAAATCAAGAAACAAATTTGGAGGCTTGTAAGAATATAAGCCAAGCCCCTCCAAATCCATCACGGTTTCAACATAAACTTCCTTAGAATCATCTTTTGAATTGCAAAGAACTGCTTGTAAAGATCCATCGAAGAAAATATCTTTCATGTCATCAATCACCATTGGATCAATCACATCAATTATGAATATCACACCATAATCATGTGGGTGTTTCATTGACTTTTGGATGTGGAAAACCACTTCTTCATTGTTTAATCTAAACTTGAGCTCTCCCACTTCAACATCACATATAGCTCTCTCGAATGTTAAGAATGGTCTCCCAGGAAAGATTGGAATCAATATCCACCTCACAATCTAAAATCAGAAAGTCTATCAAAAAGTAGAAATGATCAACCTTGAGCATAATATCTTCAATGACTCTCATTGAGTTTTTCAATGTGCGATCCGCCATTAACAACTTCATGGTAGTTGGTCTAGGATCCACCAAACTCAAACTTTTTAACACGGCATAGAGTATCAAGTTGATGCTTTCCCCCAAATCACACAAAGCTTGGGCAAAATTTGTCAACCTAATAGAGCAAGGAATGGTGAATGCCCTTAGATCTTCCATCTTTTTAACCCCGATTTGCAAGATAATTGCACTACATTGATGAGTAATCTTGACAGTTTCAAAAATCATGTTCTTCTTTTTAGTTACTAATTCCTTCATGAACTTAGCATAATCTGACATCTTCTCAAGAGCTTCCACCAAAGGCACCATGGTGGTGATTTGATTCAACATATCATAGAACTTTTTCAATTGACCAACATCTTATTTCTTAGAAAATCTTTGAGAAAATGATGGAGGTGGACTTGGTATTGGATTGTATGGTTGAGGAGACTCCTTGATCGTCTCCTTCTCTTTCAACGAAGTTTCATAAGCATTAAGAGAAGTGCAGCATGCTAGGCTTAATGAAGACCTTGGATTCGACTCGCAGATCCAATCTGCCCTTAAAGGTGTCTTTGGTGGGATTGTATTAATGTGGAGAGAGAAGCTCCTCAAGCTAGATAACATCTTTGTAACTTCCCATGGTATCCTATGATGATCAAGGTAAAATCTCATTCTTATACCTGGCTATTTTTGCTAGTAACGATTTCAATAACTGCACCCTCCTATGGGATAACCTGCTTAGAATATTCCAGAACAATAATGGTGATTCATTTATTGGGGGGTTCTGGTGGAGCCATTTGGGAAGGCCCCACTTGCTCGACGACTAGGGGCGGTTGACTATCCCACTTTAATAAAGTCCTCCAAGCTAAGGATAATTTGGAGGGAAGAGCATCAACTAAAATAGAGCTAATCTCTTCCAGTAATGCCTCAATCAACGTAAAATGGTATACCTAGGCTTTGAAGGTAGTAATTCACTTGGACCAATAAAAGTGTTAAGACTCGTGAAGTTTTGATGATTGACAAAATAGTGAAATACGTACATGAAACGTGTTATACTACCTGTTCCATCATGCAGAGTCCAACTTGCATTAGGATTCCTTGAAATGAAGGAGTCTTAAGTAGAAAGGACCTCAAAGCCTGCACAAAACACGAATCAAATAAGAGTCTATATATGATAAGGAGTATACATATGGTTAGACCAAGAGACTCCAAGAAAGAAGAGAGTCCAAGAATCAAGAGAGTCCAAGAAAGAAGAGAGTTCTTGTGGAATTAAAAGTCTACTCATGTAAGAACTCAAAGTCTACACAAAGCATAAATGAGAGTTAGTGTTTGACTACAACAATCAAGAAGGGAGTCCAAGAAGCATGAGAATCTTTGTGGAGTTAAAAGTCTACTTGATTGTGAAGATCAATCATAGTTATAAATGCTCAAGGACTTTCAAAACAAAATTCATGCACTGAATACTGAGAGGAAAAAAGGCTGAACACGAGAAAATAAGTAAGAACAATATTTGAGAGAGTTCTACCTAGCTATCCAAGTGTTGTCAGTACGAAGAACCAGATCAAAAAACCAGATTGAAGAATCAGTTCCATATGACTATGTTTTACGGTTCTTGAGTTTAGTTTTGAGTATTGATTAATCGAGTTGTAATCTTCGTGCTTTCTTAGTACCAGTGTGTTATAAACTAGTTTAGGAGTCTAGTCTTCAAGTTGGGATAACTCGAAGACTTGGGAACACAAACCTTGGGAGATTTGTGTATTTTTAGGAATTAGAGTTAGTTCCTAGAGTTGCAAGAATCTTGTAATCTGATTTTCAAGTAGGAAAACTTGAAGTGGCAATATTCAATAGTCTGGGAGATTATTGAATATTAGGAATTAGAGTTTATAATTCCTTAGGTTATAGAGTTTGTAATCTTTTGGGAATCCTTGTGGAGTTAAAAGTCTACTTGATTGTGAAGATCAATGATAGTTATAAATACTCAAGGACTTTCAAAACGAAATTCATGCACTTATACTAAGAGGGAAAAAGGCTGAACACGAGCAAATAAGTAAGAACAATATTTGAGAGAGTTATACCTAGCTATCCAAGTGCTTTCAGTACGAAGAACCAGATCAAAAAATTAGATTGAAGAACATGTTCCACACGACTATGTTTTATGGTTCTTGAGTTTAGTTTTGAATATTGATTAATCGAGTTGTAATCTTCGTGCTTTCTTAGTACCAGTGTGTTATAAACTGGTTTAGGAGTTTAGTCTTCAAGTTGGGATAACTCGAAGACTTGAGAACACAAACCTTGAGAGATTTGTGTATTTTTAGGAATTAGAGTTAGTTCCTAGAGTTGCAAGAATCTTGTAATCTGATTTTCAAGTCGAAAAACTTGAAGTGGGAATATTTAATAGTCTGGGGATATTACTGAATATTAGGAATTAGAGCTTATAATGTCTTAGGTTACAGAGTTTGTAATATTTTGTTGAGAGGCTCATTGTGTTTAGTGAAGTTGGGGTTGAATCCTGTAGAGGTACAGGTCGTGGTTTTTTACACCTTTTGTGAGCTGAGTGTTTTCCACGTAAAACTATCGTGTTCATTACTTACTGTCTTTAATGCTTCTGTTGAAACACGTTAGACAACTTGTTTCACTCATAGACAACTCATAAGTAAAATTCACTAAAATACTAGGTCGTGCAGAACAACAAAAAGGTACAAGAAAAATACCTTATCTTGGAAAGGCCGGATAAATGTCTGGCCAATGACTCTTAGGTTACTCCAGTACCCTGAAACAAGTATCACCTACTTTATTTTATTTAGTATGATATTGGTGATATGAAATGAGCTTAAATGGAGAGTGGAGATTCAGATAGAAGACCCCAACTTATTTGGGTGCAGTTATTGCTAAATTTATTGATTTTATTTCTTTGAATGTATACATTTTGGAAAACTTCAATGTAAATTTCCTGAGATTTTAATTATTTTGAAACCAAAATGTGTTTATACTTTCCAGATATTAATTACTCCTTTCGTCTCAATTTAAGTATGTTACTTTTCTTTTTTGTCGGTCCCAAAAATAGTGTCTCTTTCTATATTTAGTAAGGTTTTCAATTTCAGTAGTCTACCAGGCAAGTTTAAGACCACAAGATTTACATGATTAACCACCAGTGTTTGGTGCAGCACTTGCATTTTGGTGTATTCTTCTTTCTTTCCTTGGTCTTTCGTTCCGTCATATTCCTAATAACTTATCCAATACTCGGGAAGGAAATGATCTTTACATGGAAATGAAAGAATCTGGAGTGATTAATAAAGAAAATATTGCAGAATCAAAAGTGGCCCTAGTTTATGGTCAGATGAATGAACCGCCGGGAGCTCGTATGAGAGTTGGTTTGACTGCCCTAACTCTTGTATCATGATCAGTCTAGCAATGGTTAAAACAGTCTTAATCACCACATTTGTGAAGCCTTTATGCACACAGATTTCAGCAGCTAACTGAATAGCCTAGACCTTCAGGATTTTTTTAGGGTTCATACATGCATTGATCCAGTCGAAGAACCTGCTCGAGAGTGACTACTCCGCCTAGCCTATCTTCCTACCCGCCCCCGGTTCTCTATGCTCGGTTCCTTAATCAATCCCAGATCCATCTATTTGAGGGAGGTCCAATCCCGCGCTCTTCTAATTCCTTTGCCAGCTATTCCTATGTCAACTACTACTTTGTCAGAGGCTAAGTTCCCTCTATCTTCCGGGAAGGGAGTAGAAGAAGAAGTTCTCGTGATTCGGCTACATAAATTAGCATATCATCCGAATAGATTTACAGAGAAATATTGTCAATCAAATCTAGTTTTTTTTACCTTCCTACTAATAAATAGATATGGTCGGTGATGCGATCCCCTTTCCTACCTAATCTAAGACTAATCTTAGTTTACAAGATGCTTTCTTATGAAAGAAAGTGGAGGTTTGTTTTTACTCAGTGAATGTTGCCGAATCTCTCGCTCTATAGGAGTAATAAGCGAAAGGGGATTCTTTAGGCTACTCCGCAGAAGAGTCAACGCGAAAGAATGGTAGTATTCAACTTTCTATTGTCAATGTTCAAGTTCTTTGTGTTAGCTTATCTTATTCTTCTTGAATTGTCTCGAATTACCTACAGAGCTAAAATCCCAGTTTTTGTAACAGTTGCGTTCTTCTATGCAAGAACAAGACTTAGAAAGAACAAAGAAGTTTGGATCCGAAAAAGTATGCTTAGGCAGTTCTTTCGTTGAGCACAACTGAATGAAGAGGAATTTGTATCATTTCAAATCCTTATTCTTATCGAAGAGAAGGAACGAGAAAAACCGAAATATTCCTACTCGAATGATAGAGGGGCTATCAAGACTTTGAAAGTTTTCTTACATTATACGATAAGTTAGTAAAGGCATTTCAGGATATGATACGAGTGAAGCTAGGAAGGAAGAGACTATCGGGAAGCTCACTCTCGGCCGGGCTCGAAGCAGAGGGTAGAACGTAATATCTCTTGTTGGTTCAGCTCATCAAGCTATTACAAAAGAGTCCTCAAAGAAAGAAGCCATTTTTACGGGATTTTCTCTTCCAGTCCGTAATTAGATCTTCAAGCTTAGTCCATTCCGGATCCATCCTAAACCAAAGAGTGGGGTTGTCCCTCTATTAAAATGTTGGGCAAGTTATTTGCACGCTCGACCGCTCCCCCATCCCACCTGGCCCATTCTAGCGCTAGCGGAGAATAACCTCAATCCATAGAAGTTGCATCCTCAATGGCTAAGTGATTATGCCAGTGATCAAGATATCAACAACCGATCTGGTACATCAATACATGTTCCTATGCCCATTCCAATCTTGTCTAACTTTGCTAACTCCCCCTTCTTAACCCGTATCTTGTTCTTTCTGGAAACACGTCTTCCTATTCCATCTTTTCTCGAATCTCCTTTAACGGAAGAAATAGAAGCTCGAGAAGGAATACCAAAACCTATTTCACTCGCTGAGTCTTTTTGCATCCATGGTTGAATGGTTAAAGCCCCCAAGTAAAAGAGTAATTGAACAAACATTGAATAAAACAGTACCCGAAGGTTCACCAGCAGCTGAATACTTATTCCAGAAGGGTTTATTCGACCTAATTGTACCACGTAATCTTTTAAAAAGCGTTCTGAGTGAGTTATTTAAGCTCCATGCCTTTTTTCCTTTGGATCAAAAGTCAAAGTCTTCCGATCTTTTCCGATTCAGGAGCGATTGAAGCGAATACAACATTTTTAATTTAAGATCACAAGATTCAAATTTCTTTCTTTATTTCTTAAACTCCATGTACAGTTAAACTAAGACACTTAAATTGGAACGGAGGAGGAAGTACTACAAACCAAAGATCTTGATGCAAAGAGTTATCTAGAAGCTAGTAAGTTGAAATTTTCTTAATAAAGTTGTGAATTTAGGGCATGGATATTTGAGAGGTTAATTCTTTTAATATTTTTTTCAGTCTTCTTTGACTTGAATTTCAGATTGGTGACTTTCAACCTTTGTGAAATCTAATAGGTTTAGTTCAGAACTTAGAGATACATTGCACATAATCCATTTTACTTGTTTTTATTTCTTAAGGATAGGTGGGGATCCTTTTTTAAATTATTTTGGAATTTTATCATCATGTTAAATGTGAGTGAGATTGATGGTTCATTTTTGCCTAGTGCTTTGTCTCTAGACACAAGGACAACCACTGTCAATATACTACTATACATTCCCCATTTGGAAAGTTGCTAGTAGTAGTACTTTTGAATTTGAGATTCTATTTGAAGATAGATCCATAATGTAAAAAGTATTATAGATGTAGGTAAAGATGAAATTAAAAAAGTTGAAAAGAACATTGAGTAAATATTATCATAACGTTCTTCTAATTTATGATACATTTTTCTTAATTTTCTTAAATTCTCCGTTTAATTGAAGAACTACGTACCTCCAAAAATACGTGAGGATCTTACTGGCTAGTGATTGTGATGCCTCAATTCTTGATTGGAGGGGCCTCCGAAAGGAAGGAAAGGATGGCTAATTGATTAGTTACCCATTTAGAAATCAAATTTTATAAATTTTGGATTTGGGGTCTTATCATAGCTCATTTGATCTATTGAGTTACAAATCAATTATTATATTTAATTAGTGATTTTTTAACACATACACAAAACTCGAGCTAAAGTTATTGCATGCATTCAAATGCTCATTTTAATAAAATTATTAGTAAATGAAGTGTGATTTAATACTGGAAGGAACTTCTTTAGTTCCAGTCTCCTTTACCTATTGTACAGTTGAGATTATTGAACTTGTGACCTCTCACAACATAAATAATCTCATTATACTATATATAAAAAACAACATCTAATATTAGCTACGAATCTAATTGGTCTCTTTCATTTCATCTCGCATGCTCTTACTTTTTCTACTTTGTGTGTTTATAGTGCATGATGCAATTGATGACTCTTTCTCTATTTATCCACATGTACACTTGCAAATACATTTAGTTAACATGGAATTTAACATCTTTTTACTCAATTTCCAACTAATCTGAAAATTAACTTAAATTGTTAGAGAGTATCAAAATGCCTTCGGACAGAAGCAGACATGTCAATGGACAACTGTTTGCTTCTGACCGCTTTTATATAGTAGTAAATTAATTCCCCATAAAGTTGCGCCTACTAGTAATTCTTTTTTAAATTTGAGATTCCATTTGAAGATAGATCCATGATGTAAGAAGTATTTATAGATGTTGGTAAAAGTGAAATTAAAAAAAAATTGAAAAGAATTTTGAGTATGGAATTTAACTTCTTTATACTCAATTTTGATTCCTACTAATCTAAAAACTTAAATTATAAGAAAAAATACACTCTAGTATATATTAAAGTATTCAACATGTCCATAATAATCGTGCATGCGGGGCTTTTTTTTGTCATAGAAATACATGAGTTTTTCTTTGAATAATGTGTATGGACATGAGAGTCGAACATAAAAAAAAAAAAAAACTTTCAATTCATTTAGTTACATTTTCAATAGCAGAAAAGGCTAGCTTAATTTGTCCTTCAGGTATTCAATATTGAGCAGATATACCCTTCATTGATACTTTAGTTCATATATGTCCTTATCATTCAATAGTTGATCAAAATATGCCCTTAATTTTGCTGAAGCTCCCAATTAACCTAATAATTAGTTGATTCGTATGCGAAAAGGTCAAATATATGCTTAAAGTATGCGAACTTACTAAGTATGCCCTTTGTTAACAGTTTAATATTTATTTTGCATGTACAGATTTAACATTTCTTTTTTACTCATGGTTATGTATCAACCAAAGCCAAACAGCAGTTTCTAAATCCGAATGTAAATACTTTAGCTTAAGTTAATATTATTACTTCTTTTACACACTAACGATGTAAATAATATATCAATGTAACAAATGTTCATATCTTTAGTGATGAAAATTGTAATCTATAAATATATTTTCGTTCTTTAATTTTCTGAGTTTTTAACAATCGATTTATGTATTCTTTACACTACATTTTTGTTCTAAATTAAGGACAAAAATGTTTAAAATAATATCAAATTATGATTTAGCTTTTGTAGGGTTGCTTATATGGAAAATAAAAAATTAACCAAACACAAAATTAGATAATTTTATATTTTATCTCGAGATTATTATCTCTTTATTTTGTAGACGAAATGACCCCTAAGATCACTATCATCTAGCTGAAAGTATGGACAGCAAACACGTCACAACAGTAAAAAGTCAAAATGGCAATGTGACTTTTGTATTCTGTCTTCTGAATGATGAATTTAGTTTGGTAGTAATAGTATATAACCAATTCAAAACATTTGAATTATTAACTATGGTAACTTATAATATTTTTTATATAATTTTTGAATATATAAATTTTATTTCAAGCAAAAAATATTTCAATTCATACTAAATATTAATTAATTTAATTTTTATAGTTTAAATCAAGCCAAATAAATTAAAATAGAGAAAATACATAATGTATTTATTCATAAACTAACATTTGTACAACCATAGATTTGGCACATTATGTCTGTCTGGTATGGAGAAGAGTGGTGACAGGAAATTGAGGAAAAAAAGAAGTTTAATAATTAAGTTTACGCTATAATAATAAAGGCTTTTAACAATAATAACTATGCATTCAAAGATTGCTAAGATTTTATCAGCATTAGTTAATGAAATAATTATTTGGATGAGTACTTTCTAATAAATAATTATTGTTTTGAATGATATTTTTTATTTATTACCATCTATAGCAATATATAGCAATACTATAATAAATCTGCACTATGTATTAAAAGTAAATTATGTATGCAATATAGATGTATTATAAGTGTTTTAAAATGTATAATGCTTGTTTGGTAAGAAATTAGCACAATATATTATAAGTATATTAAAGTGTATGATAAATGTATTATTTATGCATAAAATTTGTATTATACGTGTTTTATAAATTATTCTTTGCAATATGTATTAAAATTGTATTATAAGTGTTCGGTAAAAAAAAATGTTATTGCTATAGATGGTAAATATTTTCTTGATATAGCATATCTATGTAAGTTTTTCATTGTTAGTTGTCATTGAATCCAATATCGCTATAGGTTTTAGGAGTATTTACAAAGTGTTAATATGTAATTCACTACTAAAAAACATGAAAATAACGACGGATAAAATTTCATAGCTAAGCAACAAAAATCCTATGATAATCCCATTTATAGCTACGGTTTAGCGATGGATTATAAGAAATTTCAATTAGCTAAGAGCTTTTTAGCGACGAGTTAACTAGGGATTACCGATAAATTCCATAACTAATTAATTCCATGTTTTCTTGTCACTAATAATATTTGCTTTCAAAAACATAACTTAACAACAATTAAGCTATTGTTGTTAACTAATTGGAGCTAAAAACTTTTTTTTGGTGTAGTGTTAATGGATTTGTATCATCAAGTTCTATTATATGAAATGAATTTATAAAATCTTGAATTATTTTAATCTCCGTTGCTCCACTCTCCAAAAAATTACAATCGCATCCGCGTTAAATTCTAAAAATTGTATAGCTTTAAGAGGACATATCTTTTCTATTTTCTTCACTTAATTGCTCCTTGCACTTCAACTCAATCTAACAAGACTCCAACACATATCTGACGATATTTTTAAAGACTCTGAATATACAGATTGTAATTACTGAATAAAAAGGACATATACCGTAAATTGAAAAATAAAAAACATGAACAAAGAAGAAACTAGAGATTGAAGAATTACAAGATGGAATTGAGTGTTCTAATTTGAACTAGAATACTCAGACAAGAGTTGATCCAATAGATCACTTCCCAAATCTTCAAATATAAATACAATATTATTATTATTATTAGTTTCTTCCACATGATTTACCTTTTGTTTCTTTTCCCCCCTTTTTCTTGAAATATTACTATTACTACTACTTCTCTTTTTGTGTTTCTCCTTTAAGGCTGCTGCTGGTGACAATCCATTCTTAAAGAAATTGCACATTTCTGTTTCTTGTATCATTTTCCTAACTCTTTCAACTGGGAAATTTAGGCAAGTTGTTGGACCTCTCATTGACAAAGCAACTTGATCGTAAGCCATAGCAGCTTCCTCCGCGCTGTTGAATGTTCCAAGCCAAACCCTAATTCCATTCCGAGTTGAATCCCTAATTTCGGCTGCATATTTTCCCCATGGCCTTGCTCTAACACCTATATAGTGTTTCGACTCCTTCTGAGGTCGTTCAGAGCAAAAGTCATTTTCCTTATTGGATGAAGTATCACTCGAGGAAAAAGTATCTTCGAGTGAATCTGAACTTTGTTTCTCGTCTTGAATCTTCAAATCCATTTTTTTTTCTTTCTTGTTGAGATATACACAATGTATATATTAAAGAATATGAGTGGAAAAACTATATATATATGTCTTCTATGATTAGTTACCACCCAAAAGGGGAAGTGTACATTTTTCAAACTAATTAATTAAATTAAGAAGAAAATTATGTAATAATGGAAGAGGCAATTATTGGATTAAACAAGAGAGCAAGTTGTGTCACAAGTTGGCAAAAAGTACAATTAGATTTGAAAAGCTTTTAGGGGTATGTTGTACACAAGTAGGATCATGAAAAAGATCAGCTATTGGTCCATTAGATTTAATTGGAAAAAAAGTTTATTTATTCGCACTCGATGCATATATCTTTTTCTCCAGATCAATAGTTGAACTTTTGAAAAAAATTATGAAATTGGAAATAATATAATATATGTATGAAAGATACCTTTTTATGATCGATAATTATATATGATAGTCAAATTCTATGAAATGTCTTTTAAACTAAAATCACACTTTCAAGTTTCATCTCCTTTTTTCTTCTTTTTTTAATTTTTCATTTGATATGTGCAGTACTCACATAGGGACCTAACTCAATTTGAATTCGTGCATTACTGAGCGTGTTTCTTGAGACAATACTCCCAACAATATTTTCAGGTTTCACCTGATAAGCACAGGAGGCCTAGGCATAAAATTTAATGTTATTTTAAATTAAAGAGAGGTATTTTAGTAGGCGTTTGATCATATTTTATTGTGAAAATTGAAAAAAGTAATTTTTATTTTCAAAGTAAAAAGATATTTGAAAATTGAAGTTGTGTTTGACCATGAAATAAATTAGAGTTATTTTTGAATTTTTCTGTGTAATTTAGAGTGAAAATAACTTTTTATTGTTTTTGAAAATTTTGAAATTCTTGAAAATAGTAAAGCATAATTTTTCAAAATTTCAAGGTCAAACATATTTTTCGGAGTTCAACTTCAAAAGAAATAAATTTGTATGGCCAAACGGGCCTAATAATAATTTAGGTAGAAAAAGAACAAGAAAAGGAACTTTTAGTTTTCAAACTTTAGCAAAATAATATTATTACATGCTCCTTCTCTTTATAAGATCATTCATTAAATAAATTCTAAAAAGCGTAAAATTAATAAAATAGAATTTCTCCACTTAAATTTATTAAATATGGGATATTATATGTTTGAAATTGTCTTATCATAATAATTAATCTTTATATTGGAAGTTTGTACATTAGATTATCTTGTCTATCCAAAATAAGTGTGGTGACATTGCCATTACATGAAGTGACCCTTCTTCTGCCCATCTCCCCAAGTTTACTATAAGGTCTAAACCTGAGATGCACACATTCTATATGTTTAATCACATAAAATTTGATATGTAAGACGAGTATATTTATTTATTTAATTTTATAATAATTTAAATATTTATTTCTGTACAGTAGAGTTAGAGGACACAAATAACAACTGAGGTCAAATTAAATAAAATATTTATATATATACCTTTCCAATATGTATATTGAGTTTTGAATAAGAAAATTCACACTTTTAGTTGACATTCACTTTTCCTTTAGAATTTTTACCAATTGTCCCAAAATGAAAAACTGTTTAGTAAATGATTTTTTTTCTTTATAATTTATGGCCCTTTTATATCATAGTGTAAATGTTTCTTTTAGTAAATTGCAAATCTTATGAAAGAAGTAGATGACAGTTTAAATATTTTAAACGTTATTGCAAATGTTAGATGATAATTTAAAATTTTATCTATAAAGTTAAAAAATATATGAGCAAATATGAAACATTGATTTAACGTATTCAGAATAGTAATTTTTCAAGAATATATTTGCACACCTTTTAAAAATGGGATAAAATAATTGTGTAAATCAACTCTTTTTCTTTAATAATTGTTCCCACTACATAATGACTTCATGTAAGACTAAATTTTTGGGGCCTATTTTTTGAGTACTAGACCCCCCATTTTAGTTGCTTTGCCTTGAAGCCAGTTCTTTAATGGATTATAACACTTTTGATAGATCGATTGAAAATAATCACTACGTTAATTGTATGTATATTATATACTGATCATATTAGTCCTCCTCCTTTGTGTTTTGTTGATGATTAATAGAAGGAAAAACGGTTGGATATATCCTTCAATTTAGTAATTTAAAGTTAATATACTTTTTGTTAAAAAAGGGTTCACATATACCTCTATCGTTAAATAAATGATCTAGATATACCCATGCCATTATGCAAATAGCTTAGATATACCCTTTTCAACTGACTGAAGTAAAAAAATAATTTTGAATTTATTTTTATTAAAATTAAATTCATATCGAGGTATCTTGAACTTTGTGAGAAGGATCAAATATACCTCTAAATGAATTTTATTTTAATAAAGAATTTAAAATTAATTTTTTCACTTTCATTAGCTAAGAAGGATATATCTGAGTCATTTATGTGACAATAGTAGTATATATAAATCATTTTTTTTAATAAAAGGTATATCAGCTCTAAATCACAAATTAAAGTTGAGGGGTATATACTCTAAGCTCTAAGGAGATGGTTGGTTTTACCCCCTCCCCCCCTCACCCCCCCCCCCCCCAAAAAAAATACATTATTAATATATATAAAAATTAATAATATTTATCGGCTATTTATTTTGACAGATAGATATTTATGTTAATTTTCCAAATCACCCTTATATTATTTTAAAATCTAAAACAGTTAAATATTGTGCCTAAGCTCCAAATTCTGTAGATGACTGGACGAACAGAATATAATTTATGTCTCATACAATATTAAATATTACAGTTGAAACAGTTTATTGTTGTTAAAACGGATATTTCTACGTACAATAATAGTAATATATAATTTTATAAGTGGAGTTTGAGAAAGTTAAACTGTACTTAGACTTTACTTTTATGTACTGGAGGATCGAAGGTAAAAAACTATTTTCAAAAGAGCCTCGATTCAAGTAATACATACCAAAACAAATTTAAAAGGATAAAATATAAGTAATGAAGACATTGCAAATAACAAGGGAAGCATTCTAAAACATACAATAAAAAAAACAGTACACAACAAAATAAAATAATAATTGGATTTGAATAGAAACTCTATTTTGGGGCTCAATATTGCCGGACTCTACTCCTCTCCCCTGACTTACTTCACTTCATGCCCAAAACTTTATCTCAATCACTTGTTCACGATGCTTACATTGTCTATTAAAAAAAAACTTGATAAATGAATGAGAATCAGCAACAAGTTCACTCTTAAAGGAAGTCAGAGCATGAGATTCAATAAATTCTCCTTTCTTTCTCCAACACAATAAATAACACATAGTGTCAAAAATTAAGGGACAAATAATTACGAAAATAATGTTAATACTACTGATATATAAGGATTTCTACGGTAATTTAATGTCCTATAATAATTAATGCTCCTATAAAAAATCTGGGTAAATTATTAGTAATTAATAATAAGTCAAGTGTGCTTATATTTCTAAGAACCGTTATGACTTTTGACATTTTAATTCATTAGTTTGTTCCTTTCACTATCAATCAAAAGTAAGCAAATTTTTTTAATAATATTAATTACAAGGAAACATATTGTGGGGGGCCCCACATCTGGGATTTTGTCGTTTTCCGTCGGCGGATACCCCACTTAGAATAAACATACATTAAAATGGATAAGCAAAATATATTCTTTTTTTTTCAAATTATTTTTTTAATATATTGAGGGATCAAGGGAGCAAAGGGACCATTAGAAGTTAATATTTGTAAGTTGTACGTATTCAGAAGAAATTTTAATTTAATATGTATATAGTTTGAAAATTGAGTTCGTCTAAACAATATACTCCCTCCGTTCCATATTAACTGAATTATTGAGATAATACATACCCCTTAAGAAAACTCTTCTAACACATATTTTGAACATCACTCATTTCAACTCATTAAAAATTTAACCTAACTCATTTCAACTCATTAAAAATTGAGTTGATATATAACCCAAATTGACTTTTGAGAAATCTTGTCAAAATATTTTTAAAAAACTTTTTTTTGATTTTATATGTTATATATAGTTATAATAAAGAAAAAAATAATTTTATTAGGTATTAAAAACTTATAAAAATAACAAATAAGACAATTAAAACTTAGTAAAAATTGAGCGGATTGAGTTATGACTCGTTATTAATCCATTTTGATCCAACCTATTTTTGCCCAAACAAATTTGGGTCGAATTGGGTCTTGACCCATTTTGACCCGCCCAAATTTAATCCAACCCGTCCAATTACCACCCCTAATTAGACGTATTGTAAATAGGGCAAAAATTTAAGGGTAACTTACATAAAACACACATCTTTGAGAGCTAATTAATCTTTTTCCTACCTCAATCCCGCTCGGATACATCTCTCACCTCGGGATACATTGCCTCACCTCGGGATACATCCCCAAATTACTCGGATACATCGGAATCCCATTGAATACATCCCAAAATCACTCGGATACATCGGCATTCTTTTGGTTTTACCTTTGATACATCGGGTGGGATGTATCCGAGGTAAGACAATGTATCACGACCTGAGGCGATGTATCCGAGTGGTTTATGTGGTATATTAAGTAATTAAAATAAAGTTGTGAAAGAATTAATAAATATAGTAAGGAGATATGTCTCTTTACCTAGTTTAACCAAAATTTAATTAACATTTAATAGCCAAAAAGAATCAATAGCACGGTAAAAAAAGGCCCTCAATATAGCGAATAGCAATCTCCCTTTTTCTTCTCTTGTCTATTTTTTCTCTTTTGAGTTCTATTTGATTTTCTAGCTAAATTAAAAACTTGAAAAGATGATAATTAACAACTTAGAAAAGGTGAATTAACAAACGGAAAAAAGATAATGTGGACATTAATTGATTTTGTAGTTCGCCCAACATTAGGCGAACCATCTGTTTTGATACATATTTTTAGAGACATACCCTTTTAGTACAATGAATTGAAAATTATACCTTTTAAGTACCGGATTCATGTGAGGTTCATATTCTTTCAACAAATTCAAAAAGTTTCTCATTCACCATTTATAAATCATTTATGTGATACAAAAAAAAAACTTCACTACCACCCAACTATCAACATACCTCCACCATCACACTGCCACCATCAAACCTCCCTACCCACACCTTTTAAAAATTGAATGAACAAAATCAGACTCACCCACCCGCAGATCAGCCTCATCCACCACAAAACTTTTTTTAAAAAAAAAGAAGATCTAAAAGAGAAAAAGAAAGAGTAAAAATGTCTGTGAGAGAGATTATACATGTTATATAAACAATGCATGTCAATTATTCACTTTATATACATGTTATAAGTTGTATATGTACTAAATATATGTATTATACACAATATATACATAGTTTATACGAGAATTGAATGTTTTATTAGAACATGTAATTTGAATTTTGTAAGTTGTATAAACATGAAAATCCCACAAGTTATGAAAACTATCAAAAAAAAAGTTCATTCTTACATAATCTTACTAAATGAACAAACCATATTTCATACATAAGATATCGAAATATCCTAAGACACTACATTGATAAATCATATATCTCTATGTTCTTTTTATAAATAAATATTTGCGATTACAAAATTTTAAATACACATAATTTTGTAAAGATCCACTAGTCAACATAGTTATAACTAGTTATTCTTTAATATAACCCTTTCACATTGTATGAACAATCTCTTCATGCCGAGCATGAATCCTTTTTTTACAAAATTTAAATAATGAGTCTTTTTTTTTTTACAAAAATATAAACTTATGGGTCAAAATTTATATTTAAAAAAAAAGTTGAAATTACAATTTGAAATCCCAAATCATGATTTTTTGAGAATTTGAGATTTCATCTCATGATTTCAAATCATGATCCCAGATCGCATGTTCAAACGCTAACTTAAAATTATGAGATAAAATCAAAGTTCAAACGCTAGCTAAGATAGTTACTCCTAATTATTACCATAAAATGCAAAGACTCACATCAGGTGTTTTATTTGACGTGAAAAAGTAGATTAGATGCATGACAACTAGTACTAGATCACATGCTTAAGTTGTTTAACCATCAAATCAGAGTAGTTCTACACTAAGCTAATCAAGTAAAGGATAATCCTACTTAAATAATATTGTTGGGTAAACCAAGTCATTAATGTGGGATAAAAATTGATAATACTCACTTCTGGGTTACTAATTTTAAAATTATTCAGGATCATTTTCAAATAGAATGTATAATTAATACTTCTATTAGTTATAAATAACTTAAAAAAATATGTACCGAAGGGATATCAGTAATATCAAAATTAATACATGCATTATTTCTCTAATACATCCTACCAAACAATCCTTCAATGTTTGAGTAGAAATAAAATTGGGATAAAAATACTCTTAGCTAAAATACTCCAGTAGGGAAAATAACTCAAAACACACATAAAGTATAGTCGAAATTGCCGTTACACATTTTAACTTTGCAGAGGTCCTATGACCCCCTTGAACTAATTTATATTGTAATATTGAGGGTATTATCATCTTAGATGGACCACTAAATCACTCAAACTAAAGTGAGTGTTTACACGTGCTATCAAAACAAGGGGTCGATTCTCATTAATGTTAATTTATCTTTTATTAAACCCTAGAAATTTTTTAAAACTCTCTAACTTTATATTCATGATTATTGACCAAATAACACAAATAATTCCAATTTTCTATGATTTTCACTTTCAATCTACTGTTTCGAAGTAGTTACTTATACGTGTGTTCACTTACACGTCCAACTATGCTAATAATACCCTCAATATTATACTATAAAATAGTTCAGGGGGATCATAGGACCCCCCACAAAGTTAGAGTGTGTAACAACAATTTCGGCTATAGTTTAGGCGTGTTTTGAACTATTTTACCTTCAATGTATTGAAATTCAAAATGTTTATCACAATATGCTGAAGTTTCGCTGTAAAAGTTTTCAACTTCGAAATACTGCACTGAATTTTTTCGTATTCTAGCTAGGAATATTTTATCAAAAAGAATTCACATTAAAATTGATTTTTTGATTACATTAAATAATGGCTAAAAAACAAACTGGTCATTCCACCTGATTTTTACCATTAATTTGCCTTACAAGTAATGTATTGAATACAAAAATATAATTTAGGTAACATAAATAGGGAGAAGACAAAAAGTATCCCATAATGTTTAGTGTGTTGTAAATAATTGTGTTGTAACATACTATTATCATCTTAATTGTGGATGTTCATACCTTCAGATATAACTTACCTTCATTCTCTTTAATGAGTAGTCCTCCACATCCATTACTTTCTCCATTATGAAGATAACCCCACCATTCATCACCATTAATCTTGTGACCTTCCACCTCCATAACCTCCTCGTCCATTATCTCAATGGTTAATGTCATATTGGTGACAACCTTTTGTATACTTCTATGAACACTATAAATAGAGGCACAGTGATTCATATTATGTAAACTTGAAGATATTTGGGAAACACTTGAAAGAATAAGAAAAGTTCTCATCTATTGATCTCTTATATCTTCTCTTATATTGATCTTCTTGTTTATATTATTGTTTTTTTGATCTTGATTTTACAACATCTATATATATACTTAGGGCTGTATTGGGATCCAAGGTCTTCAATGTTTGTGTTCAAATTACCAAAACTTGCCGAAATTCTGTAAATGATTCAAGATTGTGTGATTAGGGGCTGTCACCAATTAGTTTTATACTCAAATTACTTTCTCAGATTCGTAAATGATTCAAGAATTAGGACCAAAAATATCATAGCTTTGTAAAAGTTGGAATATATGGAATATGAATATATCATGATTCTTGGAAATACCCAAATTTTGTCTGCTTAATCTGCTTTTCTGTACTTGTATTTGCATGAAAAGATTTCTGGTTCTATCTGTTATTGGATAGCTAAGAAAATTATTAAGAGATGATTTTCAATTCATTTGTCCGCGATCTGTTAAAGATCTTGTGCTTCAATGCATGGTTGTACTGTTTTGAATGTATTGGTTATGACTTGTGACAACGGTAGATGAAGCATTTCCTCGTTAAACTAATGTTTGTTTCAAGTTTAAATGACTCTAATTCCTTGGTTTGGGGCTTTTCCATTTGGAAAGATATTAATCCAAACGACTATAATTGGTGCCTGCATAGCTAAGAGTTGAATTAGAATGAACAAAGAACTGATCATTCAAAATGATAATTATCCTTCAAGAATTCTATGGAGTAAGCAACATTCAGAATCTTATTTAATGGTTCTATACAGCATGTGAAATCCCTAGAATTAAAAAGGATTGTTGTCTTTATCCAGCTATGTTACATGTGTATTGTCTCAGGTGGAAGTTGCTTATCACAATGCTAATACAATAGAACCTGCGCTTGGAATTTTAAGTATTCCTTCTAATAATTGGCTACAGGTATGCATGATTTGTGAACACCTTCAAGGACTGGGCAATCAATGTTCCAAACGTGCCACCAATTTCCATATTTTGTGTGCGTTGCAAGCTAGATATCATATATGCTTGATCAAGTCCGGTAGTTCATTAGATCTGTTTGTTCACCATGGTTGTTTGACCCACAATAGCAAGTACTTCACTGCATTGATTAAAAATGAAATGGTAGCAACATTGTCAGTGGGATTTCTTTTAGTCCGTGTTGTATTTACACCCCATGTTGTGGCTTGCATAGAAGTGTTATTTAGCAATGCTAGTGTTGTTGGGCGCTTGCCCTGATTGTCTAACCATAATTGGTTATTCCTTTTTGTAAAAGGAAAGTACAAATCTTCCATAATTGGCTAGTCCTTTTTTTTTGTAGGAAAAGGTTTATGACTCTATAAATAGAGGCTCATTCCTTCTAACTTGATAGCATCCACAATGTAGTCTTAAGGGCTTTGAGAGTTTTGTTTAGGGGGAGAATTTGTGAGTCACAAGTGTTACGGTGTCACTTGTGTGAACCTCCTTTGTATTCAGAGTGAATTTTGTGAAGTTGTTTCTCTCGATATGTTGTACTCTCTTTTATATAGTGGATTGCTCATCTCCTGTTGTGGATGTAGGTCGATTGACCGAACCACGTTAAATTATTGTGTCTCTTATGGTATATTTCTCGTTTGTCTTCTTACTTGGCGTCTCTCGAGGTTTGTTTTGCTAGCTACTGCATGATATCTAATTATTTCGGTCCTAACAAGTGGTATCAGAGCCTTGGTTAGGTATCAAGGATTTTTTATGGAGGCGAATATGAGCAAGATGGTATGTTTAAACGGGAGTAATTATAATATATGGAAAAGCAAGATAAAAGATCTACTCTTTGTGAAGAAGATGCATCTTCCCGTTTCGCTGCTCATAAACCCGAGTCTATGACTGATGAGAATTGAAAATTTGAGCACCAACAAGTATGTGGATATATTAGACAATGGGTTGAAGACAATGTTCGCAATCACATTGTGAATGAGACAATGCTAGAACATTGTGGGAAAAGTTGGAGACACTTTACGCTTCAAAAACTGGCAATAACAAGTTGTTCCTACTAAAACAATTGATGACTTTTAAATATAAGGAGAGCAGTCCTATTCTTGATCATATCAATGATTTTCAAGGTGTCCTTGATCAGCTATCTGGAATGAGTGTCAATTTTGACGATGAGATACAAGGACTTTGGCTTCTTAATACTCTACCAGATTCTTGGGAAACTCTTCGTATTTTTTTAACAAATTCAGCTCCTGGTGGCAAGGTGACTATGAAATATGCCAAGAGTGGTGTGTTGAATGAAGAAGTAAGGAGAAAATCTCAAGGCTCATCCTCACATTCAGATGTTCTATTTACAGAAGACCGGGGGAGAGATAAAATAAGAAATTCGAGAAATAGAGGTAAAAGCAGAAGTAAGTCAAGGTCGGGGTATCATAATATTTCATGCCATCATTGCGGAAAGAAAGGACATATTAGGAGGTTCTGCAATAAGCTGAAGCAAGAAATTAGAGAAGGAAAGAAAGAAGAAAATAGCTGAAACAATGTCGTAGTTGTTGTTCGAGAGGATCTTCTCTTTGCTTCTGATAAAAACGTCATTAATTTTGTATCTCAAGATACAAGTTGGATAGTAGATTCTGGAGCTACATCTTATGTCACACCAAGGAAAGACTTCTTTTCATCTTATACTCCTATTAGTTGTGGAGTGTTAAAGATGGGCAATGCTGGTGAAGTTAAGGTGTTTGGTGTTGGCACAGTTTGTTTGAAGACTAATATTGGTACAACCTTAGTCCTTCAAAATGTGAAGCATGCTCCATACATTCCTTTGAATTTGATCTCTGTAGGACAACTGGATGATGATGGCTATCATAATGACTTATTTAATGGCCAATGAAAGCTCACCAAAGGGTCATTAGTTGTGGCTCGAGGAAGAAAGAATTTTGATTTATATGTGACACAAGGATCTATCTTTAGTAATTCTGTAAATCTAGTAGAAAGTGATACTTCATCAGAATTGTGGCACAAGAGGTTAAGTCATATGAGCGAGAGGGGTATTGCATGTTTGGCTAAAAAGAATTTGCTTGCTGGTGTGAAACAAGCAAAGGTGAAAAAATGTGTTCACTGTTTAGTCGGAAAACAGAAAAAAGTTTCTTTTCACAGTCATCCCCCTTCAAGAAAGCCTGAATTGTTGGAGCTAGTACACTCTGATTTGTGTGGTCCTTTTAAAGTAAAGTCAAAAGGTGGTGCACTTTACTTGCTACTTTCATTGATGATCATTCTCGCAAGCTCTGGGTATATCCTTTAAAATCCAAAGATCAAGTACTTGATGTTTTTAAAGAATTTCAAGCCTTATGTGAGAGACAAACAAGAAAGAAATTAAAATATATTTGCGCTGATAATGGCGGTGAATATATTGATCCCTTTGATAACTATTGCAAAACGCAAGGAATTCGTCATCAGAAAACTCCACCTAAGACGCCTAAGTTGAATGGCTTGGCAGAGAGGATGAATAGAACTCTAGTTGAGAGAGTCAGATGTGTGCTTTCAGAGGCTAAACTTTCGAATTCCTTTTGGGCAGAAGCACTTAACACTGTTGCTTATGTTATCAATTTGTCTCCTGCGGTTGCTTTGGATGATGACGTTCCAAATAGAGTTTGGTTTGCTAAGGATGTTTTCTATGATCATTTGAAAGTCTTTGGGTGTAAAGCTTGTGTGCATGTTCCAAAAAATGAGAGATCGAAACTGGATGTTAAAACTAAGCAGTGCATCTTCATTGGTTATGGTCAAGATGAGTTTGGATATCGATTTTATGATCCGATTGATAATAAGCTTATTAGAAGTCGTGATGCAGTGTTCTTTGAAGACCAAACAATTGAAGATATTGACAAGACTGAGAAAATAGATTCTCAGAATAATGAGAGCTTAGTCGATGCTGATTCAGTTTCTATTACTGATTCATCTATTGCACATGAAGGAACCCAAGATAATAATACAGACGGTGAGCAGGATCAAAATGATAATCAGGGTGTAGAACATACAGATGCTCCTATTAATGATGTTGTGGTTGATCAACAACCAGTTGTTACTTTGGATGCTCCTGAAACCTCTAATAGAAGATCTACTAGGGAGAAGCAAAAATCAACACGTTACTCTCCTAATGAGTATGTACTATTGACTGACATGGGAGAACTTGGAGATTATGATAAAGCCATGCAAGATACTCATAGAGATCAGTGGGTAGAAGCTATGGAAGATGAGATGAAGTCACTCCATGAGAATGGCACATATGAGCTAGTGGAATTACCGAAAGGTAAGAGAGATTTATCGAACAAATGGATCTTCAGAGTAAAGCAAGAGCAACATACCTCTGCGCCTAAGTATAAGGTGTGGTTAGTTGACAAAGGATTTGGCCAGAGGAAGAGAATTGACTTTGATGAAATTTTCTCTCATGTTGTGAAAATGTCTTCTACGATACTAGGCTTAGTCGCAAGTCTAGATTTTAAGGGTGAGAAGATACACACTGATGACAATCCTTCAGATATGCTAACGAAAGTGGTGATTGCAGACAAGCATGAGTTTTGTAGAACTTCGGCAGGCATGAAGCCTGTCGAGAGTTCCTCCACTTGAAAATTCATTTGGCCCCTTGGCTGGAGAGGGAGTTTGTTGGGCTATAGCCCATGTTTCAGCCAAAGGCCCATGGCCTAGTCCTATTCTCTTTTGCTAAGTCTCCAATCCTATTTGGAATAGGAGTTGGATGTGTATTCCTATTTGGAGTTGGATTCCTAATCCTACTTGGAGTTGGTTTTGACTTATGGAAAAAGCACCACTCATCATCTATAAATAGGACTACTTTTGAGAGAATTATTGAAGAGCTCATTGGTATTTGTCTTTGAAAGACAATAGCACATAAGAGAGGTTTTTGAGAGAGCTTTCACCAAGAGAGAAGAGAGAAGAAAAGGGAGAATTTCGCTGCAGTTTTTGCTCTCTGACCAGCCACCTTCAAATTGCGTTTGTCAGTTCGTTCACTGTTGGATCGGGCTGAATTCTTGACTGAGTGTTCCTAACATCTTGGTGTTTGATTTGAACGGTGGATGTCATGTTTGATATTGCCTCCGTCAAGTGGTTGTTGCTATATTCACTCCAAAGGATTGACCAGGAAGACATTGAACACACAATTCTTGCTGAAGCATCATCATATTTTATATTAAAAGTGGGAAGCTCCAAAGTGCAAAGTTAAATTACTATTTTATCCCTATACTAAATAAAAATGTTATAAAATATTTATTAATTAAATTTAAAATAGTAATCATATACTATTACAAATGAGATATTATTAAAAATAATTCTAATAATTCATACTACTTCATTAGATGTAAACATTTTGTGTAATAAATGAGAGAAGAACGTGTGTGCATATGCATTTAGGAGAATTGGAAGTTCACACACTAACTCAATGAATATCCAATTAATGAAGGTGAGGCTATTCATTTTCAGAAACCACCAAATCATTAGGTTCAAAATGTAAAGAAATTAAGATGTTGCAAAAATTAATTCAGTACAAGACAAAGAGACGAAACGTTAGTGATCATTCATCTTATATCATTAGTGATGCATTAAAGAATATATGAAACAGTAGTAGTATATTGTAAGCTCTTCAAATATGAAGTTGAGAGACTTGAGGAAGATAGACCAATTTTGTACAGTTTGTGATTTTTAGTTTTTTGTTCCGGTTCCAACTTCTTTTTCGTTACCTATATATCATGATTATTAAGTTATCGTTTCTCCAATGTTTTTGCAGGCTATTAGTTCTCTTTAGATTATGCAACAGAGGATCCTACGTATGGTCCAATCAACAACCTCCAAGTAAGTAACATGCATCCATTCATAGGTTTGAGGGGTGAATCATTTTTCCAATATTTGTTAATTCACAATCTTGCACTATGGGGTATTCTACTTTTGTTTAATAGTACTATGTAATAAATATATAAGATGGATAAATTGTTTTTTTTTCCAAAACAGCTTCACACGAGACATAATTAATTACTTTAGGATTTTACCAATAATTTAGGGAGGGAGTTGATTTTCTACGTTACTTACATTTTTTTTTTTTATGAACTTTTTATAGGGAATTTTTATGTTTACACATAAAAGTTCTAAAAAATTATTTTCTATTCAATTTGTAAGTGGTCAAGATATACAAAAGCGCCAACAAGCATGTGAAAATAAACCCATAATATATAACTAGATGAGCTAAAAAATATCACATAAATCAAGATCAACTTTTGGGTTGGCATTGTAAATTATATGTTAATTTGTATCCATAAATCAAGAAAATAATTAATATTATTACAAATTATGTTGCTAACTAAATATTGTTCACTTTGCAGATCTGGAGAACTTCACTTTCACATCCCTCAGGTTCATTTTTCTATCTATTTTTTTTTTATACTCACTATATATATTTTGTTATAACTGTCAACAAAATTCATTAATATTCTGCTTTATTGAAGTAAAAAATTAAATAGTGTGCCCTTTAAGTAAAAGAAACCTTCAATTATGTGTTGCAAAGAGTTAGAGGTAAAATACGTTTGAGCATTTTTGGTGCAATATCACGAACATGCAAATTTTAACTTAAGTCATCATTTTATGATGTGAAAGTATATGTGTTATAATTAATAAATTATGTAAGTCAATATACATGTTGCAGCCGAATGATTTACAAGTTATTGCTAAAGGATCTTATACTCTGGATTTGTAACAAATAATTGTGTTTAACACACTCACCAGAAGAACCAATTCATGTAAAGCATATACATAAGTATTTTTCTCTACTTTTACTATCTTTTTTGCCTTTCGAAAGATACGAACGTGGAGTCATGGTCATTGTAACCAACTCCTTTATTTATTTATTTATTTATTTATTTATTTATTTATTATTTATTTATTTTTCTGTTTGATGTAAGAGGGAGACGCCACATACAACATAATTACATTTAAAAAATATATGCGCATGTAGTTAAATTCTCTCAGGTAATTCCCTTATGTAATTCACAACTTGCAAATTCTCTGTCTCTTTGTTTTAATTTCGTTTGGAGGCTTATAGCTTGAAATTTTTCCCTCATGTAATTAGTTTGTTTGAAATTTTTTGTTGACAACTAACCAGTTGCTCTCTGCGACTGCTATTCCAACAAAATATATATATATATATATATATATATATATATATATATATATATATATATATATGCTTAGATGGTCATTTGCTTTTGGGCTTCTACAAAGGTGGTTAATTATATACTCTTGAGCATTTATTTCTATTACGTTTTAAGACTGTAATTTTTTAAAGTGTTATGAATATTAATTCAAGTGCATATTATACAATGAATTAGCTGAATGAAAAGATATTATCAAATGGTTTCAATTTGCAGGTTTAGATGACATAGACTCACCTATGAACCTACAATTAACTCATCAAACGTCAAGAGTATTCTTCAAATTCAGCTTCTAATTTTTGCAGTTACATTGTCTATGACTCATTACAACACCAAGACTATTCTGTAAATTGAGCTTGTATTTCTCGTGGTTACATTTTTTTCTACATAGTACGCGCATGTGTTTTATAAAAAAGTATGTACATATTTCTAACGAATCCACACAAATTAACAGGGGATACACGTGCAACGCACGTGCCCAAAACTAGTTTCTTAACAAAAATCCAAGTCTTAACAAATTTGCCGGTGTGATTTCAATGTTACTCTACTCGAACCTTGAGGACAAGGTTCTTATTCTGGGTGGGGGTATTGTTGTGAACCAAACAGACGGACCTACAAGATAGAAGTGGTAAATGAGGCTGGTTCAGTTGGAATTATTGGGCCGAGTGTTTGGGATCCAGGCCCAACTAACAGATGGTTCAAAAGATCTAGCAGTTAGAAGGAAAAGTTTATGGGTATTATGATGTTAACCGTTCTCTCTCATCTCTTCTCTGTTTCTCTGAGTTTCCTCATCCCAATTATGTATGTCTAATTCTCATCCCCTTTCTTCTTTGTTTCTGTTGAATTTACTTTGTAATTCCAGTTTACTGTTCAATATAAACTATCTGTTTTATTGAGTAAGAGTTGTCTATTTCGGTTTGTTATATATTATCTTGTAATATCGTTTTTGAAAGGTGTTACAGCAAGCACCCTCTATCTCAGTTTGTACATTTCTTTTGGTAGAACCTCTTCTGCTTTTTTTTTTCTACAAGATAATCATCGTTTTCACACTTCTCGATTTTGCTAATCTGAATTTGCGTTTGTTACTTGAAGTTAGAAGTTAGAACATGTATAGCATTAATTTGGGAGTATACTTTTGAAGCAGCAAGCAGATTCATGATTTTCTTGAAAATGGTATCTGGCTCATACTATAAAGATGTCACAAAAGGCAAAGTTTAAATGGTCACCCTGCTAGAGTAAGGAATCAGTTAGCAGAACCTCTATTTTCTGCTAAGCAAATTAACTTCAACAACTTGCTATTACTTATATCTAAGTTTATGTGTTTGAATGGAGGAGTTTTTTCCGATGAATTCTAAATTCATATAATGGGTCTAGTAACTCGATTCATATCGAATGTGCCAAAACTCCGTTGTCAGCCATTAAAGGAGATCGAAGTTCAAAGTTTAAAAATTGATTTGCTACAAACGTACTTCATTTCGAGTGAGTGATATCTCAAAATAACTAGAAGGCCGAGAGGATTTTTAATCCAAAATTTGGGGCTATTTGGATAAGATTTGACCTAGTTAAGTTCGAAGTTATAGTCGAATTGTATCAAATTGTATTAAAGCTGTATGAAAATTGTACTTTTAAGTTTTGTATGTTGTTGTATTAATTTTTTCTATGAATATTCTATGAAAGTTGTATACAATGTTGTTGTAGTTGTATTAAATTTCCAGAAGCCAACATAAACTTTATACAAAATATATACAGTTATATACATATTTCATACCAAATTTATATACTTTTCATACACAAAACACCGTGAACGAAATTCTAAGCTTTGAGCGAGATATTTCATCCGATTTTATATAGTTTTCATATTGTGAGCGAAATTCTAAGCCTTGAGTGAGATATACATATTTCATACACAAAAATTTGAGAAAAAATTCTAAGCCTTGAGTGACATTTCATATGTTTTGAAAAAAAAAACTCCTGCTATGTTTGGTAAACAAAAATCTCATGTTTCTTTTCGTAAATATGAATTTAATTTTGTATATATAAGCGATTCTCCTAAGAAAATATGAGCAAACATTTGAGCCAAGTCTAATATTGTTATATTTTGTGCAAAATCTCTATGGTAATATAAATAGACACTAGGCCAATACAGAAATCAGTTTTAACAGATAATTTGTTTCTGTTTCCCGCTAAAGTTCTCTCACAAATTTCCAGTTCAATTTCTCTCTTCAATTCTTCAGCCATTGACAGTTTCTTCGTCAATGGCTGAATTTAGGCCCTTATTTTACAATTTCTTTCCATCAAAAGACGAAGAAGAAGCCTGCAAAGTTAACAACACACCATGGATAGTTACTTCAATGTCTAACCAAAAGCCTTTGATGAGCACCAACAAGACATTCTTTTTCAATTTCTTTCCTTCAAAAGACGAAGAAGAAGCCAGCGGATATAACAACACACCACGGATAGTGATTCGAGAACTAATTGAGATAAGGGATGTATACCCTGCCCCGATAATCAATCTTGAAAACCCGTGGCAGATCAAGAAAAAGATTACCCATGAAGAGGTCGCTCAAGGAATACTGGTGATTCCATTTTTCGAGGCGTTTGAGTACATTCTTCGATACTGGAGGATGGACATGGCCCAAAAATTGTTGATAGGGTACACGGTGAGTATTGGTGTGTGTGATGTAACGGAGGGGAATGACCCTAAGAAGTACAGAGATACAAGTATTTTCTTTAAGAAGCAGCCTAATGATGACTATTCTCTAAAATGCATTCAATTGTTCAACTATCGCAGATTGAGTGTTGGTGATGAAATTGGGCTATATTGGGATCCAAGATCTTCAAGTTTTACGTTCAAGTTACTCTCTAAGGTTCGCAATTCAAGAAGTAGGACGAAAAAATGATATATCATAGCCTTGATTCAAGAACTGTATAATTGAAATGTACAGGCTGGTGTTTAGTGCAAAATTCTGCATATGATTCAAGAATTAGGACCAAAATATCATAGCTTTGTGAAAGTTGGAATATTTGGAGTATGAATATATGATGATTCTTTTCTCAAATTTGGTCTGCTTAATCTGCTTTTCTGAACTTGTATTTTCTTTCCCAAGTTATTATTTCACTGTTGTTGAATAACTTTTTGGTTCTATGAGTAGTAATAATTAAATGTTGAGAGGATATTTGATTCAATTCTACATTAAGGGTTGTCACCAATTGGCTTGTGATTGGAATATCTGGATTCTTGACTATGATGATTCTTGCAAATAGCCATTTCTTTTTCTGCTTTTCTGTACTTGTATTTGGAAGAAAAGATTGGCTGACATTTCTGGTACAATCTGTTATTAAGAGATGATTTTGAGTTCATCTGTTCGCTCTCTGTTAAAGATCTTGAGTGTCTTGGTTATGACTTGTGACGACGGTCGATGAATCATGTCCTCGTTAAACTAATGTTTGTTTCAAATTTAAATGACTCTAATTCCTTGGTTTGGGGCTTTTCCATTTGGAAAGATACTAATCCAAATGACTATAATTGGTACCTGTAAATTTCTTTTGATAGAACCTCTTCTGATATTTTTTTTTCTACAAGATAATCATCATTTTCCCACTTCTCGATTTTGCTGATCTGAATTTGCGTTTGTAGTTCTCCACATTCACCTAACAGCAACATCAAAGAGACAGTGTCCAATATTGCTGTTTCTGGGCAAATGACTGCACTAAATGTCTCTGTTACTTGAAGTTAAGAACATGTATAGCATTAATTTGGGAATATACTTTTGAAGCAGCAAGCAGATTCATGATTTTCTTGAAAATGGTATTTGGCTCATACTATGGAGAATCTCCATTGGAGATTGTGAGTAGAGATATAAGGATGTCACAAAAGGCAAAGTTTAAATGCTAGAGTAGGGATTCAGTTAGCAGAACCTCTATTTTCTCCTAAGCAACTTAAACTCAACAACTCTATTGCTTATATCTAATATTGTATGTATACATAGTATAGAATTGTGTTTGAGTGGTGGAGGTTTGTCCAATGAATTCTAAACTCATAAAATCAAATCCTTGCACTTATCCAAATAGAACACATTTGGAACATCAACAATACTTGTTTTTTTAGGAAAATTCTGCTGTCCATAAGCACTTCTACTGGCCAAAAAAGAAAGAAAAAAATTAAACACAAGTCCAATTGGAAAAACAGTGTTTAACAGGTTGGAACAGTTGGAAGGAGAGACATAAAAGTCTGAGGATCGGTCCATCATTTGAAGCCTCAACTGGTTGATATGCTGGCCAAAGTAAACCGTATGCCAACCTTTATATGCGCTCTGCAAAGAAGATTATACAGGTTAACGTAAATGAAAAAATATATATTGGAAAGGAAGATGTACAAGAGAAGTTAATATATTCGTATATACTCACAAAGATTTTCCCATTTAGTGCAAGAATTCAATTCTACATAACCACAAGCTTGTCTTCTCCCGTCATGTCTGCAACATATTCCTTAATCTTTATGGCTGAATCTTTTAGTTGAGGGTTGCCCAAAACTGTGATAGACTTCAATGAAGTAATATCCCCAAAACTATCCGGGATCTCCATAAGCTCATGACACTTCTGTATATATAATTTCTCGAGCACGGGAAAGGATTCCTCTTCAACCTTCCATTCAGAAAATGACACCCCATATAATGTTAGCACTTTGAGATTCTCAAAGGAGACTTCTTCCACCTTCCATTCTTTCCCTTGGATGATTGCGCTTCGTAAACGCAGGTATTGAAGGTTCGGTAGACTCCCAATTCTTGACAGTGAATCGGATGTCAGATTAAAACTTGTCAACTCCAGTTCTTTCAAGCTCGACGGGAAGTGAAAATCACAGAACTGATGCTCAGGTGCATGTTTACTGAACAGAGAACGATGAAAATGTGCAGAAACTTCTTCAAGTTCATTAAGGACATCCAACCTTGGAAACGAAATCTGCTCTGATGAACAATCCCATGGTTCTCTAATGCTGAATTTAAGGCTTCGAAGATTGGGAAACCTTTTGAAAATATCCTCACTCGAATATGAAAGGTTGAGTGAAGATAATACCCTCAAATTCTCCAACTTTGAGTCCTCTTGTGACACTGTTGGAGCGTCAATGTACAAATCTCAGACAGAACAAGTAAAGATGCTCACGTATCGTAGCTTTGAAAGACTCCAAATACTAGGTGATAGTACCATGTTTGATCCCTGGTAGTTTCTAGATTCAAGAGGTTTGAAAATGACGGAGGGAGAGCTTTTGCATCCATCCGAATGTCTAAGCACCTCAAATGAACAAGCATGCCTATTTCATTCAGCAAAGAATCTGTCAAACTTATTTTGCGCAGCTCCAACCTCTTAAGAAGCCTCAAGTGTCTAAGGTAACAATTGGAGGAAAGATGATAGTGCTTCCCATATTCTGCATCATCATCCGTGTATATCTTCAAAGAGAGGAGGTGTTTAACATAAGGATTTCCCTTTTCAGGATTGAACAGGACAAAATTTTCATCCGAATGATCATAATGAATGGTCATTCCACGTGGTATAAGATCTGAAGAAAAAGGAGGAGGAGGAGGAGGAGCGCTTGAACTTATGAAGTCAAACAACTTTTCCTTTCTAGACTTTTTCAGACAAAAGTCATGCACGAGATCATGAATTTG
Organism: Jaltomata sinuosa; assembly: GCA_003996215.1. Lineage (NCBI taxonomy): Eukaryota > Viridiplantae > Streptophyta > Magnoliopsida > Solanales > Solanaceae > Jaltomata > Jaltomata sinuosa. The sequence goes on along the minus strand of QJPP01002678.1, from coordinate 264,931 downwards.
GCAACTCAGGTATGCACTTCTCTCATTGGAAACGATTACCAAGCTACTGGAAATTAACTCATCGACATAAACCTTCATTCCAGTCTGTTCCACAAGCCCTTCAGCACTCCATAAATCTGTCAAATCAGAAATTAGAATATGTTTGTCCCTTGGAAAACTTGCAAGGTAGATCAAGCACGGCTTTAGGTGATCTGATAAATGGTCATAAACTTAATTGTATAACCTTCATCACTTCCTCTTCATCCTTAAATATAAAGGAATTCAAATTATTTAGAACTTCAAGCCAAAAAACCTTTTTCTTTTCTTTCCTTGCAATGACTCCACCGATCAGATCAATGACCAAAGGAAGCCCATCACACTTTTGTGCTATTTTTTCTCCAACATCCAACAGTTCATCAGGGCAACGTTTTTCTCCGAATACCCTTTTCTCTAATAACTCCCAACTTTCCCCTAGTGTGAACAATCAAAGATAAAGAGGATCACTGTGGCGTTTTCCTTGCAAAGCCACTTCCTTTTTTCGACTTGTTAAAATAATTCTACTTCTTTTCTGAAATTCAGGAAAAGGTCTTGTTAGCTCATCCCATGTTGCAGTATCCCACAAGTCATCCAAGACAATAAGGTACCTCTTTCCAAACAGTTGTTTCCGTAGCATATCAGCAATGTCATCATCTACGCGATCCTCACTGAATATTTGTTTTAAACCAATAACTTGATTGAAAATATTTTGCAACAACTTTTTCTCATTACGTTCTTGGTCGACTGTGCACCAAGCACGAACGTCGAAATGATCAACAACTGACTTATCATTAAATATTCTGTAAGCCAAAGTAGTTTTGCCAGGACCTGGCATGCCAACTATGGAAATAACATCTACCTCAGCTGGTCCGCTGGTGAGCTTCCTAATTATCCACTTTGTCTCTTCCTCAAAACCTACAATTATTTGACAAGCTGTTGATGACTTGCTTTCAACTGGGTTTTTGGGAGAGTTTACAACAATAAGATCCCTGTTCTCAGGGATAAGCTTCTTTGATAAGTTTGATCTTTTCTAAGGTATTAGGAAGTAAGAAGATAAGCTGCAAGAGACCATGATCTCTAACAAGAATTGAATTAATGGCATGTTCCGCCTCATATGCCACATCTAAAACGCAAGTCCAAAGATCTCTATTCAATTCTTGCGCAACATTCCCGAAGAACGATCTTATGAAGTCTATGTCTTCTTTCACCATCCTAATTTCTTCTTTTATCAAAGCAACTGAATAAGGAATTGAGCAAATCATTTAAGTTTCCGAGTAGAAGATTCATGAAGAGTGGTCCGTCACTCTTGGGGAAGCAGAGTTGAGATGAGTCCTCAGGGGCTTTCAAGTAAACATGTTTGAGATCTTTCTTTAGGAGTTCAATATTTTCCAGCAAGTCTACAGTTGCACAGCTTGTCTCACTGGTATTCTCCTTACTCCTCGACTTCTCTTCTAAGTTGCAAACAAGAATGGATATCTCCCTGGTAAGTTCTCCAACACGTGCCAACAGATCATACAATTTGTCATGATGAATAATGTTGTTGGGCACATCGTTGAGAATAAGCAATAGGAACTCAATCATGACATGAATGTTTCGAGTTGAAGTGCTAGCAGTAAGAACAGTTACCATGTGCCCTTGCAGATGAATTAGATATTCTCTAAGAACTTCTGGAGATGTTTCCAGGAGCTGCTTAATGAAACGTCCAACTTCTGTTGACTCTGAAGCTTTCAAATTTGTCGAACATATGTGCATAACCTCCAGTTCAACAGGAATAATCTCCACAAGTAGATCAGCTAGCATGGAATTGACTTGAGGGACTTCAAGTATTCCATCAAGTTCATCTATTTTATCGAGTTGATAAGACAAAAGGACCGAACAGAAGAGTCCTACTCTCTCAGCCATAGGTTGAAACTGAGGTAAGACATAGTCAACTATCTCATGCTCAACGAAACCATTTGCCTTCAACCCGTAGAAATCTCTTATATTGCCGCATACAAGCAGCATTACCTCGTATTGAGTCATCAATGGGAAAATCCACTCAGCGCAAAGATTGGGAAGATCATGGAGATTCACGAACAGTGAGTCCAATCGTTGAACCAACTTCTCCTCAGTCATGGTGGCACTTGATTCAGAATAATTAAGTGAGCTGATATACCTATCGAGATTTTCCAGTAAGCGAAGAACCACATGATCCATTTCATATTTAACCAGAGTGTCATCTCTACTCGGGTAGAAAACTGACTGAACCAGATAAAAAACATGTTCTGCTTTACGAGACATTTTGGCATTAAAACCATCCAACTTGGAATAAGAAAGCATAGGAAATGTCGACATAAACGTCAGCTCCAATTTTAGCTTCTCAATTCGATCCATGTTAAGAGCAATTTGATCTTGTTCATTCTTCAATCTCTCTATGAAATCCAGAAGATTAAAAATGTCCTTGCGAAGTACATAAGATAAGTCCTGCCAAAAGACCATACGTTAATATCAAAATTTCAAAGCTGCATATATATCTGATGTATTTTACTCTACAGATCAAATTAACGAGTCTAATTAACAGTTGTTTAATTAAATATCATCATGATGTTAATTTTCTAGAACTGCCATTATACCGTAGAAAATAAATATTCTACTAACTCCATTTCAGTTTGCTTGTTCTACTTGCCTCTTTTCTTTTTTGACAACTCTTTAATTTCAACTTTTCACATGACATGTTTAAAACCACAAGATTAAAGGACATTTTGGAACATTTGACATATCTTCAAGATTCAATAGTTTTCTTTACTTTCTTAAATTCCGTGCCAAATAAAAATCAGACAAACAAATTGACATGTATAAATGTTGTATGACATACCGATGAGTTGTTTGCTTCCCTTTTCTCTCCTCCTTCGTTTTCGTTTCCTCTTTCCATGTATGTAGTTCTCACTAGTCAAGCGAGAGTAGCTTTCCTTCCCTTCCTCTCAAGTTCTCGAGATCTGATGTATACAAAGTACACAAACCTTTATCAAGAGAAAGAAGTAGCAAAAAGAAGACAGAAGCTGCGGAAATTTTAGAAGCATAAAGTGTTAGAATATACTATTAATCATGTGGTTTAGCTATAGTATTATGTTTTTATCATTATGTAAAGACTGATTATTTTATTTATTTGATTTAATAAAATTTCTATTAAATAGATCATTATGCCTACATGTGTGTCCTTTATTTATCTAGTAGACGATTTAGTGTATGGAGTTATTTGGCTCATACACGGAAGATTAAAATTGTCGGTCCTTATAAGTTATAAATATATGTTCACAATCAAAGATGAAGTTGGACAGACATCTTAATGATTGTAGCACAAGATTAGATATAATTTGATCTTGATTATGGGAGTGGTTCCATTCCAACTTCTTGTGCTAGTACGCTATTCGTGTGTATTGAACGGACCAAGTAGAGAAGCTTGTTTATGTTCTGAGTATTTATATAACACCTTCTCTAGAATCATTAAATGAACTTATACTCTTAATCTTGATATAATTATTATGATCAATGTAATTTATTTATCATCTTGATCTGTCAAAAGGTGAGATCTTACCGTGGGTCAATATATTCCTGATAGATTGGACGATAATAAATCATATTTGTGAAATAATAATTAGTTGATAGAATCCATGTCTCGACCTTGAGATTGATGATACCCCTTTATGATTGCTTATAAATTTTTGTGTGAAAACCCTGCAGGTGGCTTATATATGTATATATCCGTCACATGAAATAAATTTAAGTATAGTAATAAAGAATTAAATTAATCAATGAATTAAATTATCATAGATTTAATTTAATTGATTGGTATTCGTAATTCTAACATAGGGAGTTAAATAAGATTTAATGTTGGATTTTGAAATTAAACCGAGGAGTGCAATTACGGATTTTTGGTGAAATAATCTGTAATTTATTATGGTAAGATTAGTTCACTCATATACGAATTAATACCATAATTGGAAGCCTCTACTATTAAATCTGTGGTCCCTACTACACCAGATTAAATATATATATTTTGAAAAAATAAAATAGAGGATTCTAGAAGCAGTTAAAACTATTTTTTAACTGTGCTTCTAGACACGTTTTAAAATCTAAAACGTGGAGAATCGTTTGGTTGAGAAAAACACTCCCACACGTTTCCAACTATTAGTTGGAGAAACGTGGATAAAAAGGAGCAGCCTCTCACAAACTAGGATCATCCGTTTTTCATATCACAAAATATACTACACCCACTGAAGCAGAATCTGGTTTTAGTAGAAGGCTGCAGACCTGGAGACTACTGTTCTGGACGACTTTTGTGAAAGCTTTAACAGGTTAGTGAATCTTATTCACGGATTTTATATTATCTAGATCTCTATGTAGGTTATGTGATCTTGTGTGAATGCTTCCGCTGCCTTTATTTCTAGCATAAAGCATATAGCAAGAAACAATTTACTGCAGATATAGCCAGACATCTCAAAAACAAATATACTGGATTGACCATCAGGGGTGGTGTAGCCTTTCGGCTACGTGTTCATCTGAATCTATAAACTTGCGACATATAGTATAGACATACATATATGTAAAAATCTACTAAAATCTCAACAAACATTAGATCTGAACCCATAATTTTAACATTACAATAAATTCAATGCTAAAAAAACCAATTAAAATTGTTAAGTTTACTGAAATGCTTTAGTTGATATTGTAAAGATATGACACATGAGCCTAACTCAATCCAAAAGCTAACTTACGAGAGGAGAATTTGCCAAGTTCATATAAGCAAATTACGAGTCCATTCCCCAATCAACATGGGATCCCAGTGGCGGAGCCAAGATTTTCACTAAGGGGGTTTAAAATCGAAAGAAGTAAACACACAAACTAGCCGAAGGGGGTTCAACATCTACTATATATACATAAAAAATAATTTTAACCATGTAAAAATAGTATAATTTTTCACCGAAGAACCCCCTGGACATAAGCTAGCTCCACCCCTGTGGGACTCTAACACCCCCTTCACGCCCAGACCCGATTGGAGTGTGAACTGAGAGTCCAAACGAAAAATGGACTCTGATAACATGTAAAATATGACACTTGAGCCTAACATAACCCAAAAACTAGCTTATGAGCGGATCAAGAATTGTCCAAATCTATATAAGCAAATCATCCGTCCATTGTCCAACCAATGTGACACTCTAACATATATAATCCTTTATGTCTGTCTTAACGGAAATTATTTGTTTATATTTTTATATCAAAAGAGAGAAATAATTTTTTTGGCTTCGTTTATTATTTAAAGGATTTGTTCATCATTGTTGCAAAAATTTCTCCTTAAAGTCTATTCCATGTCTTTGGCTTTGAGTTTGCTCCTCGCTAATTTAAAACTTTAGCGGGGCGGGGGGAGTTGAAGCCTTCGTGAATTTATGCAGGTCTACCCTGTAACCGCACCACACAACATCATTTGCCATCCCTAAGCCCAATTACCAAGAAAATATCTATTGAACAAAGTGTATGGGCGACAAGCGATTGAGCACCTCCACCATCATCTTAGTCTTTGTTATCAATTGTGAAAATTATACACATGTCCCTTTGTTTTGAGATCTGGACATCTCTAATCTTTCATAAAATTGGAGTCTTTTTCACATAATAGTGTCAAATCATATATTTTACTTGTCATCTTTTGATTATTTTACATAATCAAGAAGAATTAATTCATTAATAGATAAGAGAGAGTTGCTCGGATTGTAAACACCACTCACCTCCAACTCTAAGGTTGTGGGTTCGAGTCACCAAGAGAGAGAAAAAGGGTGGAAGCTCCTAGGGAGGGAGTAAAAAAAAATAATTAATTTTTTTCCAAAATTACCCTCAGTTTACTAAATGACATTTTACACCATTAAAATGCCACTTTTTTCAAGGCATTTGATTAAGGGTAAGATAGTAAAATACTCTTTTATTTCTAGGAGTGAGTAATTTTTCTTAAGGGGTGTGTCTAAGTTAAAAATGCTACTTATTTTACAGGAGGGAGTACAGTTTTTTGTGTGAAAGTCCCAAAAACTATCTTGGATCAATATTTGAAACTTGAAAAAAATTTAAGACAGATTTTCAAAATCTGATTTAAAATCTATGGTCAAACAAATATTTAAAAATAAATTTTAAAAATTTAATCTATAATCTACGGTCAAACAAATATTTGAAGACAAATCTTCAAAATCTGATCCAAAATAGACAACTTATGTATTAATTTTCCCTCTTTATCATTCAAAGTAGGAGTAGAATTTAAAACCTAATTTGTTTAGGATTTGAAAATAAGTTTGAGCGGTTATAAATAGAGGTGTTACTGTCTATTTCAGTATATTAATGTTTTGGGAAATTGTATCCTTCGAACAATTTCTTCAATGTCTGATCAAGAGCCTTTGATTAGCATGAAGAAAACGTTCTTTTACAATTTTTTCCCATCAAAAGCTGAAGAAGAAGCGTGCAAAGTTAACAACACTCCATGGGTAGTGACCCGTGAACTTGTGGAGATAAGGGACATATACCCTGCCCCAAAAATCGATCCGCAAAATCCGTGGCAGATCAAGAAAAAGATTACCCGTGATGAGGTCTTTCTAGGAAAGCTGGTGATTCCATTTGTTGAGTCATTTGAGTACATTATTCGATACTGGACGTTGGATGCGGCTAAATATTTGGAGAACGGGAATGGAATGTGTTTTGATGTGTGGGATGTAACCGAGAAAAATAACCCTAAGAAGTATGAAGGTGGAAGTGTTTGCTTTAGGAAGCTGTATAATGATGACTTTTCTTTATCGATCATGGGATTGTTCAATGATCGAGGATTGGGTATCGGTGATGAAATTGGGCTATATTGGGATCTTAAGTCTCCAAGTTTAATGTTCAAATTGCTTTCTCAGGTCCGCGCTTAGTGAAAGGTTCAAGAATTTAGGACCAAAAATAACATACCATAGTCTTTTTGTTATTATTACTCTTTCATAAATTTTAATAGTTAAACATTTACTGATATTCCAATTGTAAAAATTGGAATATCTGCACTATGGAGTATGATGATTATTGAAGTTCCCAATTTAGTCTATGTCATTCCATATTATTATAGTGATCTTTTAATTGATGATCAATTTCTAGTTTCATGCTTTACTGTAACTGAAGATACAACACATCTACAGTTTTTTTTTTTAGAATTTCATATTTATCATGAAAAGCATTCTAATAAAGATTAATATCAACTTCCAAAGTCCATTCAAGAAAAGATTGGACATGAATTAAAATGAAGTGGTACTTTTACCTTTTTATTTGTTTCAAAATAAATGGTGTTATCAAGAAGAATTAATTAATAGACAAGAGAGAGTTGCTCAGATAATAAGCACCCTTCACCTTCAACACTAAGGTTGTGGTTCGAATTACCAAGGGAGCAAAAAAAGAGTGAAAACTTCTAGGAAGGGGTAAAAAAATATTTATTTTTCCAAAATTACCCTCGATTTAATAAATGGAGTTTTACACCATTAAGGTGTCATTTTTTTCAAGCATTTAATTAAGGGTAAGATATTAAAAGTTTAAAACACTTCTTATTTTCTAGGGGTGAGTAATATTTCTTAAGGAATGTGTCCAAGCTAAAAGCACCACTTATTTTATAACGGAGAGAGTACAGTTTTGTGTGTGAAAGTCCCAAAAACTCACTTGGATCAGTTTTTGAAACTTGAAAAAAAATTAAAACAGATTTTTAAAATCTTATCCAAAATCTATAGTCAAACAAATATCTAAAGATAAATTTTAAAAATCTAATCTATAATCTATGGTCAAATAAATATTTGAAAATGAATCTTCAAAATCTGATCCAAAATAGACACCTTCTGTATTAATTTTCCCTCTTTATCATTCAAAGTAGGAATATAATTTAAAACCTAATTGGTTTAAGATCATATTATATTAAAAGTGGGAAGCTCCTAACTTCAAAGTTAGATTACGATTTTGCCCCTATTATTAATTAAAATGTTATAAAAAATCTAATTATTTGAATATTAATAAATAGTATCATTTTGATTACTTAAATGTGTAATGACCTTTTGACTTCATTGAATTAATTCCTAATTAAATATCTAATTTGATAATAATATTTAAATTACATATCATATCATCATATTTTATACTAAAAGTGGAAACATTTTACGTCAAAAGTTAATTTTCTAATTTACCATCAAAATTTTATATGACAACTTTTTCATTTAATCAACCACTACTTCAATATAAGAAAATTGTATAAATATGTAAACTTAAATTCTATAAATAACACAAAAGATAAAAAATATTCATAATAAATGGTGTTCATGTTGTTCAATAATCTATAACCGTTTGCTTTCCTTAATAAATTAAAGCCCCACTCACCATGTTTAATAGACCACTTATCTCCATTAATTAAAAAGTTAATATTGGCCCGTCTATTTGCATTCTCTTTTCTTTCTTTTTCTGGTTTTTTATTCCCCCTCATAATCTGATTCTTCTCCGTTACCTTTCTTTCTTCTTATTTTGCCTAAGTGGAAAACATCTAAGTCTAATATAAATAGCATTGAATATTATAATTGCATATCAGTTAGATACCTTTTCACCTACCTATTTTTCATATTCTCATTAATTCACATTTAAGTTGTAGATTCTGCTTCCCTGAAAATACAAACCTTCATCAGAATTCAGGGCCATTCTCCGGCCACCACTGTGCCTCCACGTTCTCCGGTCACCATCGACCAGTGAACGCCACTAGCCGCCACCCCTCTCTCTAGCTGGACGCCGGTCAGATCTGCTCCGGCTAGATCTGCTCCGGCCGGATCCGATTCATTATCTTGCTCTCTTTGTCTATTTTCTTTGTGTTTTTGGTATATCTTCTCCTTGCAGGTCCTTTGCAACCTCAGATCCGGCATCCACCGAGCTTCCGACGACCACCAAGACTCCGGCGAACAAGAAGATTCCGGCGACCAATTTCGCCACCCCACCTTGCCGGAATCCAATCACTTTAGCAAGCAGACCGTCCTTCTCTCCTCACAGTTTGACCCCGGTGACTTCTATCCCTAGCTGTTATTTTCTTCCTCAGTTTTTTGTCTAGTTTTTAAAATTTTTAAATTTTATATTGATTTTGACGTCTAGTGTATTCGGGAAGCAAATTATTGGCTCTATATCGTGTTTGGTAGTGTAGTTCCGGTCTCTTGTACTTTATTTTGCTTTTCTTGTCATATAGTTGTTTAGTATAGAGTAGTTGGTGGAGTTGGTTTATCCTTGATTATAGCGCACGTTTTAGTGGCTTTGGTGAATGATGGTCGAGTAGGGTCATGTCATCGGTTGCACTCGGGTTTGGGGGTGGGGTCGGGGGTGGGGCCGGGGCCGGGGGCGGGGGCGGGGGCGAGGGGAAGAAGAGGTAAAGGGGTTAAGGGAGCATCTAGGTTGAGAATAGGGTCTTGGAACATAGGGACTTTATCCGGAAAGTCCATAGAGCTAGTGAAGGTCCTAAGGAAGAGGAGGATTAGCATAGCGTGTGTCCAGGAGACTAAATGGGTGGGCACTAAGGCGCGAGAGGTAGACGGGTATAAGTTGTGGTACTCAGGAGGTGTGAGAAATAGGAATGGGGTAGGTATCCTAGTGGATGAGGAGTTGAGAGAGCAAGTGGTGGAGGTTAGGAGGGTCAATGATAGGTTGATGACAATTAAGTTAGTCCTTGGAGGGTCTACTTTGAACATTATTAGTGCGTACGCACCACAAGCGGGCTTAGATGAGGAGGAGAAGAAACGCTTTTGGGAGGTTTTGGACGAGGTAGTGGGAGGTTTGCCTGATACTGAGAAGCTCTTCATTGGAGGAGATTTCAATGGGCACATCGGGGCATCTTCGAGGGGTTATGACGATGTGCATGGAGGCTTTGGTTTCGGGGATAGGAATGAAGGGGGTGCCGCACTCTTAGATTTCGCTAGAGCCTTTGGGTTGAGAGTAGCTAACTCTAGTTTCCCGAAGAAGGAGGAGCACTTGGTTACCTTCCGTAGTTCGGTGGCCAAGACTCAGATAGACTTTTTGCTCCTTAGGACAGGGGATAAAGGTCTTTGTAAAGACTGTAAGGTTATCCCAAGTGAGAATCTGTCGACCCAACATAGACTCTTAGTGATGGATTTAGAGATCTCGAAGGAGAAAAAGAAGAGGATTGTGGATGACCGGCCTAGGATTAAATGGGGTAGCCTGACTATGGCTAGTGCACGGGAAATAGGGGAGAAGTTGTTGACTAGGGGGGCTTGGGAGAGTAGTGGGGATGTGGATAATATGTGGGATACGACCGCTAGTTGCATAAGGGAGACGGCTAGAGAGGTTTTGGGTGTCTCGAGAGGTCGTTCTGGCAAGCATCGAGGGGACTGGTGGTGGAACGGAGAAGTAAAAGGAAAGGTGGAGGCAAAAAAGGGGTCATATGCGAAGTTGGTAGAGAGTAAGGATGAGGAGGAGAGGCGAAGGAATAGGGAGGCGTATAAGTTAGCTAGGAAGGAGGCTAAGTTAGCTGTAACGGCAGCTAAAACGGCAGCCTTTGAAAGCTTATACGCGGCTTTAGAGGATAAAGGTGGGGATAAGAAGTTATACAGGTTAGCAAAGGCTAGAGAGAGGAGGACTCAGGACCTTGACCAAGTGAAGTGCATCAAGGACGAAGATGGAAAAATACTAGTAGATGAGGTACTCATTAGGAGGAGATGGCAGTCTTACTTTCATGGACTCTTGAATGAAGGGGGGGACAAAAGTTTTGAGCTGGGAGATTTGGCACACTCAGAGAGGCGTCGGGACTATGATTATTGTAGCCGTATAAAGGTTGAAGAGGTTAGGGTTGCGATTCGTAAGATGCGAAGGGGTAGGGCGACGGGGCCAGATGAGATTCCCGTGGATTTTTGGAAAAGCTCGGGTGAGACAGGTGTGAAGTGGCTAACCGAGTTGTTTGATGGTATTTTTAGAACGGCAAAGATGCCTGAAGCTTGGAGATGGAGCACGATGATTCCTTTGTACAAGAACAAGGGCGATATTCAGAGTTGCAACAACTATAGGGGTATCAAATTGCTAAGCCACACTATGAAGGTCTGGGAGAGGGTAGTGGAGTTGAGGTTGAGACAGATCGTGCCTATTTCAGAGAACCAGTTCGGCTTTATGCCAGGACGCTCGACTACAGAAGCTATTCATCTCCTTAGAAGACTGGTGGAGCAGTACAGGGAAAGGAAGAAGGACTTGCACATGGTGTTCATCGATCTAGAAAAGGCGTATGATAAAGTCCCTAGGGAGGTTCTTTGGAGGTGCTTGGAGGCTCGAGGTGTACCCGTGGCGTACACCAGATCAATTAAGGACATGTATGAGGGGGCCAAGACTCGCGTTAGAACTGTGGGAGGAGACTCGGAGCACTTTCCCGTGTTGATGGGGTTGCACCAGGGATCGACCCTTAGCCCGTTTCTATTTGCCTTGGTAATGGATGTGTTGACGCGGCAAATACAAGGTGAGGTGCCATGGTGCATGTTATTTGCGGATGATGTAGTTTTGGTGGACGAGACTCGCGGAGGAGTTAATGCTAAGTTGGAGGTTTGGAGACAGACCCTCGAGTCGAAGGGGTTTAGGTTGAGCAGGACCAAGACTGAATATATGGAGTGCAAGTTCAGTGAGGCGACTCAGGATGATGACGTAGAAGTGAAGCTGGATACACAGGTCATCCAAAAGAAAGGGAGTTTCAAGTATCTTGGGTCTATTATCCAAGGAAGTGGAGAGATTGATGAGGATGTCACCCATCGTATTGGTGTTGGGTGGATGAAATGGAGGCTCGCATCTGGAGTCTTGTGCGATAAGAAGGTGCCTACTAAACTTAAAGGCAAATTCTACAGAGTGGTGGTCCGACCAGCTTTGTTGTATGGAGTTGAGTGTTGGCCAGTAAAGAACGCCCATATTCAAAAGATGAAGGTGGCGGAGATGAGGATGTTGCGATGGATGTGCGGGTTTACTAGGAGAGATAGGATTAGGAATGAGGATATCCGAGATAAGGTGGGTGTGGCGTCGGTGGAAGATAAGATGCGGGAAGCGAGGTTGAGATGGTTCGGCCATGTGAGGAGGAGAGGCACGGATGCTCCAGTGCGGAGGTGTGAGAGGTTGGCTATGGATGGTTACAGGAGAGGACGAGGTAGACCGAAAAAATATTGGGGAGAGGTGATTCGACAGGACATGGCGCAGTTGCAGCTTACCGAGGACATGACCCTAGATAGGAAGGTGTGGAGGACGCGGATTAGGGTAGAAGAGTAGTAGGTAGAAGTGGGTGTAGGTAGGAGTGTTTTTCCCTAGTGTCCCGACTAGTAATCGTAGGGTCACGCTTATAGTTTCTTGTTCTTGTTCTTGGACTCCTCGTGGTAGTATTGTGTGGCAGTGCTCTGTCTGTCTGTCTGTCTGTCTGTTGTTTGTTACTACATATTGCTTCCTACCGTCTCTTGTTTTCTTTTATCTTGTTTTATCATGTATCATTGATATGCCCTTTTTAGCCTCTTTTTCTTTCTTTTTTTCTTTTTTTTGCTCGAGCCGGGGGTCTATCGGAAACAGCCTCTCTACCTCACCTCTGAGGTAGTGGTATGGTCTGCGTACACTCTACCCTCCCCAGACCCCACGCTGTGGGAATACACTGGGTATGTTGTTATTGTTGTTGTCATTAATTCACATTTACATTTAGTATTCTACTATTATAAATACTACTCCACCAATTGAGATGGTGCAGTAGGTGAGTTCAATTTTGTGTTTCTATTTTATGTTTTAATTTTTATTTATCGAGAATCTAATCGTTTTCTTTTGCTTCATGTTGTAGATATCTTTTCCAATAGTCCTATTCTGATGAAACAAAGGTAAGTTCTCCGATAACAATTAGCATAATCAAGAGCAATAGAATTTCAATATAAGTAAATTTTACTATTTTAACTTACATACACTTACGTGTATCGTGGAGTCTGAACTCTTATATAATTGTTACATATATATAATATATATATTATAATATATATATATATATATATAAATATATATATATATATATATATATACTATTTCTTTCATGTTTTGTCTATCGATAATATGGAAATACCATTATTCATTTTCACTTCACCAGAAGCAAGGTATGTCCTACTTTCTTAATACTATTTTCCACTTTAAGTTCTAACTATCTTCATTCCTTTCTTGGTTGTAGCTTTAATTTTCCTAAATGGAAAATGATTAGAGGGAAAATGTAACATCCATTTCTTGAACAAACGTATTTATGAAGAAGAGTATTAAAAGAATTATTGTAAAATGAAGTTTGATGCCTATTTAAAAGGAAGAAATTCTAATTTTAATAAGTTATATGACAAGCTCCATATATTTGGATTTTATTATTTTCTTGAAACGTCATCTTAAGAAAAAACTAATTGATATGAAAATTAGCTTGGGTTAGAATTAGTTTTTTCATATAAAAATATTTATAAGTAATTTTCTTAGACGATATCTTATAGTTGACAAACATATTGTGGTTTAGCTTTCGCATTACTAACTCTACTAATATTTCGTAAATAATACAACAAAATTCTTAATGCAAACACTATGAACTCTACTAAATAAAAACTAATATAAACATAGTTTAGTAATTTTATTTTTTGAAAAAATAGCACACTATATATCAATTGTACTACAAAAGTTATAATAATTATGTAGTGTTAAAAGATATTCTTTTTTTTACAATTGCTAAATTAAGAAGTATATTCGATATTTGTCTAAAACTAACTCATTCGAATACAATACATTGGGGATAATTTCCGAATCAAATTCAAACTTATGTATATTTCTGTGGGTTTGATTTCATATACAACTTTATTGATTTGTGTTTGTGTGATTTTTGACTGCTTAAGGGCTTTTCACCTATAATATAGTACGATTAGATAAAAAAATTACATTATTATGTAATATAATCATATCTATCGCCAATTAAACTTGCTCACTTTTGCCAAAAAAATAAAAATAAAATTTTTGAGCGTATATCTCATTCATATTACATGAGAGAAAAGTACTATTGCATTTAGTACAAATATATGTTGTATTTGGATCCTACCTAACTGGATTATTGTTCAACTTTACAAGTTCATATGGTGTCTAAAAATTTTACATTCAAGAGCAAAATTGAATCATTCGAGTATGTTGAGATACACCAAATAGAACCTGTTTTGAACTTTTTTTTTTTTGCTTCATCAAATAGATGTAATGATAGCATTATTATAAAATATTTAATAGTCTTAATATATTTATTCAACTTTATTTATTCTCTTCTATGCTACTTTTATTAATTAATATATCACAAATTTATAATATTAAAAAATAAACATACAATATGTTTTGTTTCATTCCTTATATATATTTTTCACTTTGGTTAGGACATTGAAAGATGAAACTATTGACTTTCATATATGGTTAGTTATGTGTTACGATCCATTTTTAAACCAAGTTAAAAACGTTCCATAACTTGACTATTTATCTTAGAAAATAATTAAAAAGGAGTAAAAGAAAAGAGACGCCACCTAATTTTTTACGGAATCAGAAAATCATTTTAGAAGGGTATTTTTGAAAATCTTTACTTTTGTAAACCAGAGTTCGAGTAAGGGTTCAAGTGATCCTTTAAGAAAGGTGTTAAGCACCTTAAAGGATCCGCTAAATGCGGTTGACCCACGAATTAAATATATTTGGCTGAAAAGAGATATATCTTATTTGAAAAATGGGAGTTTGAAAATAATCTATTTATCACTTAATTCAACTAATGAATTAACTTTGTAATGTAGCTATCTCATAAAAAGTGGGTATTTACTGTACACTGAGAAAACCTCTGCATCTTTAAAAATCGGTGATCTTGTAATATCGAATATTTATCTAAGTACTTCTAAGAAAGTCAATTGTGATATAAGAAAGATTAATGACTTTTAAAGCTAATTTGTACTCCAAAATTAAAGGGGTATTTGCAATGGTAGTACTAAGTAGATTTTTTTCTTTTTTAATTAGACGATAATAGCAAAAATAGATAGCTAGCTTAACTGGGAAAAAAAGTGGTAGTAGAACTTTTAAAAAAATTCTGTCTTAATCATCTTAAAGAAATTATTTAAGAATTTGAACCTTTGGATTTCTAAGAACTTGATAGCATACATATAGCTACTTCAAGAAAAGTGAGTTAAGCAGATGAGTAAAACTGTAAAACTATTGAGGATTCATCAATGGTGGATCCAGTAATGAAGAACTAGAAGCAGTAGAAGAAGAATAGGAAGAACAGAGAAAGAAAGAGAGAAGAATGTAATGAGAATGAGTGAATTATTATTATTACTTCATCATCTGATCTTGTGTACATACATGTATATATAGGTGTGATTCTTAGCTTGCTCTATACTACCTAACTCTTATTAACCGACTGTCCATTAGTTAGTTATTAACTATCAGATTTACTGTTACATTGATTTACTGTTCATTCCTAACAGACTTAACTAACTACTTAACTTAATCTCTTTGACTCATATCTCAACACTCCCCCTCAAACTTGGGGTAGTGAAGATATTATGAACACTAAGTTTGGAGGTTAAGTACTCATGTTGAACTCTGTTCAAGCTTTTAGTTAGAGCATCTGCAGGTTGTTCATTAGTTGGGATGTAGGCAGTCTTGATCAAGCCTTGCTGAATCTTTTCCCTAATAAAATGACAGTCTATCTCGATGTGTTTAGTTCTCTTATGATAGACTGAATTGGCATCCATTTGTAAGGCTGCTTTGCTATCACTGTAGATAAGAATGGGCAGCTGAATTTGTATGTCTAGATCTTTGATCAGTCCTGCTAACCAAGTTAACTCAGCAACTGTGGAAGCTAGGCTTCTGTACTCAGCTTCTGCTGAGCTTCTTGAAACTGTAGCCTGTTTCTTTGACTTCCAAGAGATCAGTGATTCACCTAGCTTGATGACAAAACCAGTTACTGACTTCCTTGATACACTGCATGCAGCCCAATCTGCATCACAGTGTGAAGTTAAAACATCTTGTTTGTTGCTTGACAAAAGTAGTCCTTGACCAGGTCTTGACTCGATATATTTAACAACTCTTAGAGCAGCGTCAAGGTGTGATTGTTTTGGTTGTTGCATAAACTGGCTTAGGGTCTGGACACTATAGGATATATCAGGTCTTGTTATAGTTACATATAGAAGCTTCCCAATAAGTCTTTGGTATATGCTTGGATCAAGTAGTAGCTCATCAGGTGTACTTGTAGAATCTTTGATGTGTACATCATATTCTCTGGTTGTTAGCTTAGTGGTAGTGTCCATAGGAGGAGTTGCAGGTTTTGCTACACTCAAGCCAGTTCCAGATATAAGTTCCAAGGCATACTTTCTTTGATGCATGACAATTCCTTTGTCTGACCTTGCAAACTCAATACCTAAAAAATACCTTAATTCTCCCAGATCTTTTATCTTGAATGCCTTGTGTAGTGCTGTCTTGGTTTCAATGATTTGATCTAAGTTGTCTCCTGTTACTAGAATGTCATCAACATACACTAGTATGATAATTATCCCAGTTTTTGTTCTTTTCTTGAACAAGGAGTGATCAAATTGACTCTGTCTGAACCCACACTTGATAAGAGCTTCACACAGCTTTGCATTCCATTGTCTAAGTGCTTGTTTAAGCCCATAGAGGGACTTTGAGAGTCTGCACACTTGCTTACACTCCCCCTAACTCTTAAATCCCTGAGGTAGGTCCATATAGATCTCATCAAATAGATCACCTTGCAAAAAGGCATTGTACACATCCATTTGATGGATGTGCCACTTCCTTGCTGCAGCTATAGCTAACACAGTTCTGAGTGTTCCCATTTTGACTACAGGACTGAATGTTTCTTGGTAATCAACTCCTTCAGTTTGATCAGTTTGACTGTAACCTTTTGCCACCTATCTTGCTTTGAACGTCTCAACCTCCCCTGATGCTTTGTACTTTACTTTGTAGATCCATTTACACCCAATAGGCTTCTTTCCAAGTGGAAGAGGCACCACCTTCCAGGTTTGATTGGATTCTAGAGCATCAATCTCTGATTGCATAGCTTCCACGCACCTTGGATCCTTAATAGCCTCTGCATATGTAGAGGGTTCTAAGATATTAGAAAAAGCAACAATATAACATTGATATTTAGGAGAGATAGAGTCATAGGAAATGTATTTAGATAGTGCATAAGGTGTGTCATTGTGAACATTTAAGGATACAAAATCTTTCATCCAAATAGGTGGATGTGTTCCTCTTGATGATCTCCTTTGTACTGTTCCATTGATAGTTGCAGTTGGATTGACAACTGTCTGAGTTGGAACCACAACAAGCTGTTGCTGTGCATCAGTAGCCTCAGTAATTTGCTGCTGATCATCATGAGTTTGAGGTTCTGCACAACTACCATAAGTTTCTTCTTCAGGCACATGAGTTATTGCAGAAAACATAGTTGTTGCTGAGTCTGCAGCCTTGAAAGGATATATGTCTTCCCTAAAGGTGACATCCCTATTTACAAAGAACAACTTGTTAGTAGTATCATCCAAAATATAGCCCTTTTGAGTGTCAGAATAACCCATGTGTATAGCTTGTCTAGTTTTAGGCATTAACTTGTTAGTTTCCTGAATAATTTTGGCATAACATAGGCAACCAATAATTCTCAAATGATCAAAGGAGGGTTGTGTACCATACAACTTCTCAAAAGGAGAGACATGATTTAGAACAGTAGAAGGAATCCTATTTATTAAGTACACTGCAGGCTTGACACAGTATCCCCAAAACTTGGTAGAATTCAGGGAAAAAGGGATTCTATGGTGTAGAAGTTCTTGGAGGTTGTTAATTTTCTTAGATTATGATCATGTGACCTTAATTCCTTAAATGTATCCATAAAAATGGTAGGAATAAGTGAATTAATGGTGGGAAAGCCCAGTAAAAGGGTGGAATGATCATGGTTGGCCTGGGGTTTGGGATTTGGCATAATCCAGGTAATTTGTAGGCCATAAAATTAATTTTTTATTATTGTATATTATTTTAGACCAAGAACCGGCAAGAACTTTGGGAAATGGGAAAGCTCCAGTTGAGTAGAGCTTGAAATATTTTGAGGTAGGTGATGGTTATTGATTCCTGTATGCATTGTATATTTTTATACTTTTGTTTAAGTATTGTATGAGTTGCATGCTTAGGGAATGATTAGGAATGTCTAAAGGTCCTGTTATCAGTCTTGTGAAATGAACTAGGTGTTATTGCTTGTTGGTTTACAAGTGTTGGTTGTTCATTGTTTGTTACTGTGGATTGGATTTGTATGACATTTGATTGGCTCGGGTACCACGCCTGGTATGGGAATACTAACGGTTGGATTGAGTACCACGCCTGATACGGGAATACTAAAGGTTGGCTCGGTTACCATGCCTGGTATGGAATACTAATTGATTGGCTCGGGTACCACGCCGGGTACGAGAATACTAACAGTTGGCTCGAGTACAATGCCTGGTAGGGGAATACTAATGGTTGACTCGGGTACCACGCCTGGTATGAAATATTAACTGGTTGGCTCGGGTACCATGCTTGGTACAGGTTTACTTTATTGTGTTGTTGCATTTTTAATAATGATTCCCTAAGTGGACCAGGTTATGTTTATGATTTTGTGATATTGCATATGGTCCTTAAGAGGTTGGGTTGTTATTGTATTGATTTGTGAGTTTGGTCTTGGTGTAGACCGGGTTTCATGTTTAACACTTAGATATTGTTTAGGAGAATCCCAGGGTGGGTCCGGGATATGTAAAAGGGTATATTTATTGATTATTATTAATTGTTGATCATGGTTATAAGGGTGGGTTACATTTGGGAATAAGCTAGGAGGAGGCTTGTAGTCTAGAGATACATGTTGGCTTGTTTACATATTTTCTGTACTTTTACTTGGCTATTGTACTGTTCATATATTGTTTATTTAGAACTGGCTGATGATCCTACCAGTACACGGTGGTTGTGTACTGAGTCTGCACTTGTATTTCTTTTTGTGAGTACAGGCAATCTTCCAGCAGCTGACATGCAACCTCACTTTTAGACCCAGCGCTTCCAAACATCAAGGGTGAGTCATTTCGATCGAGCTACCTTGATCTCTTTTGCTTTCAGTTATAGCCCACTTGTTTCGGGCTTAGACTCTTGCTTATTTTAGAGTTGCATCCCCGTATTCTAGATTTTGGTAGTGTTTTGGTATGATGACCTTCAGTTTCTAGGAAGGGATTTCTGCAGGTTTATTCATATTAGTATTGATCTTGGTTAATTATTGCTAGTTTATTTTCTTGCACACTAGTTTTAAGCTGTTAGGTTATGCTAAGGGTTGAGTTCTATTGGTTCGCTCATCCAGGGGTTGGGTGGGTTCCAGTCACGGCGGTCTGGGTCGTGACAGTTCATAAGAATTGTACAATCACCATAAGTGATTATATTTTATGGTGCTTCATAATTCCTAAAGCATTAATTGCTTTAAAGCTTGATACACTCTGAAAGATATGTTAGAGAAAGATTCTCTTATATTATATATATGTATGCCTCGATTTGATCATGAAGTAGCAATATATTGAAAGAGGTTCTAAGCTATTATAATTTGATAGGCTTAAGGCACATTCAGATATTTATGTTCCATTCTTGGAGAATGAGAACTTTTGAGAAATATCACAAACACAGATTCATTCCCTAGGGTGAATGTGACAATATTTAATAAAGCTTATAAATATGAGTGTGCTCTTGATTGTGAAAATATCACGAATCATATTCAGAAGAGGTAGAATAATTGAGAAGAGATATTCTAAAATTTACTCTCAAAGTAGTAAATATGAAATTTATGCAATAGTAAACCTGACGTTTACTAAAAGAAATAGCACTTGTCATGGTGACTTGGAGTTATTAAAACAAATAATTTTATATTGGCATGAACGATTTTGCCACCCGAAAGATATGCATATTAAGTTTTAATATATATTGAAGAACTAGAAGATTATTCAAGAATTCTCTATGTTGTTTGTTCTCATGATAAATTAATTAAATCAGATAATGTTAGAATTGGATCCCCTAAATCCTGGAAGGTATAAAAGGTGAATATGGCTCATTCACTTGTCATGTTATATCTTAAATAGATGCATCTGTAATTAATCACATGTGCGTTTATGATCAACTTGTAGTTTGACATTCACAAAATTACTTGTGCAAAATAATTGACGTAAGAGCACAACTTCTAGATCATGTAATTAAAAAAATTCATCTTGATAATATTGATTAATATCAAAGTTTATTTGGCGTTAAATACCTCATATAAATAGTCTGAATCATTGCTTATGAGAACAAAGCTTCATGTGTTAGTCTAGGTTATGATATATTACATATAACAACACTTATATGTATCAGACCAATAAATCATGATTAATATAACCCACTCTCAATTGGTTCAGGGTCAGGAACTATATAAAAGTTTTTCATCTAATAATGTTTGATGTGCGGTATATGATTAATGATATACCATAATGCATAAAGATTTCTCCAAAGTAGACTGAGATATATGTTAGTTTTTCTAACATAAGGGGGAGATAAAAAGCAGATAAGAAATATGTTATGAATTATCATTAGTGTGATCCTCATTTAAAGGATAATTCAAGTTAAATGTTAGAAGCATTTTGTAACGACCCTCCAAGTCTTTATATGTGATTTATAACTTTTGGGGATAGATCGTACGAACCTCGAGGTGTTCGAAAGCGATTTAAGTCATTGGCTGGGTTTTTGAGTTTTAAGAAAGTTAAGTTTGACCACGATTAACCTTCGGTCAAGACGACCTCGGGTTGGTATTTTAATATTTTCAATAAGTCCAGAACGTGCTTTTTAGTCAATTAACATATTTAGTTTATTTTCTTGGAGTTACGAACAAATTTTGAGGATCTATTTGATGTTTTGATTATTTTAGATAATTAAATTAATTGGTGGTTAATGGGTCAGGTCCAGAGAAAAAAAACAAAAGGAACTTTAACGGAGAGCTCGAGCTATTACGGCATCAACAACAACCGAGTGTTTCGGGTAAGATTTCCAAATTCTGGATTCCTTTACTACCAGAAGATGCATCTCTTAAGATCAATTGTTAGAGAATGTTTGATAGTTAATTCATACATATAAGCTTAGGGGAGAAGAACTGTGAAGTAATCATTGAAATAATGATTAGCCAATTTTAAACAAAAAGAAAAAAATGTAGGATGAGCCAATCATTGGAATTAATGGTAGTATGAGTGGAAGCTAATGTTTCCTATGTATTTGATGATTTCTGCCATTGTTGTCGTTGTGATTAACTTTGGTGTCATTTGAAACATCGCATATAAATATCAATTGGCTACAATTTTGTTAAATTGAGGTTTTAGGTTTAGGGTATATAGAGTAAGAATTCTTAATTTGAGGTCGAATAATGATCTGTTTTATCTAAAATTTGACATGCTAGTTATTATGTGTTTGAACAGATTTTGATCGTTTTGAAGCATTACATAAGAGAAAGTTTGTAAATTGACACTTGGACTTCGGTTGAGACAAGTAGAGATTTTTAATTTCTTTTCAAGGTGTTAGTTTTATAGTATTAAATGGAATTAGGGGTAATGGATCATAAGAGGGTGTAACACCCTAGAAATCCTAAGCCTAGAACTAGCCCAGAAAACTTAAAATTTTAAACTGTCCAAGCCAAATTAGGAACCACAGACCAATTCCATGGATCGTGGAACAGTCCACGGAACGTGGTTCCCATCCGTGGAATTAGTCCTGCAGACCAGTCCCTCAGAACCCAAACCACGAACCAAGTCCACGGATCTTGAACAGGACCATGGGTCGTGGAATGGCCTCGTGGAAATCAGTCAGAGGCCAGCAAGTTGGGGTCAGTTTCACGAGTTGGAACCACGAACTGTGGAACAGTCCACGAGTCGTGGATTACACCCGTGGAACTCAGACCTGAGGGTCACCAAATCCCTCAGGAACCACGAGCAGGTTCCACGAGCTGTGGATGGTTTCACGAGCCGTGAACCTGGCTCGTGGTTATCAGACCTGCAGTCAGGAATAAAGGCCCAGGAACCACGACAGGGTTCCACGAGTCGTGGAAGCTTTCACGAACCGTGGAAACCTATCCGTGGAACCTAGTCACGAATTTTTTAGCAGTTTTTAAATTAGTTTCTCAGGGGTATTTTAGACCTTTCCTTTTTATTTTAGCTCTGACTATAAATAGTCTTAGGCTTATTTTATTAAGTCTAATTCCTCAAAACACATCAGTTCTCCTCATTCCTCTTCTCAAGTCAGAAAAGAGCGTTCTTCTCCAAAGTTTCAGACCTAGGGCTTTCTCCTCCTTGCTTCAACTTCAGATTTTCTTGATGAATCTCTTTCTACCAGTTATGTGGGTATTCAGTAAGGGTTTAGTCCATCCTTATGCCCAAAAACTCTCAGCTTTTTTTAATAGTTTTCCATGAATTTAAGAACTAGGGTTCCTACCCAATTATGCAAATTCTTCTAGAATTTAGTTCTTATGATTCACATGATTGATATCCTGCTTTATAGGAATTGCAATATGTTTTAATGATTTGCATGAGTTTTCACCATGACTTGAGAAATTAGGAAACTAGTCCTAAATTGTAGGATTTTTTAAAAGTATTATATTTCCGTCAAATATCAACCTAGATTATCAGTATGAGTTTTAAAAGTAGAATTTAGCCAGTTTTTATCCCACTACAGCATTTCAGAAAATTAGTGATTTCAGACCACTTTAGTTCTGTCTCAGAAAATTCAGGACTTCAGTTTTACTGAGCTATTAGTCTTCAGTTTGGGAATAGTGTTTTAGCATCAAGTTGGACTAGGGTTCAGCGTACCCTTAAAGTCCCAGAATTAAGTGCCACCACAGGATATTTATCCCCTCAGTTGGGCCTCAGAACTAGTGATCACATCACTCATGCCTTTATACCCTGGCAAGGTATATTGGGTCCTCTCGATGGGGCGTATACATCGGACTCCAAGTTTAGCTCACGTGGTTTATGTCGGTTAATAGACTCTCCCACAGTATTAGTTCAGTAAAGTAACTCAGGCCCTCAGTTTATATTTGTATCAATTTTAGTATGTTTTCAGATTACTCTTGCATTTCAGCTTTTTATGCATGATTATATTTTTGGCCTATGTACTACAGTCTAGTTCAGCTTACACCTTTTCAGTATTTTAGCATATTTACATTTCAGTCAGCATTATATATCCCTCATGCTCAGTACATTCAAAGTACTGATGCACACTCTATGTGTTGTATCCTATCATGATGCAGGTTCAGATTCAGATTCTCAGCTTCAGCCTCGTGATCATCTCGCCCGGTGCCATCGCAGCGACAGTCAGTGGTGAGTCCTCATCATCCAAGGACATATCTTTTACATGCTTTTTGAGTTAGTCAATTTTCCTTATTTTCAATACTTGGAGTTAGCTGGGGGCTTGTCTCAGCAGCTCATCTGTATCAGAGGCTTTCAGACATAGAGTCAGACTTCAACTTATGTAGTTCAGTTGATTTTTAGAGAAACTATCATTTTAGATATTTTTAGATTCATTATTCCTTTCAGTTATGATTTATTCAAAATGCTTCCGTTCCTTTAGAATTATATTCAATATGCTTGTGATATGCCAGATTCAGGGTTAGCTTGTGGTCACTTATGATCCTAAGTTCCGTGTTACGTCTGGGGCTAGCCTCGGGGTGTGACAAACTTGGTATCAGAGCACAGAGTTCAACAGTCCTAAGGTGTCTGAAAGCCTCACTAAGTAGAGTATCCTTCATGGGTGTGAAGCGCGTCACACTTATGAGGGAGAGGCTACGAGGTGTTTTAAGAAAAACTTCACTTTTTTCATTATCTTTATCGTGCGATGAATTTTAGTTTAGTTTCTCATCTCTAATCCATTCGCTATGCATTTCAGATCATGCCTCCTCGCAGAGCTAATGCCCGCAATGCTAACGTTAATCCTCCAACCCTGAACCATGAGGTTATGAATGCGAAGTTCCACAATGCGATCCAATTTTTGGCTCAAACTGTAGCCAATCAGGCTAATCAGTAGGCCCCAGTTCTTGCAAACCAAAATTATGGGCCAGCTATAGCCCGAGTCTGAAATTTTGTTCGCATGAATCTGCCAAAGTTTCTAGGGTCAAAAGTTGGTGAAGACCCATAATATGTCATTGATGAGATCAAGAAGTTTCTTGAGGTAATGCAAGTAACTGGTACTTATAGCATTGAGTTAGCATCCTATCAACTTAAGGATGTGGCTCACATTTGGTTCACTCAGTGGAAAGACAACAGGGGTGTAAATGCAGCTCCTACGACATGGAATTATTTTACTGGAGTTTTTCTGGACAGGTTCATCCTGAGAGAGTTGAGAGAGGCAAAGGCCCAAGATTATGAATCTGAGACAGGGATCGATGTCGGTCCAAGAATATGGGTTGAAGTTTACTCATCTTTCCAGGTATGTCCTATCTATGGTGGCCAATCCGAGGGCACAAATGGGCAAGTTCTTATATGGGGTATCCGACTTAGTGAAAATAGAGTGTAGGAACGCTATGTTATTAGGGGATATGGATATCTCTAGACTGATGACCCATGCTCAGCAGGTTGAGGAAGATAAGCTTAAGGAGATGGCAAAGGATAGTAATAAGACTAGGATAAACAACTATGAATATTCTCATAAGAGGTCAGGCGGTGGAAATCACTCACAGTTTCAGTAGAGGTCTTCAGCCCTGGTGGCTTCATCAGCTAGTGCTCCATCTCCCAGGCATTGACAGGATCAGAAAAAAGGAGCACCAGGGTCTGAGTCTCAGGGCAGTGTTTCAGGTAACCGCACTTTTCCAGCCTGCCTCAAGTGTGGTAAAAATCATCTAGGTGAGTATTTTACTGGCAAAGAGGGATGTTTTGGGTGTGGTCAACTTGGCCATAGGTTGAAGGAGTGCCCTTCTGCCAGGCAAGGACAGGGAGGTAACAGAGCTCAGTCTACCACTTCAGCAGCTCCAGCAGGTCGCAAAACTCAACAGAGTACTACTTCTAGCACAGGTGGCGATCGGCGTCAGAACCATGCCATGTCTTCACGCCAGGATCAAGAGAGTTCAACAGATGTAGTTACTCATATGTTATCAGTCTTCTCTCTTGATGTTTATGCCTTGTTAGATCCGGGGGCTTCCTTATCTTTTGTGACCCCATATGTTGCATGTAAATTCGGAGTCAGTCCAAAATCCTTCCAGAACTCATCCTAGTCTCTACTCCAGTTGGTGAATCAGTCCTAGCTAACATAGTGTACATAAATTGCCCAGTCTCGGTCCTTCGTAGAACTACCTCAGCAGATTTAGTAGAGTTAGATATGACCAACTTCGATGTCATTCTTGGCATGGATTGGCTACATGCCTGCTATGCCTCAGTCGACTGCAGAACCAGAGTTGTAAAAATTCTAGTTTCCAAATGAGCTCATCTTAGAGTGGAAGGGTAGTCCTCCTTCATCAAAAGGTCGCTTCATATCCTACCTCAAAGCTAGGAAGATGATCTCAAAGGGTTACATCTACCATATAGTCTGGGTTAAGGATTCTCAGTCTGAAACCCTATCTTTCCAGTCAATTCCAGTAGTTAATGAGTTTCCATAGGTGTTTCTTGAAGATATTCCTAGAGTCCCTCCTGAGCGGGAGATCGACTTTGGGATAGACCTTCTTCTAGATACGCAGCCCATACCTATTCCTCCTTACAGAATGGCTCCAGTTGAGCTTAAGGAGTTGAAAAAACATCTCAAAGACCTCCTAAATAAGGGCTTCATTAGACCCAATATCTCTCC
Organism: Jaltomata sinuosa; assembly: GCA_003996215.1. Taxonomy (NCBI): domain Eukaryota; kingdom Viridiplantae; phylum Streptophyta; class Magnoliopsida; order Solanales; family Solanaceae; genus Jaltomata; species Jaltomata sinuosa. The sequence goes on along the minus strand of QJPP01002678.1, from coordinate 239,032 downwards.
ATGGGTGCTCCAGTTCTCTTCGTGCATAAGAAAGACGGTTCTCTCAGGATGTGTATAGACTACCGTCAATTGAACAAGGTCACAATCAAAAATAAGTATCCTATCCCCAGGATTGATGACTTGTTCGACCAGCTTCAGGGTGCCAGCTACTTCTCCAAGATTGACCTCAGATCTGGTTATCATCAGCTCAGAGTTAGAGAGTGTGACATTCCGAAGATAGCCTTTAGAACTCGGTATGGTCACTACGAATTTATGGTTATGTCTTTTGGACTAACGAATGCTCCTGCAACTTTTATGGACTTGATGAACAGGGTGTTCAAGCAGTATTTGGACATGTTCGTTATTGTCTTCATAGATGATATTCTAGTCTACTCGCAGAGTGAGAAGGAGCATGCTAATCATTTGAGAGTGGTGTTGCAAACTCTCAAAGATCAACAGTTATTTGCCAAATTCAGTAAGTGTGAGTTTTGGTCACAGTCAGTCACCTTTCTGGGTCATGTATTGTCTAAGGAGGGTATTCGAGTGGATTCTCAGAAAATAGAGGCAGTAAAGAATTGGCCTAGACCAGCCTCTCCGACAAACACTAGGAGCTTTTTGGGTTTGGATGGTTACTACAGGAGATTTGTTGAGGGGGTTTTGTCCATAGATTCTCCATTGACTAGGCTGACTCAGAAGAAGGTCAAGTTCCAGTGGTCAGATGAGTGTGAGAAAAACTTCCAAGAGTTGAAAACTAGGTTGACCACAACCCTAGTTTTAACTCTACCAGAGGGTTCAGATGGTTTCGTAGTATACTGTGATGCGTCCAGAGTCGGCCTCGGTTGTGTTCTGATGCAGCATGGTAAGGTCATTACATATGCCTCCAGACAACTTAAGACTCATGAGAAGAACTACCCGACTCATGATCTTGAGTTAGAAGCAGTGGTCTTTGCCTTGAAGATTTGGAGACACTACTTGTTTGGTGTCCATGTAGATGTGTTTACCTACCATAAGAGCCTTCAGTATGTATTCACCCAGAAATAACTGAATCATCATCAGAGAAGGTGTCTAGAGCTTCTTAAGGACTATGACATGAGCGTGCTTTACCATCCAGGTAAGGACAACATAGTAGCGGATACACTTAGAAGGTTGTTCATGGGTAGTGTGTTATAGGTTGAGGAAGGAAAGAAGGAATTAGCCAAGGATGTTCACAGGCTTGCTCGGTAAGGGGTTTGCCTCACAGGTTCATCAGAAGGTGGTGTCATTGTTCAAAATAGGTTAGAGTCTTCATTGGTAGCCGAAGTGAAGGAAAAGCAAGACAGTGATCCCATCTTACTTCAGCTAAAAGGTGTTGTCCAGCAACAGAGAGTAGAGGTTTTCTCCCAAGGGGGAGATGATGTACTTTATTATCATGGTTGGCTATGTGTTCCCAATGTAGGTGACTTGAGGCAGCAGATTTTGGCAGAGGCTCATAGCTCCAGGTATTCCATCTATCCTGGTGCCACCAAGATGTACCGTTACCTACGAGAAGTCTATTGGTGGAATGGTATGAAGAGGGACATTGCTGATTTTGTGGGTAAGTGTCCCAATTGTCAGCAAGTTAAGGTAGAACATCAGCGACTAGGTGGTATGACTCAGGAGATAGACATTCCCACTTGGAAGTAGGAGGTGATTAATATGGACTTTATTACAGGCTTACCTCGTACTCGCAGACACCATGATTCTATCTGGGTGATTGTAGATAGGGTGCCTAAGTCAGCCTACTTCTTAGCTATCAAGACTACCGATTTAGCAGAGGACTATGCCAGACTCTACATTCGGGAGATAGTCAAATTGCATGGAGTTCCCTTATCCATCATCTCAAATAGGGGTACTCAGTTCACATCTCAGTTTTGGAGATCGTTTCAGAAGGGTCTTGGTACTCAGGTTAATCTTAGTAGAGCTTTTCACGCTCAGACAGATGGTCAGGCAGAGCATACTATTCATACCTTAGAAGACATGTTTAGAGCTTGTGTAATCAACTTTAAAGGTAATTAGGATGATCACTTACCTCTTATATAGTTTTCCTATAATAATAGCTTTCACTCTAGCATTCATATGGCCCCGTATGAGGCTCTTTATGGGCGGAGGTATAGATCACCTATAGACTGGTTTGAGGAAGGTGAAACAGCTTTGATAGGGCCAGATTCAGTCCATGAGACTATGGAGAAGGTTCAGGTTATTAGAGAAAAGTTGAAGGCGGCTCAAAGTCGTCAGAAATCTTATGCACATGTGAGAAGAAGGGAGCTAGAGTTTGAGGTTGATGATTGGGTTTTTCTGAAGGTGTCACCCATAAAGGGTGTGATGAGATTTGGTAAGAAGGGGAAGATTAGCCCCCGATATTTAGTCCCTTACAGAATTTTAAGGAGAGTTGGCAAGGTGGATTATGAGTTAGAGTTGCCTGCAGACTTAGCATCGGTGCACCCAGTCTTCCGTGCTTGTTGAAGAAATGCATTGATGATCCAGCTTTAGTTATGCCTTTAGTATTCGTGGGTGTGAAGGATAGTCTCTCTTACGAAGAGGTCCCAGTTCATATTCTTGATCGTCAGATTCGGAGGCTGAGAAACAAGGAAGTAGCTTCAGTAAAAGTTCTTTGGAGGAACCAGTCAGTCGAGGGAGCTACTTGGGAAGCAAAAGTAGCCATGATGACCAAGTAACCACACATATTCCATTCTGATCCAGCTTCAACTTGAGGTAATAGTTCCTCTCCAGTTTCTCAGCTTATTCTCATGCGTATTTCAGTCTCAGTATTATGTTCCATTATCTATTCATGAATTTCAGCACTCTTTCATATACTTAGAACCTATTTCAGCTATAAATCAGCTTTTAATACTCAGTGGTAGGGATTGCATCTCTTTCCTTCCAAACTCAGCTTGTTGTAGTCTTCATTCGAGGATGAATAATCCCAAGGGTGAGATATTGTAACACCCTAGAAATCCTAAGCCTAGAACTAGCCCAGAAAACTTAAAATTTTGAACTGTCCAAGCTAGATCAGGAACCACGGACCAATTCCATAGGTCATGGAATAGTCCATGGACCGTGGTTCCCATCCATGGAATTAGTCCTGCATACCAGTCCCTCAGAACCCAAACCATGAACCAAGTCCATAGATCGTGAACAGGACCATAGGTCATGGAATGGCCTCGTGGAACTCAGTCAGAGGCCAGCAAGTTTGGGTTAGTTTCACGAGTTGGAACCACGGACCGTGGAACAGTCCACGAGTCATGGATTCCACCCGTGGAACTCAGACCTGAGGGTCATCAAATCCCTCAGGAACCACGAGCAGGTTCCATGAGTCGTGGATGGTTTCATGAGCCGTGAACCTGGCTCATGGTTATCAGACCTGCAGTCAGGAATAAAGGCCAGAAACCACGATTGGGTTTCACGAGTCGTGGAAGCTTTCACAAACCATGGAAACCTGTCTGTGGAACCTAGTCGCGAATTTTCCTGCAGTTTTTAAATTAGTTTCTCAGGGGTATTTTATACCTTTCCTTTTTATTTTAGCTCCGACTATAAATAGTCTTAGGCTTATTTTATTAAGTCTAATTCCCTAAAATATATCAGTTCTCCTTATTCATCCTCTCAAGTCAGAAAAGAGCGTTCTTCTCCAAAGTTTCACACCTAGGGCTTTCTCCTCCTTGCTTCAACTTCAGATTTTCTTGAAGAATATCATTCTACCAGGTATATGGGTATTCAGTAAGGGTTTATTCCACCCTTATGCCCAAAAACTCTCAGTTTTTTTAATAGTTTTCCATGAATTTAAGAACTAGGGTTCCTACCCAATTATGCAAATTCTTCTAGAATTTAGTTCTTATGATTCATATGATTGATATCCTGCTTTATAGGAATTGCAATATGTTTTAATGATTTGCATGAGTTTTCACCATGACTTGAGAAATTAGAAAACTAGTCCTAAATTGTAGGATTTTTTAAAAGTATTATATTTCCGTCAAATATCAACCTAGATTATCAGTATGAGTTTTAAAAGTAGAATTTAGCCAGTTTTTAGCCCACTACAGCATTTCAGAAAATTAGTGATTTCAGACCACTTTAGTTCTGTCTCAGAAAATTCAGGACTTCAGTTTTAATGAGTTATTAGTCTTCAGTTTGGGAGTAGTATTTAACACCGAGTTAGACTATGGTTCAGTGTACTCTTGAAGTCCCAGAACTACGTGCTACCATAGGATATTTAGCCCCTCAGTTGGGCCTCAAAACTAGTGATTACATCAGCCATGCCTTTATACCCTGGCAAAGTATATTGAGTCCTCTCGAAGGGGCGTATACATCTGACTCCACATTTAGCTCACGTAGTTTATGTCGGTTAATAGACTCTCCCATAGTATTAGTTCAGTAAAGTACCCAGGCCCTCAGTTTATATTTGTATCAATTTTAGTTTATTTTCAGATTACTCTTGCATTTCAGCTTTTTATGCATGATTATATTTTGGGCATATGTACTACAGTTTACAGCTTTTCAGTATTTTAGCATATTTACATTTCAGTCAGCCTTGCATATCCTTCATGCTCAGTATATTCAATGTATTGATGCATACTCTATGTGTTGCATCCTATCATGATGCAGGTTCAGGTTCTCAACTTTAGCCTCGTGATTAGCTCGCCCGGTGCCATCGAGCGACAGTTAGTAGTGAGTCCTCATCATCCGAGGGCATATCTTTTACATGCTTTTTGAGTTAGTCAGTTGTTCTTATTTTCAGTACTTGGAGTTAGCTGGGGGCTTGTCCCAGCAGCTCATCAGTATTAGAGGCTTTCAGACATAAAGTCAGACTTCAGCTTATGTAGTTCAATTGATTTTCAGACAGACTATCATTTCAGATATTTTTAGATTCATTATTCCTTTCAGTTATGATTTATTCAAAATGCTTCCGTTTGTTTAGAATTATATTCAGTATACTTGCTATATGCCAGTTTCAGGGTTAGCTTGGGGTCACTTGTGATCCTAGGTCCTGTGTTATGTTTAGGGGATAGCCTCGGGGTGTGACAGGGGGGTCCCGTATAAACAAAATAATGAGCATTTATGCGTACACCGGTACCATGCTATAGAATTTTTTTACGAAATTATTATCAATTGATAGAATCTCATGATTTGTGATATAATTGAACTGTTGAGACTCGTGAATTATGTGAATTTGATTGTGATTGATGAACTTATTTTGTATACTTGATCATACATATTCATTCATACCACTCTTATTGTTGCATGATAATTATTGGTTGATATTGCCTATTGAGTTGTTTGTGAAATTCATATTCTTATTAAGTCGATGGAAAATGGTTCCGGCAAATGACATCATGCAAAGCCGATGAAAAATGCTTTCAGCGAGTGGTACTGTGACTATTCTTGAAATTTAGGTTCTTATTATGTCGATAAGAAATAATTCCGGTGGGTATATGAACCTCATGAGTCCCTCTGGGTTTCAACTATCCATCAGAGGAAGCAGGTGTATACCGGTTTACTTTTAGCCAATGTACTGCATTGTATTACATTTTATCTGCACTGCACTTCATATTGAATTATTCCAGATACGTGTCTTATTTGTTATGTTGTGGTGACTTATATCGTGGTCAAAATTGTACTTGTGAAAAAGGAAACTTTTAAGATACATCTCGTTATTACTTCTAGAAGGAGTTAGTAATCAAAGCTCTTGCTGAGTACACGCATTGTTCCGTACTCACTCTATACTTGTTGTACCTTTTTGCGTGCAGAAATTGAGTCGGGTACTAGAATACTTGACTTGGTGCTTGTGTTCGAGGCTGTTACGATTAGGATTCAGGGTGAGCTACTTTCTCTTTGGCAGTACTGAATTCTAGAGATTCCTTATGTTTTCTATCTTACTTTCTTTCAGACAGTTATTTTAGTTTTCACAGACTTATTTCATATTCGTAGATGCTCTTGTACTGGTGTCACCAAGTCTTGGGGTAGTTGGATTTGAATTCGTTTATTCCGCATTTATAAGAGTTTGTTATTTACTTTTATATCACTTCCATATTATTTATACTACTAATTTTGGGCATGTGCCTCGCACGTGTATACTTAGCATTCATTATTACTTGATATGTAGCCAAAAAAATCATTACTTAAATGTTATACATATTCTAAAAAATATTAAATTTATAACATACATAAAGACATAACACCACTTTTATTGTAATAATTATATGTTAAATCATATCTATTGTATTTTAATTTAAACAAATGCAATCATAATACATTATGAAGAATGAATTAATAAATGATAATTCTAAAATCAATCTTTAAGAGAACTCAATCCTCTCCCTTCCATAGCTCACGAATCTTAGCTAGTGCCTAGCGCCGCTCCCTTCACTTGATGATAAATAAAGAACCTTCACTCAGCTTGTTTTAAAATCTATTAGCTTGATTTGTCTGACTATAGCATAGCATGCATCAAATTTCTCTGATAGAAAAAAATTCATAAGTGATTTGCGAATCAAAAGTGCAAAAACGAATTTGTATAATTAAATAAGAATAAAAAACATGTATTAAAGTACCTTTACATCAATAAATATCATATTTAGTTGACCAACTCGCTATTTTTTTGGGATTAATGGCATTCCACATTCTGCAAATCCTAGCCCTTAATCATCTCTATTAATAATCAACTCTGAACTAAAAAAAAATATGTCATTTTTAATTTTAAAAATGCAAAAAGAAAAAGAAGAAAGACAAACAAAACAAGCTACAACATGCAAAAGATTCACACCCACCCAATCTATATATAGCACAAAAAATGGAATATGAAGAGGCACAAAAATTAATTAGTAGTATAATTCTTCATAGATAATACACATTAAACAAAAAGTAGAGAATAAAGCGGCACAAAAATTAATTAGCAGTCATATAATTATTCAAAAATTAATACACATTAAAAGTCATTTTAATTATAAATTATGAAGATGAAGGAAAGGTTAATAAGAGAAACTTGACAGTTTGGATGAAGAACGGCACGTGAAGAGACTAAAGAACTCCTACTTAATAAAAAAACTCCTAATTGAGTTTGAATGCAAACCAATTTAATTAGTACTTATATATGGTATAGTGGGCTGAAGTGGTTATGTGGTCTTTTGTCTTATTGCTACGTGGGATTTACTTTAACATTTATGGTGTGAAGATTTTGTTAATAAAACTGGCAGAAAAAAATGCAAAAACATGATATGATTTATTGCAATATAATATAATTTATTATTTAACATTTTAATCAATCAGATAATTTATAATATTATAATTTAGTGTAGAGGTATAATGATAATTCAACTTTGAGATTGGAGCTTCCTACTTTTAGTATAATATGATTAAATAGTTAGTAAAGGAAAGGGGTTCGCCTACATGGATGGTGGGTGCCCTTACGGCCTAATGGGATTTTCCATCGTGACACAATTGCTGACCCAAATTTAATCTCATATTTTAGCTGCAAATGCTCCTATTGAATGCCCATGAAGGACACAGTCTGCAACATGCATGAAGCATGGTAAATCAATCGATTCCAATTGTAATAGTCCTTGAAAAAGGAAAAGAACAAATGATCATAATAAGAAAGCAATATGTTCTTGAAGAGCTATGATATAACACTTCATGAAACCTTATGAGAGATTTAGGTACCTAAGAAGAATAATGAAAGTGATGCGATCTCAATAAGTTATGTCCTATTATGAATCAATACAAAATGATATCTCATCGAAGGTATATGTGATACAATATAGCGCGCAATATTATAAAAGATATGAGGATCTACGTCTATTTAAGCTTGCTGAGGTAAAATTTTTATCAAGTGAAATAATGCATCTTGATAAGCATAAAGCTTACTTGACTTACAATCCAAACACTAGAAGATGTCATATATTTAATACTGAATTTTTTCACCTGACAAAATTTATATAAAAATTCTTGAAGGATTTAAAATACTTGAAGCATATACAAGTTTCTAGAAAACTTGTTTATAATCCTTGTTTGACATAAATCAATTAAGGTTGATGTACTAGAATTGCCTTAGATTATTTATTGTCGTAGAATATAAAAATGACAGTATTTATCATTCTGTCTTTATATCGTGCTAGTCGATGACTTGAATTAGAACTCTTGGAGAGTTTCCAAAAGCAATATTATTTGCTAAAATAAGAAACTTGCAGAATTAGACGGATTCTGAAGTACCATATCTTGTGCAATTAATTTATTTATACATCTTGTTATAACTATGAGAATGATATAGTTTTACTCCTATATGGATTATAAAAATAAGACCACTTGCCTATTGCAAATGAAAGCCCCCGTATGAATGTGTTTATCCTAACGAATCTTCTCAAGTTTTTGAATATAGAGGATATTTATCTTATTGACATAAAATTTTGATACAGACATATTATCTATTTTCATGAAGGGTTACTGTTATAACATGTTTTATATGACAATCAAATCATACTGAGATAATAGCTATATATGAAACAGGCCGAGGATGTGTGTGACTGAGATCAATAATACATCTCATTTGAGAAAAATGTGGTTTGAAATGTGACAAAATACTCACGATCTTATATGAAAATAATGCAACATGCATATCACAATTAAAAGGAGCATTCATAAAAGGAGCTATAACGAAGCACATTTCACCAAAGCTTTCTACACACATGAACTCCAAAAGAATAGTGATATCAATGTGTAACAAATTTGTTCGAGCGATAATATGGTTGATCTATTCACTAAGTTTCTACCAACTATAACTTTTGACAAGATGGTGACCATATTGGAATACGAAGATTCAAGTCATTAGATTGATGTTCTCATCAGGGGGAGTTAAAACACATTGTACTTTTTTTTCCTCACAAGGTTTTATCCCACTGATTTTTCTTGTAAAGTTTTTAATGAGGCAGCCAAAATGTGTATTATAAGCTATATGTACTCTTTTTCCTTTACTAGAATTTTTTTCACTGAATTTTTTCTAGTAAGATTTAACGAGACACATTATTCATCAAATAGACATTCAAGGGGGAGTGTTATAAATATATTATTATTATAATGAATGTATATCTCTTCTATTTCTTTGGAGAAAATTTAAGAACCCTAACTTTGGGATCAAATCAATTATCCCCTGTAAATAAAGTGGTTCTCTTCATTGTAACTAAACTCATGAAGAGAAATAAGATCTTCTCTCCCTCTCTACAATTTTCTTCTTTTTCTTAGTTTATTATTTTATAACAACTAGAATTTTTTCCCAAGGGCTTTTTCTAGTAAGGTTTTAACGAGGCATATTATTTATGGACATCCAAGGAGGTGTTATGAAATATTATAGTTAGTGAATGTCCACTACTTTTCTCCATGATGTATAGTTAATCTTCCACTACTCCTCATTATCATGGATTTAACTCTCACACCCTTTGACCTCCCCCATTATTTATGGACATCCAAGAAGGAGTGTTGGTGCACCTATATCTAGGAGAACTTTGTTCTCCGCAATTGCAACATTTTGGACATGAACCCCAAAGTTAAAAAAGGTGTGTTTATGCTGATGCAGTTGTGATTCCTGAATTGTTAAAAACTGGACTAGAATGAAGAAGGAATTGAAACATCAAACTTTTATAAGCCGGGGAATTTAACTTAGTAGAAGGCGAGACGTATGAGTAGTAGTATCAACTATAACTGACTAAATGATGACGGAGTTGTGATGATATCATCTACGTCCATAATACCATTCTTATGGATGGTAGGTCAGCCTGGCCATGAACGCGATGGGAACGGGTAAAAATGGACAGGTGCAATCGTTGTTAGCTTATGATTTGCATGTTTAGTTCAAATAAGAGCTTGATCAGTTTTAGTCTCTCCAGGGCACCTTAAGTATTGATAGCCCTAACATTCCAAATAAGAGACTTAAACATCAAAAAAAAAAAAAACTTGAGTTAGGAAGAGGAAGATTTTGCCTGTGACCTAGTCACAGTAGTGCTGGCCTTGGTTCCCTTTTTGTTGCCCTTGGAGGGTCTTTTGTTGGTTTTGGTATACTTTCTGGGAGATAAATTGGTTTTTTCCAAACTTTCATATTCTTCATCTCTGTCAGAAACTTGCTGGTTGACTAAAGTTCTAGCAGTATTTTTTCTGTAAATCTGATTTTTTTTTTTCATTTAAATCAGGTGGCTCAGAATCAGAGCTTTCTTGAAATTTGCATAGCTTGAGTCTTTATCGTTTGAGTATCATTGCGGTTGTTCTGGATTTTGCTGACAGATTGTTTTTGTTGGTCCTTACTGAGAGGCATAGTAACGTGTTGAGTATGTTTGGAGTGAGTTTGATCCTGTCGAGTTGATCTTGGATCCTTTGGTATTTGACTCTGAGTGTTTGCTGTTGTTGTGTTGTTTCACAGAAGAGTTGTGAGGTTGAGTAGGAACTTCACCTTTCGTTATCTCCTCCCGTCTTTGTTGCCCTTTTCTGTTGTTCTCTTTGACTTTGGAATCTTGCAAACCACTGGTGGAAGGCATATCCTTTCCTTGAGTTTTTTCCTTCTTGGAGTGTTTGACGGGATGATGTATAGTGGTGGTATTGTGGTTGGAGATCTCTTTGTGCTTTCCTTTGTTGGGATCCCGAGGATTGTCATTTATCTGATTGCTAGTAACCATATTAGTAGGTTTTTCTTTGGTGTGTTGTATCCGAGATGTACCTTACTTGGTATTGTTGATACTGTCATTGCTCTGATCATTCTTTCAGCAGAATGCTTGTTATTCTTGTTCTCCATTTCCTGTTTCAGGGCCATTATTCTTTCATCTTTGGCCTTGTTCCTGCATTGACTTTCCATGTGACCTTGGAGCTTGCAATATAGACAGTTATCTTTATATTCTATGTCCAACCACACTCTATCTTCTGTACCATATCAGGAGCAACAGCTGTGCCAACCGCATTTACCATAGCAGAGACAATATCCCATCTAAACAAACGCCAGGGCATTTTATGAACTAAAATCCACACGGGGGCTATAGACGTCTCCACTTCGGGTTTAAAGTCCGGGGTCCATTTAAGAACTTTCATGGGAGAATCTTCAATGTGGATCCAATTTTTAAACAGAATGTGATTGTAATAAGTCTCATTGGCAAAGTCTAGATAAACATGTTGAGGATTGAAATATGCTACTTTAACAGACTCTTTAAGGTGAAACTTAGTCTGGAGTGTTTTTCTAATGTCTTCCATAGAAGGTTTCCCTTTAAATAATTTACCAACTATAGTGAATTTACATTGGAGTTCTCTTCTCTGCAATTTTGAGGCTGATTGTTGCAACTGGGGTCAATCTTTACCTGCTCTGTGGGATTTTCATGGTTAGCTTGATTTGTGGTTTCTACTTCAGAAGAAGAATTAGGGATTGTATTGCAGGGTGTGTCGGAGATGGAGACTATGGCCTGCTCAGTATCTTCCGGTGCTGGTGGTGGTTTGTCGAGCATCGGCCCGTGCAATTCGACCTTACCATAGAGAGAGAGAAGTCAGAGGATTTGCATGTTTAGTTCAAGTCTATTAAACTAGAATAAATAAATATATCATAATTAGTCTTTTAGGAGTACATGGTTAAGTACAACATTTTAGTCACTGAAAGATGTGGTAGTTTTGCCAATCAGAGCAAGGAATAATTATGTAAAATAATAGAGAACTAAGATATAATCAATATGAATTATGGTACAATGACAAGTATTCATTACCAAATATTGTGTGTTTGAGAGCTGGGTATGAAATTACCTTTGTTAAACAGCACTTTGTGCGATTTACTCTCAGTGTGATAACTACTTCTTAACACAAATTCGAATTTAATCAAATTTCAATTGGATTATACCAGATATCGAGCGAGAAACAATAAAGTACCGTAAAACTGAGTGATTCAATACGTTGTATGGTGTTGGAGACCAACTTGGGTCTAGAAAAGCAAATAAGTAGTAGTATATCAGCTTATTGCATCATATGATACATTCTAGTAATAAAGAACACAATGTGCATCCTAAATTCATTAAATCGACTATTCGAATCCTTGCACTTGTTATCAAAAAAATCTTTGGATGTGTTCTGTTTCCACATGTTTGCTTCATCGTTGCAGTGACCATTCTTACACAAGTTCTCAACAAGAAAGTATTTTTTACTGAGTGTACAAGATTAAAAGGTAGACGTATGATATGTCACAACAGCTTCTGATGTAGGTGTTTCCAAGGGAGAATGAGGAAAGGAACATGATATAAGATTCTTGAATTCCATCATCCGTTGTTCTGTTCGAACCTGATAAATGTAATTCAGTGAGAAATCATAAATCAATAGAGTACAGTATATAAGATGAGAGTACAAGCTGACACTTCTGTAAATGTTAGAGTACTGTGAAGAAAAAAGACTGAAAGATTTTGGTTAAATCCCTAACTAATTTCAACCAAATGTGTTCAATGGAAAAATATCACGTAAAGAAAGTCTGCTTCCATTTCATCAAGATCATGCAAATTACCTAATAGCAGCTTCGTTACATTTCAGAGAGACTTCATTGAAGGTTAAAAGTCCAATTTGCTTCTCTTTTGCTGTCATATTAGCTCCCTGCATGAACATCATATCATGTTATGAAGGAAAAGAAACACTTACAAAGGTTTTAGCTTATGCTTATTGATGAAGTAAACTTACCATCATAGCATTGACACATTTCAAAAAATTGTCGACAAAAGTCGAGGAGCTTTCCTCGTATATGTTGATCAATGTGCGCAAGTAGTTTACAACCTGTACCAATAAAGGCTTAACAGACCTACAGGAAATCAATCAGAAGTATTCGAAGGTCATGGTTCCTACGGACCTTTTTAATGATCTCTTTTTCCAGCTGAGTAACATTTTCATCTTCTGAAAAAAGATTTTTTGATGTTGCTTTGAGAACCTTCTCTATCGCAGTAGCTATCCGCTGAATCTTCGTTTCGCTAAGAAATGCTCCAACAATCTGTAGAGAGAGAATTTTGTGGATTGTTCGGAAGAGTCAGGCAAGTTCAGCATATCAAATAGCCAAAACATGACAAGAAAGAAACAGGATTTTCGTTTGATAACACTATTGTAAGTATGGAAGTGCCTCAGTTGAGGACATGACCAACCTCGATGCATTTGGTTAATGATTTCAATATCATTTTGATATTTTCACCATCAGTTTCCTGCATATAAAATGTAGCCCAACTTTGGTTACGTACTGAAAAGAACAAATGGAATGAAAAAGGAAATTGTATAAACTGGAGGTACCTTATCCAGAGCTTCCAGCAGAGACGGTACAATTCGGAGCACTAGTTTATGCAGATAGGAATTTGTACGGCCATGAGGTTTTTTCTTCTTAATATAAAGTTTTGCTGAGAGCAATAGCTCCGGCATGGCTTGAACAACAATATGTATCAAAAACACATAACAGAAGGGAAAAGAACTGATAAAATCAAAGAATGAAAAAAAAAGGGGGAGAAAGGCTTTATCAAGTAAAACACCTGAAACAGCTACTTTTCTGATATCTTCATCATGAAATGTCATAAGTGGTACCAGTGTGGCAGAAACCTGCACAAATAGTGTCAAATTTGAATAAGAAAGGCATATGCCGAATGAAAATCCAAAGCTTCAGAACCAACCTGATCGACCCATACAAAGAACTTCCTTTTGAACTGTCTAGTTAAGCAAAGCAAAAGTTTACATGCCCTAAGTTTCTCCCCCAGAATAACGTCGCTTGTGGCACTGTACAGAAATGCAGTGTGTTAGTGGAAAAACCAAAGTTCGCTAAGAACCTTAAGGAAACAAGTTTTTCAAATTGCAGCTTATTCATGTTCAGCGCAGCAACTTGTCCGGTCAATGTTATATGCCTATGCTAGTCTCATTTAATAAGCAAAGGCACGCCCTAGTACAATGCCAACTTTCAGTCACTTACAGAAATGTACAATTTATAGCTGAAAAGTGTGGAAACTAACCATCCAATTAGTCATGAAGCACTTGTGAAGTTTGTACATACCTATTTGAGCCAAGTCTAGCAGAGCGGAGCAAAATAGGTATAAGAGCTTTCACATATGTATAAAAACCGGATCTGAGACATCTAGTAAGATGCTTCCATGCCTTCAATACAAGTAGTAGAGCACCCATTATAGTACAAGAATATAATGTGCACTTATTTTTCTACAAATAGTTTGGATCATACATACTCGTAGAAGGGTAACTTTCGAACTGTGATCATCCTCCCCTAAATACCATCGCACAGACAGGAGAAGGCCCATGACCTTACATACATGAAAATTATAGACGCTTTAATCAGTTAATGAACTAACGTTGAGAAAACTATTAAACAATAGCGGCAAACAAACTGTAATAATGTCAATACGCTTTAAACTCAACTGCTTGTAAAAGAGATAACAAAGACACATCACCTGTCTAGCATCTTTCTTGAATAAATCCTTTCCAACAACCTCTGCAACTGTCCAAGTGCACTCAACAGCATTGTCTTTCACCGATTTAGTATTTGTCGCATCAGCTAGAAGTTTTTTTAGGGAAGTGATGACCAAATCATAGTATGTATGGAAGAGATCCTATCCAAAAGCATAATTTTGTCAGACACAAAAGTACCAAGGAAATAGAGTAGCATGGATGAAAAGATAAGTCAGAGTTTCTATCAAGATGGACCTTTGATGATCTTGCAACCGATGCTAGACTGTTTAAGGACTCGGCTTGAATCTCAGGACTTTGTTTCTACCGGGAAGAAAAGGTTAGGTAAGTGAAGTGATCATGTTAGACAAAAGCAAATAACACTTTTAAGCTAAATGAAATGTTAATCCAAATCTAGACACCTTAAAATGTCTGAAGTCAAATAACTCTACCTGGATGAGTTGAAGTAGTTTGTTCACAATTGTTTGCAAGCGAGGTTCTAAGATGCATGAACTGCAACTCTCACAAAGAGAACTAATTGCCGAAGCAGCAGCAGACTATGAAAAATAATAAAGCAATTAGGTCTCATTAACATAAATAATGGAGTATGAATTTCAGCAGAAATATGAATGTTTAGTAACTTAGAATTTGGCAAATGAACTGGGAAAGAAATGAATAAGTCCATCATTCTTGCTCACCTGTTTGACGGGAGTGTTGTCATCTGCAAGTGCCAAATATAGTGAACTACTAAGCAAGTCAACGTGCTTATCTAGTGTATGTGGAGATAGGGCTAGACTCATAGCTTCTACTGTTTTAATAGCAGCAAGACGAACATCGGGAGAGGGATCTTGCATTGAATTCAAGACCACATTTATCACTTCAGCAAGATTATCAGTCATGGCCTGAGAGGAGCAAAAGAATAACAACAGTTCTACTTAGTATAATTGACCATTATAAGATCAAACAGCAAAATAAATTTAATAATACGCAAACCTTAGGCATATACCTTTGCACATCCTTTTGCTATGACACGGATGATTGTGACTGCTGCATATCGTTTCCGCCATTCTGATGAAGAAACCATATCCTTTAGTAATTCCTGGAGTAAAAAAGCCATATCTTCACCCCTTACCCTTGAAAGCCTGTACATAAAAGTTTCCCCCCAAAGATAATAACTCGATCCATATGGGATAAGTGAAATCATCCGAACCAACACAGAAGACAGCCTTCGTAGAATCATCTCGTCTACACTTTCTATCGAAATATCATCAAAATCATACATCATTACTACAGCAAGCGATCTTGTTTCTTCTCCCAACCTATCATTTTCACAAAGTAGAACCATTGCATCAAACACTTGATTCAAATGCGAGTCGAAGAACCTTGGCTCAGCCTTAGCTAACTGTGCTAACTTCTTGAGACTTCTATGCGCATACTCCTCCTCCACGTCACTTTGAAGAAAATCCGAGACCCCATTTATCATTGGCATCAATAAATCATGAAACAGTGAGTAATATTCACTCGACATATGTTGAACAAGATTAACTAAACCAGACAAGGCATGAACTTTTCTCAATCCTTTGGAAGAATTGAACTTATTCAACAATTTTAAACTGAGTTCTTGAACAGACTGACTCAGTTCTTCACCTAGACAGATGGGCAACTCCAGAAAGAACACAAGGGCGCAATCTTGAACGAACAATGGACCCGAATTCATAGACTCCAAACAGAAAGTGAGCATATCCTTCCACTCCCCCTGTTTCTTGATAAGAATATAGCTGAATATCTGAGATGCCGTCTTCCACATAAGTCTGCAGACCTCTCTGGGGTTGTTATCTTGTTTAAGAATTTCAAGAATCGTCATTTTGAGCTCGGCCCTGACGATGTGAGAGGTTTTACTCCAGACACTGGTAGACTTACGGGGAGAATCGAGAAGAAAATGAAGGAGATCAGCGCATTTGGTTTTGATTTCAGGGGGAGAGTGAAGCAGGAGAAGTGATAGCTTCAAAGATAGTAAATTTGGGTAATTGGATTTGCAGAAATTGTATAATCTTTTGTTAACGCGCGATGTATCTAAGTTTGTAACGAGATATTGAATGGCACCATGATTTGGAGAGTGAAGAAGTTGTAGGGCTTTCCCTCGAAGTGCTTTGTAACTGCTGGTTGGAAGGGATTTCGCTCGAACTGCTTTGTAATTGCTTCTTGGAAGAGCTCTAATATCTTCCAATATTAGAGGACGGAATTTGGCGTCTTTGGATTTCGGAAGAAAATCTGCCATTGCAAGACGGTGACTATCCATTTTTGGCGAAGAAGAAGAAGAAAAAGAAGCCATTGCAGAGCAAAACAGAGAAACAGAAAAACAGAGAAAGAGAGTATATATTCAGTTTCTTATTTGGCGGTTATCAACTGCCTACTTGGAATAAAGACAAGAATTTTTTATTTTTTTTTATAAATACATAGGCAGTGAATATTTTATCGAATCTAATTTTATATAGTATTTTTTGTATTATTTTTAAATATCTAAATTTTAATTTTAAAATATCGAATTAATATAATCTAATTTAGCTTGGAAAGTTGGTCAAATCGACTCTCGAGAAGTGAAATGTGACAATGGAGGGAGTAACGTAGTCTTACTGCTAAACCATAGTTAATAAATACTCCCTCCGTTTCAATTTGTTTGATCTACTTTCCTTTTTAATCCGCTTCAAAAAGAATGACCCTTTCTTTTTTAAGCAATTTTTTAATTTCAACTTTTCACATGGCATGTTTACAACCACAAGATTAAATGGCATTTTAGTACATTTAATATATCTTTAATTTAAGACCACATGATTCAAAAATTTCTTTATTTTCTTAAACTACGTGTCAAGTCAAAATAGGTCACTCAATATGAAACAGAGGGAGTATATTATAAACTTAATCTTTTACTCAATCATGGTAAAGTAGTATGATTTAATTTAAACACTGAATGCGGATAAATTTTGACCTTGATTAGTATATGGTAAAGAGTTAATGGTCAAAAACATATCTAATCTATCACTTTTCGATCTTTTTACCCAATTATATGTTGTTCATTAATTTTAGGTGCCTACTTAAATTATCACTATCTATCTATTAAAATACACTTCAATGAGTATTTGATGGTGCCTAATGCACACGCTCTATTTTATTTTATTTTATTTTATTTTAGAAAAAGTGTCAAGTGGCCTTTGTACTCTCAGGAAAGGATATGTGGATAAAAATCTTCATCATAATAGGTTAAAGCACATCAAAACTATCATATTTTTTTTAGTTTCATACCTCAATTATCCAATGTTTTTTTACGAAAAAAGGTCATATTTTCCCTTATACTCTCATGAAAGGGTTATATTAAATCCTCGTCATACCTTTTTAATAGATTTGCCCTTACCATCCAACTTTGGGCACATATTTGCCCTTGACGGTTAACTCTCATGTCCCCATCCTTATTATCTTACGTGGCACCTACGTAAATATATATTTATCCAAATTAAAATTTTCTCTCGATATAATTCTTATTCCCAACCCAATTGTGAATTGTTCTTTACGCTCAAAACTGCCAAAATCTGAAGGCTTGCTAAGTATGTCACTATAAAAGAAATTTGAACTGAGGTCTAGTATCAGTTGAACTTGGCTCAATGTTACAGAAATCAGTATCATTCTAATTGAGAGCAATTCATATCAACAAATACAATTTATATTAATGAATACAAAATATAATTATAAAAGATACTTAATTTTATTGATATATAAAATATAATATACAAATATTATAATTAAGGCTCGAATATAAAATCGTATAAATGCAAATCAAAGAAAATACAATTATATGAAGCTGATCATAAGAATCAGATATAAAATAGAGATAATGCATAAGTACCATCCTGAACTATGAACGAAATCCCAGAGACACACCTAAACTTTACATTATATTGGGATAAATATATATATTCATGTAGGCGTCACGTAAGATAATGAGGGTGGAAATATGAGAGTTCACCGTCCAAGGATAAACATGTGTCCAAAATTGGATGACAAGGATAAATATATCAAAAAAATATGATGAATAAAAAATATAACCTTTTTTCTGAAGGTACAAAGGCATATATGATCCTTTTCCGATGTTTCTATTACATACCTAAATTATTAATTGTTAGATACGCAGTGGACCCATTTTTATGGGGGTTTATAGCTTTCACGCGTCGATTGTTGTGTAATTTCAAACATTTGGTCAACTCAGCAGCAAGGTGAGTTTTATAAATACATAGGGTGTGATAGTTCAGGTATGTAATAGAAATACTGGATAGTTAAGGTATGGAACTCATGAAAGTGTTATAGTTTCAATTTGTTTGTCCGATTTTAGCTTGACACAAAGTTTAAGAAACTAATTAAAGAAAATTGTTGAATCTTGTGATTTAAGCTAAAAATATATTAAAATGTATCAAAATGTTCTTTAATATTATGATTTTAAATATGTCATGTGAAAAATTAGAATTGAAGAGTTGTCAAAAAAGAAAAGAGATAATTTTTTGAAACGGACTAAAAAAAAGTAAAACAACAAATTAAAACAGAGGGGTATTGTTTTTGAATCCACTTATATGATTTCTAGCTTTCGTCACTAATATCTCTCATAAAGTGATCAAGATATATTTTCTCATGAATTATTACATGTATGTACTTTTTTTAGGAGGAAATGATCTTTTTACCTCTTATAAAATAAATAGAAGAAAATAATTTTTTAATTTCTTACGTGTAAAAATATAAATTTTTTATGTGTATAAATAAATTATAAGTGACCTAAAAAGGACACACTAAACTTTATGATTTAATTGCCTAAAACCCAGTCCCATCCACCGATGGTGGTTCTTTATTTATTAAGAAAAATGTATATGTTTATGATATGAAAAACTACAAAGTGATACATATATTTTCAATTTTTGCTTAAATAATACAGTTTCGGTTCCAATTTGTTTGTCGTACTCTTTTTTTTTTTAGTTAATTTAAAAAAAGAATGTCTTTTTGGATAATTTTTTAGTTTCAACTTTTGACATAACATGCTTAAAACCAGAAGATCAAAGGACATTTTGATACAATTCACATATCTTTAGTTTTTAGCTCTTGTTTGGCAACAAATTTTGAGCTTGAAAATTTTAGAAGTTTTAAAGATGTGATTTTTTTTTTTGTAAAAGAAAAAAAGAAGATTTTCAGTTTTTGGAACTTGAAAATTTTTTGAAGACAGATTTTCAAAATTAATAAAATCCGATCAAAATCTATGGTCAAACAAATAATTGAAGACAAATTTTCTGAATCTGATCCAAAGTATATGGTCAAATGCTAATCAAAACCAGAAGATTGAAAAGTTTTATTTATTTTCTTAAACTCCGGGCGATGTCGAAATCAAACAAACAAATTAAAATATTAAACCAAATTGAACAATGCATCCGTATTAATTATTCAGAAATCAATTTTTAACAAAAAAAAAAAACCTTTCCCGCTTAAAGTTGGAATAGAAATTAAAACCTAATTTGTTTAGGATTTGTAATTAGGTTTCTCAATTTCACTATTATAAATAGAGTCGTTACTGCCTTGTTTTTCCTCAGCGTATTATTTTTTGGGAATTGTATCCTTAGGACAGTTTTGTTGAATGTCTGATCAAAAGCCTTTGCTTAGCATTAAGAAGACATTCTTTTACAATTTCTTCCCATCAAAAGATGAAGAAGAAGCTTGCAAAGTTAACAACACTCCATGGGTAGTGACTCGAGAACTAGTCGAGATACGGGACATATACCCTGCCCCGATAATCGATCTGGAAAACCCGTGGCAGATCAAGAAAAAGATCACCCGTGACGAGGTCATTCTAGGAAAGCTGGTGATTCCGTTTTTCGAGACGTTTGAGTACATTCTACGATACTGGAAGTTGGACGTGGCCAAAAGTTTGACTACATTCGGGGTGTGTTTTGACGTGTGGGATGTAACGGAGGAGAAAAACCCTAACAAGTATGAAGGTGGAAGTGTTTGCTTTAGGAAGCTGTACAACAATGACTATTCTTTATCGATCATGGGATTATTCAATGATCGCGGATTGGATGTTGGTGATGAAATTGGGCTATATTGGGATCCTAGGGCGTCAAGTTTAGTGTTCAAATTACTTTCTCATGTTCGCGCTTAGTGAAACTATTCAAGAATTAGGACCAAAAATAGCAAACCATAGTGGTTTTGTCAGTATTACTCTTTCATATGATTGTAATAGTTAAACATTTACTAATATTGATTCGATTCTGGAATTGGAATTTAAAGGAGTATGATGATTCTTGAAGTTCCCATTTAGTCTGCATAATCCCCTTTCTGTACTTGTGTTTTCTTTCCCTGTTATTTCGTGTAATCACCAATTGTCCTGTGCTCTGTTTAGAATCACCTAAAGTAAAATACGGGTGTTTCAATACGAGAACAACGTAATTCAGGGGGGTTTCTTGAACACCCAATAGTTTAGAAGGATTTTGATACAAGAGTGCTTGCCCTCACTGTTGCAAGGCTTGGTAGATTGGGAAACTTTTTGAAAAGGTTAAGCTGATATAATATTCTCAAATTAACTTTATGTCCTCTTCTAACACAGTTAGTTCAAAGACAGAACAATCATCGATGCTCACATGTCGTAGTTTTGCAAAACTCCAAATACTAGGTGATAGTACCATGCTCAATATGTTATGCACCACCAGAGTTTCTCGATTGCTTTCCAAATAATCTACATCATCAACCTTGTATAGCTTCCGGATTGAGCTGGACAAAATTTTCATCCGAGTGATCATAATAAATGGTCATTCTACATGGCATCAGATCTACTAGAAATTAATCATTCTACATGGCATCAGATCTACTAGAAATTAATCATTCTACATGGCATCAGATCTACTAGAAATTAACTCATCCATATAAACCTCAATTACTTCTTCCACACCCTTCATCTCAGTATGTTCTACAAGTACTTCGGCAACCATAAATCTTTCAATTCAGAGATTACATAATCTTTGTCCAGCTTTGGATAACTTGCAAGATAAAGCAAGCACGACTGTAGGTGATTTGGTAAATGGTCATAACTTAATTGTATATCCTTCATCACTTCCTCTTCATTCTTAAAAGGATTTCAAATTATGTAGAACTTCAAGCCACAAAGCTTTTCTCCTTTTTCTTCCTTTCAATGACTCCACCAATTAGATCAAGTACTAAAGGAAGCCCTTCACACTTTTTGGCTATTTCTTTGACAGCATACCTTAGTTCATCGGGGCAACTTTCTTGTACGAATACCCTTTTCTTTAATAACTCCCAACTTTCTTCTGGTCTTAGCAGTCGAATGTTAAGAGGATCACTGTGGCGTTTTCCATGCAAAGACACTTCTTTTAGAAATAATTCTACTTCTTTTCTGAAGATCCTGAGAAGGCATTGTTAACTCATCCCATGCTGCAGTATCCCACAAGTCATACAAGGACGATAAGTTTCCGGAGCTCATCATCAACATGAAGATCCTCACTGAATTTTGTAACCAGTGACTTGATTATAAATTTTCTGCAACTTCTTGTCCTGTCATACTCTTGGTCAACTGACTTTGCACCATGCACAAACGTCGAAATGACTAGTAACAGACTTACCATTGTACATTTTGTACACTAAGAGTAGTTTTTACCTGAATCCGACATGCCAATGATCGAAATGACATCTAACTCTGCTGGTCCACTAGTGAGTTGCTTAATTATCAGGTTTGTTTCCTCCTCAAAGCCTACAATTATTTGGCTAATTAACTTTGTTGATGACTTGCTTTCAACTGGCTTGTTGGGAGAGTTAGCAACAATAAGACCCCTGTTCTTATAGATCTTCTCTAGCACCTCTTCTTTGAGAAGGGGAAGTAAGAAAATTAGGTGCAAGAGACCGTGATCTCTGACAAGCATTGTTTAATGGCATGTTTCGCCTCATATGCTACATCTAGAACACGAGTACAGAGATCTCTATTCAGTTCTTGCTCAACATTCCTAAAGAAGAATCTTATGAATTTTAGGTTTTCTTTCATCAGCCCAACTTCTTTCTTTATAAAAGCAACTGAATAAGCATTGGAATTGAGCAACTCATTTAAGTTTCTGAGTAGAATAAGCTAGTAATGGCTCGTTGACCTTTCCTCTGGGTGTCATGTTCTTTTGTTCGGTATCTTTCGCTCGGTGTATGTGCTATAACTGGTGTCCGATGTATCATTGTCTCTCGGTTATCTTCTACGTGTTAATCAATGATCTATCCTTGGGCCTTATCCAGTTGTACATTGGCTTTCGTGTATTACTCTCAACATGTCATGATTTGATTCATCCACGTGTCTTGGCTATTTTCACCCTATACAAATCCAAAATTGGTTCATGAATGGATTATTTTCAATCCAAATCTGCCAAAATTTGGACGATTTGTGTGAGTTTACATTAAATTTTTGTATTGCTAGCTTTGCCAATCAGAGTAAGGAACAACTGTATAATTATGTAAAATAATAGAGAACTAAGATATAATGAATATGAATTATGGTACAATGACAAGTATTCATTAACAAAAATTGTGTGTTTGAGACCCGGGTATAAAATTACATTTTTAAAGAGCACTTTGTGCGATTTACTCTCAATGTGATACTTCTTGACACGAAGTCGAATTTAATCAACTTTGAATACCGGACATCGAGCAAGAAACAATAAAGGACCAAAAAGAAAGCTAAAGGAACAAAAATACACTTGTGTTGTTTAAGCATATTTGTTTCCTAAATATGAAAAATAAATCTGATTTTAATTTATTGAAAGGAAGAACAGCGGAAGATTAACTAGTAATTTCACTAGACTGGAAAAAGTATACTCAGAAACTATCTCATAAAAGCAAATGTGTAGTAGTATCAACTTTTTTGCATCATAATGATACATTCTAGTAATAAGAGTCGCAAGCTTTACATCTATCAAGACACTTTCCTTTTAAACTATACAAGAGCAACAAAGAGTAGTTAGGTATGATAGTTCAACTAGCAACTGGTGGATATTTCCATAATTCCTCTGCTGAATGTACAAGATTAAGCAGTAGACGTGTGATATGTCACAATAGCTTCTGATGATGTAAGATTCTTGAATTCCATCATCCGTTGTTCGATTTGAACCTGATAAATGTAATTCAGTGAGAAATCATAAACTGCTGAACCACTGTAAACGTTAAGAGTACTTAGAGTTTGCTTTACATGCACTGTGGAAAAAAATATGACTGAAAGATTGGTAAAATCCCTAATTAATTTCAACCAGCACCAAAAATATATAGGTCACATGCAAATGTGTTCAATGGACAAATATCACGAGAAGAAACTCTGTTTCCAATTCATCAAGATAATGCAAGATACCTTACACCATGTCCTTGAGCAATATACGTACAATCTGCTTCATTTTTTCTGTCGCATCATCTCCCTGGATGAAGATCATATCATGTTATGAAACAAAATAAACACACCTAAAAGGTTTATCTTTTGCTTATTGATGAAGGAAACATACCATCATAAGTAATTTTTTTATGTTCCATCAATTTGAGGAGGAAAGTCCAGGACCTTTCATCATATATCTCTAGCAACCTGCGGTAGTAGGTTACAACCTGTACCAAAAAAGGCTTAGCAGACCTACAGGAAATCGATCAGAAGTACTCGGAGGTCATGGTACCTACGAACCTCGTTAATGATGTCTTTTTCCAGTGGAATCAAATCTTCCCTTTTTGAAAAATGGTTTTCTAGTGTTGCTTTGAGAACCTGCTCTACCGCATTAGTTGTCTGCAGAGTCGTCTCTTCATCAAGAAGTTTTCCAGCAATCTGTAAAGAGAATTTAGTGGAAGTGCCAGGCAAATTTCACATATCAAATAGCAAAAATATGAGAAGAAAGAAACAGGTATAACTATTGAAAGTATGAAATTGCCTCAGTTGAGGACATGACCAACCTCGATGCATCTGGTGAATGATTTAACTATCCTTGCGCAAATTTCACCGTCAGTTTCCTGCATATAAAATGTAATTCAACTTTGTTACTGAAAAGAACAAATGGAATGAAAAAGAAAATTGTATAAACTGGAGGTACCTTATCCAGAGCTTCCAGAGACGGTACAATTCGGAGCACATGTTTATTCAGATAGGACTTTGTAAGGCCAGGAGCCTGTTTCGTCTCAATAGAAAGTTTTGCTGAGAGCAATAGCTCCGGCATGGCTTAAACAACAATTAGGTATCAAAATTACGTAACAGAAGGAAAAAGAACTGATAAAATAAAAGATTAGGGGGATTGAAAAAAAAAAGGCATATGCCGAATGAAAGAATAGGAATAAAGTAAAACAGGTACCTGAAAAAGCTTTTTATTCTGATATCTTTATCATGACATTGCAAAAGTGGTACCAGTATGTCAGAGACCTGCACAAATAATGTTTACCTAATGTGAAATTTGAACAAGAAAGGCATATGCTGAATGAAAATCCAAAGCTTCAGAACCAACCTGATGGATCCATGGAGAGAACTTCTCATTATTGAACTCTCTAGTCAAGCAAAGTAAAAGTTTACATGCCGTAAGTTTTTCCATCAGCATAACCCCCTCTGTGTCACTGTACAGAAATGCAGTGTGTTAAGTGGAAAAACATATGTACAAACTAGTTATCTGATTTAAGCATATGTACATATCTCATTCAATAAGCAAAGGCACGCCCTAGTATAATTCCAAATTTTCAATACAATTTAGCTGAAATGTACAATATTTAGCTGAAGTATCTAATTGGTCATGAAACACTTTTTAAGTTTAGATTAACATTTCGAGCCAAGTTTAGCAGAGCGGAGCAGATGAGGCATAACATCTTTCATATATGGAAAAAATTGAGATCCGAGACATCTGAGAAGCTGCTCCCATGCCTTTAACACAAATAGTAGAGCACCCGTTATAGTATAAGAATATTATGTGCATTTCTACAAATAGTTTAGATCATACATACTTGTAGAAGGGTAACTTTCAAACTGTGATGATCCTCGCTTAAACACCGTCGCACAGACAACAGAAGGCCCACAACCTAACATGTATGAAAATTATAGATGCTTTAATCAGTTAATGAACTAAAAAACACAAGTATTAGTTCGCAAACAAACTGTAATAATGTGAATACGCTTTAAACTCAACTGCTTATAAAAGATATAACAGAGAAACATCAACTCTGCAGCATCTTTCTGGAATATATCCTTTCCAACAGCCATTGCAACTGTCCAAATGCACTCAACAGCACAAATGCACTCATCAACAGCATTCTCTTGCAGCAATTTATTTGTCACATCAGCTAGAAGCTCTTTTAGGGAAGTGATGACCAAATCATAGCGTGTATGGAAGAGATACTGTCCAAAAGCATGATTTTGTCAGCCACCAAATTACTTACGAAATAGAGTAGCATGAATAAAAAACCAAGTTAGAGTTTCTATCAACATGGACCTTTGATGATCTTGCAACCGATGCTAGAGCCTTTAAGGACTCGGCTTGCAGCGCAGAATGTGGAATCTACGTTAGGTAAGTAAAGTGGTCATGTTAGACGAAAACAAAAAACACTTTTAAGCTAAAGGAAATGTCAATTCATATTTGCACAAAATGGTATCTCTTAGTTTTTTGTTTTTTCTAGAAATCATTAATATCACACTGTAAAATGTCTTGAGTCAAATAACTCTACCTTGATGACTGTAAGTATTTTATCCACAATTGTTTCCAAGAGAGGTTCTACGATGCATGAACTGCAACTCTCATAAAGAGAACTGATTGTCGAAACAGTAAGAGCCTATGAAAAATCATAAAGCAATTAGACAAGGAAAATGCCATTAAATATTTGAATTTCATAAGGAAAGAAATGAGAAGTCCATCATTCTTGGTCACCTGTTTGTGGTGAACGGCGTCATCTTCATCAAGTGAACAACATAGAGAAGAAATAAGCAAGCCAGCATGCTCATCAAGCGTACGTGGAGACAGGTCTTGACTCATAGCTTTTCCTGTTCTAATAGCAGCATTACGAACAATGATAGAGCTATCTAGCACTGCTTTCTGGACCTCTTTCATCACTCCATAAAGATCATTGCTGATGGCCTGAGAGGAGCAAAGAAATGACAACACTTGTCAGGTGAAAATAAAGTCACAATTTATCATGAATTAACTCAAAAATACGCTGCAAACACCCAAAGGATCGTCCAAAACCAACTCCTCAAGAGCTGACTCACTAACATGGGAACTCATATGTATACGTATACACTTAGAGCAATCTCCTTTGTCGAATTGACCATTTTTAGCAATCAGTAATATTATCAAGCAGCACATATCCAAGAGAGGAGTATTCATAAATTTTAGGCATATACCTCTGCACATCCATTTGCAATGACACCAATGAGTGTAACTCCTGTATATCGATCCCGCCACTCTGTTGAACCCATTTTCATGTTTATATACTGGAGGAAATTCGGCATACGGAACAAGGTACTCCTTAGCATTGAAATCCTTCGCATAAACTTTTCTCCAAGAAGATAGTTACCCAACTTATAGGGGATACATGAAATCATCCGAGCCAATTGAGTCACTAGTCTTTCTAGAATCGCCATGGGTACCATTTTTATCGAAATATCATCAAAAACATACATCATATCTACGGCGAGATATCTTGTTTCTTCTTTCAAGTTATCCATTTCACAAATTCGAATCAGTTCCCCAAACACTTGGTTCAAATGTGAGTCGAAAAACCTTGGCTCTGCCCGAACTAACTCTGCTAATTTCTTGAGACTTGTCTGCGCATTTTTCTCCTCCACGACATTTTGAAGAAAACCCGAGACCCCATTTATCATTGGCATCAATAGATCATGAAACGAAGTGTAATAATCACTAGACATATGTTGAACAAGATTAACTAAAGCAGATAAGACAAGAACCTTTCTCTTTCCATTGGAAGAATTGAACTTATTCAACAATTTTAAACGGAGATGTTCAACATACTGACTCAGTTCTTCGTCTAGACATGTGGGCAACTGCAGAAAGAACTGAAGGGCGCAATCTTGAACGTACAATGTACCCGAATTCAGAGACTCCGTAAAGAAACTGAGCATATCTTTCCAGTCCCCCTGATTCTCGATAAGGGGTTATCTTGTTTAAGAATTTCAAGAATCGCATTTTTGATATCTTCCCTGATGAGGTTGGTGGTTTTACTCCAGACACTGGTAGAACGACGTGGAGAATCGAGAAGAGAGTGCAGTAGATTGACGCATTTGGATTTGATTTCATTTGAAGAGTGAAGTAGGAGCTGTGATAGATTCACAAACAATACATCTGGGACTTCGGAACTACAGCAATCGTACAACATTTTGTTATCTGGTTTTGATTCTAGGTTTGTAATAAGCTCTTGAATGGCTTCTGGAGAATTGAGAATTAATTTGACTTTCTGTCGAAGTGAATCTGCCAATTTTGGCGAAGAAGAAGAAGAAGAATCCATTGCAGACAGAAACAGAGAAACAGAAAACTGAAAGAATGAAAGAGGGTTTTTTGGCGGGGAGATTATATTCAGTTGCACCCTTTTCTCATATGGCGGTTATCAACGGCCAACTTGGAATAATATGTTCTTTTTTGGTCAATTTTTATTTTTTTTTGATAATTCTTTAATTTTAACTTTCGACAAGACATCTTTATGACCACAAAATAAATGGGCATTTTGGTGCATTCCAGATATTTTTAGTTTTTAGCTCTCGTTTAACAATAGATTCTGAACTTTAATATATTAGTTTTTGAACATGTGATTTTCAATTTTTTGGAATTTGAAAATTTTTTGAAGACAGATTTTCAAAATTTGATCCAAAACACTACAAGATTCAAAAGTTTTTTTTTTTTGAACTCTAAAAATCACACAAATAAATTAAGACGGAGAGAGTAATAAAAAATCAAATGTTATTTAGACGATCAAATAAATATATAATGCATGAACTGTATAGGCCGTGAATATTATACTGAATGGTAAAAATTTACGATAAACAGTCAACTAATCATTTTAACTTTGGTCAACTAAAAAATAAGGTAAAAATGCATATATGACTTAATCATGATCAAATGATAATCTTGTGTATAAAAAACATGTGTCTTGCGTTCTGTCACGATCCGAGATAAGGCCGCAGACGTAACGAGTAACCCAGACCCATGAAAGCCTGAAAAACCCCTTAGCATAATATCGTAAGCATATTTAATAATTAACAAATTTGCGGAAGTAGGCACAATGATAGAAAGTTTGGCTTAAATAGAAATAAACCAACTTTAAATCCAACAGTAACATAAGTCTACGAAGCCTCTAATCCATAAGAAAATTCATCTATGCCGGGACAAGGCGCCGATAATACCATGAAACATAAAACTAAAATGTCTATCATAAAGGCGTCTTCCGAAGGATGGAGGGCTCACCAAAGTTGGACCTGTCCGAATGAACCTAGTGCTGAACAGTACCACGAGAGGGTGCCTCCGAACCTACATCATAAAATGATGTAGTCGCCCGGAGACGGTCAATACGTGGAATGTAGTGGTACACTGAACAATACAGTAGATGCGGTATACTTTATATGAAAAGTAGGCATTTAAATAAATACAATACAATATGAGAAAACATTCGTTGTAGCTTCAAGTAAAAGAAAACAAGCTTTTCCATTCTTTAATTCTGAACTAGATGGTATCACCGATTTTCGTTTAAACACCATGAGCTACGTGGGTCCGATCAACGCTCGACCGGCTAAGCCCCGGCCAATCCTGTAACACCCCAGAAATCGATTCAGCTTTTTAAACTCAAAGTTGCAGAAAAATCCAACTTTCCAGGAATCACGAGTCCAACGACGGATCGTGGTCTGAACCACGAATCGTGGTCTGAACCACGAATCGTGGTCTGAACCACGAATCGTGGTTTGAAGTCATGATCCCTGACTTGTGTTTTTCAGCCACTGGTTTGAAACCACGGGTGGAGTCTACGGACCGTGGTTCATTCTACGGACCGTAGAATGCACTCGTGGAATCAGACCTGAGGATTGACTAAGTCCCCAGGAACCACGAGTTGTTTCTACGGGTCGTGGTTTAAATCACGGACCGTAAACACGACTCGTGGAAAATGTTCAGAGAAATAGTAAGCCCCCAGATTCCATGACTTTATTTGACGACCCATCGTCTTGATGATGACCCGTCATTTGAAATCGTGATTCCATATCCAGAGACCAGCTAAGTCCCTTCAGAAATGACGACTGGGTTCTACGACCCGTCATCTAAACGACAACCCGTCGTCCGGAGTCGTGGTTTGACCAGAGGTCAACTGACTTCCCGGGAACGACGAGTCTAGTTGATGACCCATCATTCAAATGACGGATCCGTCTTGTCGAGTCATAGACCATCTTCTGCAGACTGTCTAGTCGGCCAGGTTTTACGAGTTGGAACTACGAGTCGTGGTTCAAACGACAGCCCGTGGAACCAACCCGTAGAACCTGAAGCCGACCCATTTTCAGTTTTTTCTTAATTATTCCCCAGGGGTATTTTAGTCTTTATCCACTCTTTTAATTCCTAAATGATGTCGTTTTGACTACTTCAAGAAGGGTTTTCACCCTCATTAGCCTAAGTTCCTCCTAAACTCTTCATTCAACTCCCAAAGAGGAAAAGTTCTTTTCCAAGCTCCAAGATCAAGTCTCCTAAGTCTTTCCAATTCTTGTGGATTAGCTTCAATTAAGGTATGTGGGTATTCAACAATGGGTTCCTCTCACTCTTGTACCCAAAACCCCAATTCCTTATTTGAAATTATGAACTTATGAATCTAGGGTTTTGATCTAAATTGGGAAAAACTTATGAAATCAGTTTCTATGCTTAAATTCATGGTTCCTTATTACTTATTTATGATTTGATTATGATTTCTTTACTAGATTTAAAGGCCCAAGCATTGAAGTTGATTTCTATCATGATTGCATTAAATTACATGTTTTCAAGTGAAATTGGGCATGATTAGATATCATGACCTTATGAATTTTATGAAATTGCATGCCTAATTCTTCAAGTATGAATTTAGAAAGAAAAGTATGATTTGAATTATGGCTATGCTTTACTTCAAGAACTTATGATATGAGAATTGCATGGTACCCGATGTGTCCTCATGCTTTTCAAAAGAGATTTGGTATTCGATTATACCTTCATGAACTTATGAGCTATATGTATATGATTTGGGAGTAGTATTAGAACTGAGTTGGACAGGGTGAGAGTACCCATAGTCCCAGAACTACGTGCCTCCGTAGGTTCTAAGTCCCCTCAGTTGGGCATCAGATTTAGTGATCACGCCACATTCATGCCTTTATACCCTGGCAAGGTATATTGGGTCCTCTCGATGGGGCGTATACATCGGATTCCATGTAGCTCACATGGTCTATGTCGGTTAGAGAACCTCCCACAAAATCAATTTATGATTTTAAATTGCATTTGACTCTTATTCAGATTTCAGACTCACTGTTTATGATCATGTTTCAGCTTATGGTATTTCTTAGAGTCTTTGCATCCAGTTCTACTTTAAAAGCATGATTTCAGTAATTAAAGCACACTTAGTATGTTTTCTTTGCGATTATGCATTTCTCACATACTCGGTACATTTCATAGTACTGACGCATATCTTGCGCTGCATCCTTTGATGATGCAGATTCAGGTGTTACTCCTCAGGTGCGTGGCTAGAGCTTTCAGGCCATATCTCACTCCAGTTGGTGAGTCCTCTTAGATCGAGGGCTAGTTATGCCTTTAGTGTGTAGTTTCCTATTTTTGTACTTTGAGTTAGCTAGGGTCTTGTCCTAGCAACTCTTATGTTATGAGTAGAGGCTTTCAGGCATAGACAGTATTTGAGTCTTCTTATGGATCTTGTATTTCTATTTGACTTGATTATCCACTTTGTTATTCCAACTTTATCTATATGCTTTCGCTTATCTTTGTTATGCTTGAGAACGCTATGGCTGATAACACTCAAATTACACCTAAATTAAGAAGTGTAAGCGATAGTTGTCAAATATAGAACCCAACAAAGGTTGGGGTCGATCCCACAGGGAATAAGGTGTAAATTAAGTCGTTAGTAACTTAGTTGACTAGTAATCAATAGTTTTCGGTAAATGGGGGGGGGGGGTTGTGTGATCAAGCTTTGATTGTTTCAAATAGTAAGCAACAAATTACAATGAGTAAAATTCAATAAGATAGGCAAACTAGGGATGTGTTCACCATGGTTTCATAAACAACCTCAGGTTAGAGTTCAATCGGGTTCTCTTCATATGCATAATCACGAAGTAATTGAAATCGTTCTTACGTCTAAACGTTTCTCAATCAAATAGACGCTTTATCTTTTCAATTCTCTCGAACTTGAAAAGATTAAAATTACAAAACTCAATTTTATACTTCAAGTAGATTAACCTCACTAGAGAGTCAATCATTAGACGGGATTTAGTAGTCCCGAATTCTTGTTGTTAATCCAATTTTCTGGGTTTTAATTCCTTTGTTCAAGCAAATCAAACCTAGACTTGTTCTAATGTTTGCAACCATTAGAAAATATTAAAAATACAAGATTAAAAACGTAATATGCATACAAATACCAAACCCGATATCACAAGAACCTTAAGTCATTACTATTTCATGGATCCCACAAACCTTAAGGTTTCAGAGAGAAACCGTTGATGAATAAAAGTTGTTAGTAAAGTTAGGTAAGTTAGTTACAAGTTTGTTAGGACTAAACAGTTAGCTAGTTAGTCTAAATCTGTTAAGTTAACTCACCTTAGTTTGACTCAGTTAACTCACCTCACTAATTCACACTAATGCATACTAAATCACACATGTATAGATACTTCACAATGGCTCTCATTAACATAAGATGAATAATATCACATTTACAACTTCTCTCTCTATCTCTGTGTTCTCTAAACTGTCTTCTTCTTCTCCTCTATTCATCTTCTTCTTCTTCATTCTATCTTACTAGTTCATCTTAGAGTTCTTAATCATGAACTCATGCTAATCTTCATGGTATCAGAGCACTGCTAAAAGGATTTAGCTAGTTTCGATTCTGTTAAGTCTGAATTGAGGAGTGACTAATTGTTTTCTTGTGGAGTCTTGATCAATTCTCAAAGATCAGGACATAAATCTGCTATACAAATTCCAGTGCTTCAATGACAACTGATAGAGTCAATGGAGGAGTGCCCAGTAATGGGACAACTAGTCAAGGAGTCACTTCGACGGCTCAATTGCCAACATCAATTGACCATAATCATCCATTGCATTTGTCTACAACAGATGTAAGTGGTATTTCTGTGATTTCTTTTCAGTTGAAAGGTAGTGAGAATTACATTTTGTGGAGTAAGTCCATGAAAATTGCCTTTTTGGGTCGAAATAAGTTGGGCTTGGTAGATGGAACCTGTAATAAAGAGACCTTTCCAGTCGAGTTATGGGGGCAGTGGGAAAGAGTCAATGCAATAGTACTTTCTTGGCTAATGAACTCTGTATCCAGTGAATTGATTGGAGGGGTGGTTTATGCCTCAAGTGCACAGGCAGTATGGGAAGATTTGAGAGAGATTTGATAAGATTGATGGTTCAAGAACTTATAATTTGCACCAAGAAATATCTCAGATCTCTCAAGGAGTGCAGTCCGTGTCTGTCTATTTTTCAAAGCTAAAGGCCCTATGGGATGAGTTTGAGTCTATGGTGCCTTCCCCTGCATGTAATTGTGTGCAATCGAGGGATTTTTTGGTGTATTTGCAGAGGCAAAGATTATATCATTTTTTGATGGGACTGAATGAGTCTTATTCTCAAGCTAGGAGTCAAATATTGTTGATGACACCTCTGCCTATGGTTAATCAAGCCTATTCTATGGTGGTTAGTGATGAGAATCAAAGGTCTATCTCACAAGCTGTAAGTGGTGCTGGGCTACTTGGTTTGGGCCCTGGTGTTACAGAAGTTGCAATGTATTCCAAGACGATGTCTTCAATGCATTTTTACAAGGTGACTTACATGATGAAATTTATATGGAGCTACCTCAAGGGTTCAAGAGTCAGGGGGGACAAGTATGCAGACTCTTGAAATCCTTATATGGCTTAAAACAAGCCCCTAGGCAGTGGAATGCAAAGTTATCTGAAGCTCTTCTCAAATGTGGTTTCAAACAGAGTCAGTATGACCACTCATTGTTCAACAAACAAACTGATTCAGGAATGATCATAGTATTGGTATATGTGGATGATATCTTGATAACTGGAGATAATTTGAATCAGATCATAGAAACAAAAGAGGCACTGCACAAAGCATTCAAGATAAAGGACTTGGGAGAACTGAAATATTTTTTGGGAATTGAATTTGCAAGATCAGATAAGGGAATAGTAATGCATCAAAGAAAGTATGCACTAGAATTGATGTCTGAGGCAGGGTTGAGTGCTGCAAAACCAGTCAACACTCCTATGGACTCTACTACAAAGCTAACAACCAGAGAGTTTGATGAGCAAAACAAAGGTGTGGCAGACTCAAGTGATGAAGCTCTAGTAGATCAAGGCAAGTATCAAAGAATCATAGGGAAGTTGTTGTACCTTACTGTGACTAGACCTGACATATCATACAACATTCAAACTCTAAGTCAGTTTCTACATCAGCCAAAGAAGTCTCACATAGATGCTGCTCTAAGGGTTATCATATATATTAAAAGAACTCCAGGATCAGGAATACTTCTATCAAGTACTAGAAGTGATGTTCTAACAGCATACTGTGATGCAAATTGGGCTGCTTGTCCCTTCTCAAGGAGATCAGTTACAGGCTTTGCTATCAAACTTGGAGAATCCTTAGTGTCTTGGAAGTCAAAGAAACAAGCTACTGTCTCAAGAAGCTCAGCAGAAGCTGAGTACAGAAGCCTTGCTTCCACAGTAGCAGAATTGACTTGGTTAATTGGACTAGTTAAAGATCTTGGGGTTGAGGTTCAGCTACCAGTAAAGATATTCAGTGACAGCAAAGCTGCATTACAAATGGCTGCCAATCCAGTGCATCATGAAAGAACAAAGCATATTGAAATCGATTGTCACTTTGTGAGAGAGAAAATTCTACATGGACTGATGAAGACAGAATATATTTCAACTCAGAACCAACCAGCTGATGTCCTAACTAAAGGACTTACTAGAGTACAGCATGAGTATCTAATTTCCAAACTAGGTGTGATTAATATTTTTACACCACCTAGTTTGAGGAGGAGTGTTGAGGAATGAAAGTTGTTAGTAAAGTTAGGTAAGTTAGTTACAACTCTGTTAGGACTAAACAGTTAGCTAGTTAGTCCAAATCTGTTAAGTTAACTCACCTTAGTTTGACTCAGTTAACTCACCTCACTAATTCACACTAATGCATACTAAATCACACATGTATAAATACTTCACAATGACTCTCATTAACATAAGATGAATAATATCACATTTACAACTTCTCTCTCTATCTCTGTGTTCTCTAAATTGTCTTCTTCTTCTCCTCTATTCATCTTCTTCTTCTTCATTCTATCTTACTAGTTCATCTTAGAGTTCTTAATCATGAACTCATGCTAATCTTCAGAAACACACTATTGATAAGGTTGTTCAAGCATTGCTCTGCTATTTCCTCGAGGCTGGCATATAAGTTGGATATTATCAATCCCTTGAAAATCCACAAGCGAATCAACTTCCAAGCAGGAATCTCAAAGCCTTGCGGAAAGGCGCCACAAAACAGGAAGCACGTCTTCATCTCTTCTTGTAGATGACCGTAACTCATTTCCACGTATTTCAAGCAGCTATCAGGGTCATCTTTATTTATAAGGTGTTGTCCCACATTGTCCATAACTATTTGCCACACTCTTTTGCTTGTACGTCCTCTTAGAGCTCCTGCAATTACCACTACTGCTTTCCCATGTGCTACTGACTCTTCAAGACACCTAATATTACTGCCGAAAACTCTGTTTTCCAACAACTGGAAACTTTCCTCGTCTTTCAGAAATTTTAAGAAGTGAGGATTAGCATTGGCATAGTTGGCAACGCTTTGGTCACGAGTAGTGATCATTATTCTGTGGCCTTTGTTGTTTTTTGGGAAAGCTGTCTTGACATAATACACAACGTCTGGCTTCCACACATCATCCAACACAATGAGACATTTCCCTCCTATGGAAATGAGTTCGCAAATTATCTTGGGCAAATCATTCACATCC
Source organism: Jaltomata sinuosa (assembly GCA_003996215.1). Taxonomy (NCBI): domain Eukaryota; kingdom Viridiplantae; phylum Streptophyta; class Magnoliopsida; order Solanales; family Solanaceae; genus Jaltomata; species Jaltomata sinuosa. The sequence continues at coordinate 203,362 of QJPP01002678.1, read as the reverse complement.
ATGTCTTGATGTTCTGCAGTGAGTGTCGTTAACCCTTTCAGAATACTAAGAAAGACCTCATTTAATTTGTATTGTACACCAACTTTTACCCAAATGGCTGTAAAAAATTGAAAGGAAATCTTAGGATCTTTGTATATTTTTAATGCCAGTGTGGTTTTGCCAAGTCCAGGCAAACCAACCACAGGTATAGCATCCAAATCAGTGGTTCCTTCAACAAGTCGGTTGATCACTATTTTTGCTTCATAGTCAAAGCCCACAACATCGGTCTCTTCCAGCAAAGTCTCCTTTTCAGATGAACAAAATGGTTTTATTTGGATATAAAAAAACAAATTAGAGAACTTTCTTGTTTTACAAATCAGATTTTTTTAAAACACTCTTGATTTCTACGGAGTATAACTGACGAGACAATATTCTCTACTAAAACACTTACAACACTATACAATAGATGAACAAATATACTCACAGCAATTCTTTAATCAAAGGGAATCAAGAGGTTGAATATATATATCAACTACTTGGAAAGAAATTATCAATATCTGCGAAATTTCCTCAGGTTGGTATGATTGAACTTAACACTAATGGTTGCTCTAAGGGAAATTTATTGTGAACATTGATAGCACAGATAATGCTTATGGACCAGTTATTTGGACGGAGGCCGTCCAAGCTGTTGGGGCTGGGGCTAAAACACGAAGAGACTAGAGAATTAGACAACCCAATAAAAGAGTTACTTGGGATCCAGGTTGAGTAGTGAAGCATGTGACAAAGGGGATAAAAGGGTTACGTCTTCAGCAAAGCAGGTTGATGTGTTTGTATCTCCTCATCCTCGTTTTTTCTGTTCTCACCCCCTTTTTTAGTCTATGCTTCTCATCTCCCATGAAACCGGTGGGCTGAAACTTATGTGGGCCGGTCTGACCCGGCCTGGCCCGTTTGACAGGCTTATCTACTATCTCCTACGGTGGACAACAAATTCACAGCTCTCTCATATTCCACAATGAGTTTCACTTCATCCGTGTCTGGTATTCATTCTCTTACAGAGTCCAATCAAAAATTGCTTCAAGCTCTGCACTCTCAGGTTGCTTCAATGCATTCTCAGTCGGCTACAGTGGAGTTGGGTCGATTCAGCGGCAACAACGCAGAGGGTTGGGTTCTTCAGGCGGAGCTCTATTTTGATTTTTATGCCATCTCGAATGCCTACAAATTATATTACGTCTCATCCTATCTCGATGGTGATGCCCTTGCATGGTTTCATTGGATGAAGTGCAACAATCAATTAGTTGATTGGAAGCATTTTAAAGAGAAAGTGGTGCTACGATTTCCAAACAGAGCAATTACTGCGCCAATGTGGTGGTTGGTTCATGGTTGATCCTTCTCAGGCCTGTTTTGACTATGTCAGTTCTGCACCTATGATTCCACTAGTGGCTCAGGTATTTTCGTTTGCTAATCTTAGCAATATCCCTGCCTATTGTGCATTTGAATCAACTTCCAAAGTTGGAATCTCAGACGCGGAACAAGTGTTTGATGAAATGCCTCAGCCAGAGGATTCACCATTTAGCTCAGATACTAAGGTACTTGTTTATACAGAAGGATATGCAATGACTACTGAAGCCTACCTGTTCGATGAATGTTCCCAACAAGCCAACCACAAGGTTTTCATCGATGACCATTCTGATGCCACAATCTTTAGCCCGGAGAGTCACTCTGGTCTAGAAGATGAAAAATCAGAGGAGGTGTGCGATGTTCAAGATGAATCTGAAGGTTCAATTAGTGTGGTTCAAGAGACTCTAGTTGTTAACGACCAAGAATTTGTTCTAGAGGATTTTGCACCAATCTAAGCGAATGTTCAGTTAAATGTCCATGTTTCTACAATTGGGAGTCTATCCAAATGCGCATCCGATACCTCATGTTGCTGTCATATGAGGACGTGCTCATTTCTCCATTATGAGCTTGAACCAATACAAGATATTTTAACATTTGGTAGTGTTGTGGATGCTTGGGTTGATACTGGGAAGCTAAGTGCTTCCTTGTCTTATGTGGCCGAGACACCTCATATGTTTTATAACAAATTAGGAAGGTATCCTTACATGTGGAATCAGTACTCTCAGCAACTACTATTTGATAATATGTCCCACACATGTGACTGCTCCAAGGTGTTTGCTGACAATCCCCAAGGAGATGCAATTGTTATGCGATGCCAATTTGACTTGGTGAGGTCAACAACAGGGAATCCGGTACTTGCTTCTTATTTTATACTATCAATGTTCGAAGGTGTCACCCTTATGTTAGATAGCAGTATTCACTGGTGTCTCTCATTTAATGCGTTTCATGTGATACCAACAATGAAGCTTGGAGAGAATCAGGTTGCGGTTATTGCAGAGGGCAATGCCTTCACGGAACTTCTTGTTGTAGAGTATGCTAGGGTACATGTCGAGCTCGATAGGAATTTTGTATTGAGTGTCTCACACAAGACACCCAAGTTCTTCCAGCTGAATGCAATTGGACAAGTTCCTTTGCTGGAGAGACTTGATAGCTATGTGGGTGAGAACAAGGCTATTGCATGCTATGTTACCCTATGGCACCACCAGTCCATTCTGACTTGTTTTCAGGTCGAGAGCCGTAACACTCTGGCATGTTTGGCAACGAATGTTGGCCATTATGTGCACAAAAGTTGTTCTGACAATTTTGAGAATCTAAGTGATCTGAATTTGGAGAATTTATGGGATACTGTTCTGAATCAGATGTGCTCTTTTTTGGACGATCCAGTTTCGAGAGTTCAACATGCACCTGCCAGTCCCTTGTTAATTAACAATAATCATTATATTTCTCTTGTTCATGCAGTTTGCTCGTTTCTTAGAGAAGAATTGCAGTTCCCAATTAATCTTGTAGTTCAAGTTCGAGGATCACATCTTGCCAATGTGGTGTCTATTAAGAGGATAAGTAAATATGACATGCTAATGAAGCTCGTTACCGTGTTTGAGGAGCTGGTTACGATTTGGTGCAATAATCTGCAGGTAACCTGGTTTGGTAGTTTTTCTCTGGATCTACCTCTTCACGATATTGTAATTGGTGTGTATGTCCAATATGGTTGGCTGAACCATCAGAGAAGATTCTTCAGTGTACTGATTTTACATGATATTGTTGCGGCATTAGCATGAGCACTCATGGTTATAGATTTTACAGTGCGTACTTGGGGAAATGATAGTTGGACCCTATCTATGATTGAAAGTGAACTTTCATTATTTTCTACAGAAGCTAAATTGGTACTGACTTGTATGTTACCCTTGGAATTAGCCACGCATTCTCTTAAATTTGGAACAAGACTTCATGAGGAGAGTTCTGCTTATATGTTATCTACTGTCAGCAACAAATCATCTTTATTTCCAACTGATGGGTTTGATTTCTTCCTTATTATCATAGCACTGATAACTCTAGAATTTTTTAACAGCGTGACGAGTTCCAGTACTTGCTGGATTAAATGACTTAGGTTTCAATTACCAGAGGTTGAGTGTTCTTTTTACGCTATGAATTATGATTTAGCTGATCCTGATGCAAGAGAGGAGTATGAATTTTGGGCCAACAGTGATGTTGAGTGTTGCAGTAAGTGCGAGAATCAACGGGCGTTTGTCAAAAATTTCAAGGGAGCTGCCCAAGCACTCGAACAAAATCAGCTCACTCCATATTCCATAATATGGTACTTTCCCGAGGCATTTCTTTAGCACACACAAAGCAAATCTGCTAGTGTTATTGCATGTCAAGATACTTTTGGGGGGAGCATACGTGAACTCCCAATACTGCTGGAACTAATATTTGTTGGTGAGAGTTATATACAACGTGAAACATCTGGAGCAATGCATTATGGACTAAATCTTGGAGTTTGTTGAAAAGGACCTAAGGATGGCAGGACCTATTCTACCTGCATTGATTCCAACAAAAAAGGTTGTGATTGTAACCCCTTCGAGATGGGGAGTGCATGCTTGGTTATCCAAGATGTTAATGTTGTTGTTCTGCACAATATTGCTGCCCTTGAGGCAAACTTGTTCAACTGGTTGGTAGATCAAATGCACAGAGACATTGCTTTGGCAATTGAAGCTTCTGGACAAGACTTCATTTAGGGTGCTAACATGGAGAGAGATGATCATGATACCAATATGATCTTTGTGCTACTTTACTCGAACCTTGAGGACAAGGTTCTTTTTGAGGGAGAGAGTAATGTTATAAATCTAGCCACGATGGAGGACCCAATTGATATAATGTCAAATTACATTTGGGACCCTGGTTAAAGGAATGAGCTTGTGCACTAAAGATGTCTATATATAGAAGATAGAACTATTCCATTAGGGTTATGCTAAGAGTTATGTTATTTTCTTTTGATTAGCTATTTTGTGATAGCACTCTGGAACCTCCCTTTTCTATTTTCATTTTGTTCTTCGATTGCTTGTAAGTGTTTTTACCATCTATCCAAAGCCTAGTTTGTTACACTTTGTATTCACAATTTTTATTCAAAGTCTTTCTCGAGTTGACTTGTCTGTATGCAAATGGATGTAATTGTTCCTAAATTTCGTGGAAGCTGAAAATGTCATATTCCTTCCCAACTACTTTTCCCCCCTTTTGTTTTCTTGAAAATGTCAACACTAATTATAGCGCGCCAATACGCTGCTACTTTCTCCGGACCACTTTACTTATCACTTTTTTTTTGTTTACACGCCTCTTAAGAAAAAGCATTAACTAGAGCGTAATTTGACTAAACAATCATTATTTATTACTCTTCTATAATTAATACTTCTCTTTTTTGCATTACATTAATATTTCTCCATATTTATGACTTAGGGTAAAGGTTTTCCAAACAGCTAATTACACCTTGAATTTTTAAAAATGACAACTATTTTGGATCATTTATGTTTAGTAAAGACGACAAGTAAAGTAGTCTGAAGGGAGTATAATTTTTAGTTGTTGTATTTAAAAAATAATAGGTTGACTTGATTTATTTAAATATGTGGCTTAAATTTATTTAAGCATAATAATTAATAAAATTACTTAATTAGAGATTATATTAGTGTTAGGAATTTTTTAAACCATATTTGTGTTGGGATTAATTATGAAAAGTGAATGGAAATGGAGGGAATAAAATTGGAGGGAAAAAAAATCTTCATTTTGCTTTTTGGAAGAAGCATTTGTACCACATTGGTGGTGGAAAGGAAATTTCATGTGTTTGAATAGAGAAGCACTCCCTCATGGTCTTAAAGGGTTGAGAGGAAGACAAGACTTGTGTCGTCTCTTGTCGCTCGCTCGGCTTCGAATTTGAATCGAGAGAGATTATCTTTTTGGACAAAGTTTATTTAAACTTAATTGTTTAAGCTAGTATGTTTCCATTTGCAAGCTGCAAGTCAGCACCTGTACGCATGTCCATTTGCAAGCTGCAAGTCGGCACATGTACGCATGTCCTAACGCAGGTACCTGCCAGTATTTTGGCAGTCACTGTTTTGTACCTGCTCCCAGACCTGCGAGTCGCAAGTCGTTACTTGTGAAACGCAGGCGTCCCAACATTTATGAAATAATGCAACTTTTCTGAACCTTTATTTCTTTTCTAAATCAGTGATTTTTGGCTATAAATATCTGATTTTTCCTCAGATATTCAACACGAATCTAAGTACATTTTGAGTACGAAAGCATAAGTATACTTCTACATTTCTTCTTCATAAATTCAAGTGTGATTTACTGTTGTTGAGTGGTTTGTTGATCGACAGAATTTGAGGTATCGCTATTCTGTTGAAGTTAAACCGTTCCATCCTGGGAAGATATACTCCATCAACTTCGGGTGCTTGAAGAGAATAATTTCCTTAAGGACACACTGTGTATTCAGTGAACTCGATTTTCTCCTTCATCTTTTTTCTTTTACTATTTTCTGAAATAGTTTAAGTTTTTTGTTTCTATTTATTGTTAAATACAGATTTTATATCTCAAAAATAATAATCTTAAGGAAATTATTATATATTTGTATTTGATTTCTGGAGATTAAAACCTTTTGATTTTGTACTCCATTTGAATTTTCGTTCTGATTTGAAGAATATAAAAACTTCGTCAGAACTTAGAGTTCATTCTGATAATAATTTGAAGAGTATAAAAACTTCATTGTTAACTAGAAACAAGTTTGAATAAAGATATAGTCTTTATTGTTAGTATTTTTTATACTAAATTATTTATCAAAATTGTGACACAAAAATGATGAATGAAACAGAACACCAAAATGATTTTGTTACGAATAGTGCTGCCCCAACGACAATAACTATTGCGTCATCAAGTCGTACGTCAGTTGCACCTGTAATATCTACGGCAGAAAAGTCGAATTTTTTTTGGAAATTGTCTTCAAGAGATGGCAGCAGAAAATATTTTTCTATCTCACTACTCTAACCCTACAACACTTTATAAGTGAGGTAGTTCCTGTATTGGTTGAAGAAACTCTGGATAATGAGAAGTTCATAGTTACTGAAGCATGGAAACATTCAGATTTCCTTTGCAAGAACTACATAGAGAATGACTTGTACAACGTTTTCAGCGTATGTATGACTTCAAAAGAGTTATGGAATGCTCTTGAGAAGAAATACAAAACAGAGGATGTTGGACTGAAGAAGTTTGTGGCTACAAAGTCTTTGGACTTTAAAATGGTTGACAACAAGACTGTCATGTCCCAAGTTCAAGAATTACAAGTCATCATTCATGATCTCCTTGCGGAAGGTCTAAACAGTTATAATACCTTCATTGTTAACATGGATCATATGTGAGAACACATCTTTCAAGCGCGTAGAAACCTAAAAAAATGGCTCTAACTAATACGAAATAGCCACGTGTGAGTTCTAAAGCTGATTTTCAAAAGTTCTTCTTTCAAATACATAGGCTCTTCATTCTCATTTTATCACTCATTTTCAAGAGCTCAAATTTCAATAAAAACTCAGTCAAATCTGCACTAATCAAGCTCAAATTTCAACTACAACTTCACAACAACATCATTATCAAACTCCAGTAATTAATTTTGATCAACAACCAAGAATTTTGACAAATTCATTTTTTTGTTCTTCAAGTGTTTTCAAGGTTCAACAATGATGGATTCAAAATTCTTTCTTCATTTTTGAATCTCAGCAGCAACTAAAGATCTAGAATGAGTTTAACACTTGAATCTCAACTTCAAAACTTCAACACCCTTCGAATTTGCTCAACACCTTCAATCCTTTTTCAAGTTCATACAAGAACAATAACAATTATCATCTTTCTCATTTTAACATTTGAATTTGGTTGAATGTATTATATTTTAAAATTTAAAAAAGAAAGAAAGAAAATGAAATAGATTTATAAAAAAATGAAATTTCACGTGACAATGTGTGTATTTCATGGCCCACCAAAAATTGGTTCTCTATGTCACGTCAGCATTTAAGATGATATTTATTTCATTTTTAAAAAGTTTAGAGGATAATAGAGCCACCGTAAAAATAATATGTGTCCCTAAAACTTCGAGTATAACTCAGGAGAAATATGTCTTTTCCCTATTAGTTATATAAAAACTGTAATGCATGAATTATTTGTATGAGGATTAGTAATATACGGGAATTGTTATGCGGAGTAACAATATAAGAATTGTTATACAACGAACAAATAATATGGAAATTTGTTTTTCCGGGATTACTTACTGTAAGAGTATTTTTTTCTTTAGATATTCTTATTCACGTATTGCTGATACACATATTATTTATTTCACATTCTATCACATATAAAATAATACTTAAATTCTTGTATTACTTATACTCGTATTAATAACAAAGACTTTATTTATCCAAATTTTTACTGGAAGGACTATCTCACTTTCAGTGATAATGTAATATAATGTTCCTACCACTGTCCTTTATCAAAGTTAGTTTACAAAAATTCTGGCTTTCTTAATTGGACGATACTTTTAGGGAATAAAATTTCAAAATTTGATTGTTAGTGCCAAAGGGAGAATGCTAGTGACAATTGCTTCTTAAGAAGTGTACCAAATCAATATTCGACTAGTGAAAATGGACAGAGGGAGTATTAGGTGGCATTTGGCCATGATTTTTTTTTTGAGTTAAATTTCGGAAAAAACATTTGGTCATAAAAATTTCAAAAATTTCAAAAACAACAAAAAATTGATTTCACCTTTTTCACTCCAAATTACTCACAAAAATTTATAAAACAACTGTAATTTATTTCATGGCCAAACCCAATTTTAATTTTCAAATGTCATTTTTTTTCACTTACAAAACAAAAACAACTTTTTTTTTTCAATTTTTACATACAATAAAACATGTGCCAAACGACACCTTAATTTAATTTTCATAAGATGTGCACGACGTCGTTTCAACACACCCTCTCTCTTCTAGTGAAAAATGAGGTCCAAACACCTTTTAAGTGTTCAATTAAAAAAAAAAGGACAAGTGGTCCCCATTTCACTTTTTCTCTCTTTTTCTACTAGGTAGTGATGGGCCGTACTAGCACGGGCCCAATGTTGAAAGTTTTTTGCTAGCTAAAAACATATTGTTATTTACATGTAGATATTACATGGTGTTTGTTTACATCCGTGACTGCATTGTTTTCATCACATGTTTACATGCTATGCTATTTACATGTTCGAAATGTGTCTTCTTTGTAGCTTCTTGGCAACATTTGGTAAAAGATACCTGCACAGTTATAATGCATTAATTGTTAGTGTTTGTGTCTTGGCAGAAAAGAAGAGCAGCAAACCAGTGAAAGCAAAAAGCTGTGCAGACAAATATTGGACATTTTGAGTTGATGTGTAGACAATAATAACAGTCAGGCAACTACACAACTTTAACATGTCATTGGACAATAATGTTTGCATAGCAGTACTATAAACTTAAAAGCATTGCAGCTAGCATTACAAACAGTTCCCAAAAGTCTGGAAACACATATGATGTACAAGCCAACACGCCAAATTGGACGGAGGAGAAACCATGAATTATCAAGTTGGAGCAAGAGGAAATATATCAAACACAGAAAGAGAACTTCAATCAAACCATCAAACCCAGGAAGCGTATTTATTCAGATAAATCGACTGAGAGAAAGAGACACATTGTACCCTCAACAAATCTCAGCCCGACCTTTCTCGTTCAATATATCATCACTATATGCATTAATGTAATAGGTCACCAAATAATAACACTGACATTTCTTGCTAGCAGCTAGGGCTTTTGCAATTCTTAGTCATTTCTATTTGATGATTAGAGAAAAGAGTAGAAACTAAGACGACGATGATGAAGTGCAAAATGGTACAAACAGTAGGTAAGAGCATGTAGGCTGAGGCTATTATCAGTAGTTTAAAAAAAGGGAGGTGATGCCTATATGTAGTTCTTTTCAACTAATCTGATATTGCAGCAAAGGTGATTTGACCATTTCAAAAAGTGGACACTATCAGCATCCGGAGCAGTCGAAGAAGTACCAAAAGTAGCTTCGTGGCAAAAGACTGATGCCAACCATATCCCAAAACGATTGTAGATGTTTCACACTTTCACTGGCAACAAAATCAAGAAATAATAGTTTGTCACAAATCTGGACTCAAAAAAGGAAGATAATAAATGAATTTTATTTTGTGGCTTTATCGAAAATTCAAATGGACTTCCAAGCAGCAATAAAGAATTCTGACAAATGGTAGATCCTGATGTGTTTAGTTACCATCAGAAAATGGATAAGAGGTCATTCCTGGAAGTTAAGTCTTGCACTGGATCGACTAAAAGTGTGTATTCAAAAAGTTATCAAATAACTAACATAGCTTTTTCATGAAAGATATCTCTAATATATTAACAGAAGATGCCACCTACATCCAGTAAAGCATATTACTAACCTATAAACCAGCCAATGTGGAAAGCGCATGTCCAACTCTAGATAATTATACTAAAGGAAAATATGCGTTGAGAAATCAGAACAGAAAAAGAAGGTAATGACCACCCTCTCAAAGGAAACAGAGAGATAGGAAGGTGATCCTGCATTACCTACACAAGTTTGTCTGATCTAAATGCACATGCAGGCAAATGTTTATCTTTCAAAATACGAATCTGAGCAGCCATTTCACTTCGAATGTCCAGAACTATCTGTCCCCCCTTTCCCAATAATACATCCATCTGATCTGAAGGTACAAGAAGCTTAACAGTAACCTGTGATGCATCCTTAGAGTTCTCATCAATAGTGTCATCAGTAATAATTTTATCATATATATACTCTGAAAAGAGCATCCTGAGCTGGACAAACACGATCTTCAGTGCCATCAAACTCATTCGTTTCTTCACTTGAGCTGCAGATGGTGACAAAACGTCCTCACAGTCAAGTACTGTCTCTCCAATTCCAATTTTTGCGTTAGTATCCACCCTTAATTGTTTAACAATCTCCGCACCTTTACCTATGATGCTGTCAATCTTTTTTAATTGACACAAGTACCGATATACTGTATCATCGGGGCCAATAGAGAAAGAATCCTTATCATTTCTAGTACCTCTCCTTTTGTTTCCCGCGCTTTCACTAATTTGTGTTTCATTCATGGGGATATAGGATTGAGATAGATTCTATAAAGGGAAGGGCGAACTGCCAGTTTAAAGTGAGAAACTAATGAATTCTTAAGTTGTCAATGAAGTGAAAAGTGAAACACCGCGTGGAGTATGAGCGAGCCTTTGCTTCTAATTCATCACGAAGTAATATTCTCTTATTTTCTTGTTCGTCAATCCTAGTCTACTGAGATCTTATCAGCTAGCCTTCAATTGGAAGAGCAATATGGTTTACTATGTGGTACGCAGTACAAAAGCAGATGGTCTACTGGATATTGGGTTGATACTTCAATGACATAGAGAAACAGGAACTCTAAATCAATGATAACTAAAGGAGCTCCAGAGAAAACATAAAAAAGAAATCTATGCTTCATTTAGTAATAAACATGAACTACAGTAGGATGATAAACATAGCAAATCTGTAGACATGTTTGAAATCAAAGTTATAACTCGATATAAGAGGTCTGAAATACATGGACAATTTAGGAATTTAGAATGCGATTATAACACTTCACTTTATTTAGGCTGCGGCTCAGTGTTGCAAGGTATTATGGCGTTTGGCTCATCGCCTACAAGTTTTATGTTGAACAGAGCGATACTTAACAGTTAAAACTTTGTTGTTTGTTTTTGAACGGACGATAAAAAAAGCGGAAAACAGATGTTGGTTTATGTTTAAAGTTTGTGTTTGCTACTTTCCACAGTCTGTTGCAGTAATTGGCAACGGCAGATTGCTTGCACTTTCTTTGTCAGTGGATGACAGATGAACAACTTCCCTGGAAGCATATCCTGATTTTGTGTGAATAACAACCTCTTCATTTGGATATTGAATGTCTTCCCTAGCAGTTTGTGTTGCACGGTTGTGAGGGACAACAATTGTTTCTGGAAGATTAAAAGTGCTAATTATGCATCAAAAATTGAATATATTATCCAAGTTGTGAGGCGCAACAACTTATAAGTTCTAAATTTCACAACTAAATTCAAAGGGAGGGAAGGAGTACTGCAAACATGACAACCAAATGTACAACATATTACACGAACTATTAGATTTCATGAGAACTTTTGAATGTAGTAGAAAACACATGTTCTGGAAGATTATGCATCAGAAACTGAATTAATATCCAACTTAATAGTATTTTAGCTAATCTAAAACTGAAATTAGTAACACGAAATTTATAAGTTCTAAATTTCACAACAAAATTCAAAGGGAGAGAGGGAGTACAGCAAATATGATAACCAAATGTATTACATAATACAAGAACCATTAGATTTCATGATTTTTTTTTTAATATAGTAAAGAACATATCAAAATAGCAGCGGTTACAAGATACTAAATCTTTTTTTTTTCATATTAGTCTAATTTTACAGGATAATGTTAATTGACCAACCAAAATTGAAGCTCTTTTTGTCGTGAAAATGTAACATGGCGAGGATTCGCTCGAGTGTTTCTTTTCTTGTCATCAACAGCTTCTTTTTTTTAGTCCAGCAAGTATTGTGGCAAAACTAATGAATAATTGGCATATGGGTGTAGTATACAAGTCAATTCAGCAGAAAAATATATATAAACTGAGTAACTAAGAGTTTAGTTAATCCAAATAATTGATATTCGAGCAAACAGAGAAAAGAAAGAGAGCAAGGAACTCTCTACACAGCTATGTGGTGGCAACAGAAATGAAATAGCAAAACATAAGATCTGAAATGACGATAATGCCCTTAAATTGAATTTTAAAAACCAAAAACAACCATGTCGAAATCAAGAACTAGTAAAGTAAAGTAGTAATTTATTTAGACATTAATTAAATTAAAAGGGGCTAAATTATAATATTTGAAAGTTGTTGATTGAACCTTCAATTTCTCTCTCTTGAACGTGAGGGGCGTGCGCACACAGAGAGACCCATTTTGTTGTCCATTCTGTCAAGCTTCTCTTGTTCAAAATCAACATCATCCTCTTCTCCTTTTCCTATCAGTAAAGCATTGTGTTCAAATTATAAGGTAAACTTTCTTTTATCTTTTCTATTTTAAATTGTTAGAACTAGGGTTTAAGATTTTTTCCCCAAATTCCCAAAACTAAAACAACATCTTCTGTTTCTCTTCTCAATTCGGCAGAAGCAGCAGCCATGGCGCGTAACGAAGAGAAAGCTCAATCAATGTTAAACAGATTCATCACAATGAAAGAGGAAGAAAAGAAGAAACCCAAAGAACGCCGTCCTTATTTAGCCTCTGAATGCCGTGATTTAGCTGAAGCTGACAAATGGAGGCAACAAATCATGCGTGAAATCGGTCGTAAAGTAGCCGAGATTCAAAACGAAGGACTAGGGGAACACAGGTTGAGAGACTTGAATGATGAGATTAATAAGTTGATTAGAGAAAAAGTGCATTGGGAGAGGAGGATTATTGAACTTGGTGGACCGAATTACACCAAGCATTCCGCGAAGATGACGGATTTGGATGGGAATATTGTTGATGTACCGAATCCGGGTGGACGTGGTCCTGGGTATAGGTATTTTGGTGCTGCCAAGAAGTTGCCTGGTGTTAGGGAGCTCTTTGAGAAACCTCCTGAATTGCGAAAGAGAAGAACAAGGTATTGTTTTTTAGTTGCTTACTACATCCATTTGTAGAGTGCTGGGTCAAAAATACACCTAAAGTGTTCTGGTTTTTCGAGTTTCATATCTGAACTATCACGTGTGTGAGTTTCCAACTATTCATCGAAACACACTTCACCTATCAATTGTTCACTTTTCCTACCTGAGGTAGGAACCTCGAAAAATCGGGATACTTTAGGTGTGTGTTTTACCATTAACTACAATTTATACTGCTGATTTTGACTAGCTTAGGATTGAGGCAAAGCTGATTATTTTGACCTCATTCATGCTGAATATGTTATCTGGTATATATGTATCCTTAGTTTGTGCTTGTTTAGTACGATATCACGAGTAGCTTTTTTCGGAATTAGTAGAAAAAAACTTGATACAAATTTATTAAAGATTATTAATTTGTGTTTGTGATACGAACTAATTAAAAAATTTAATCACTAGAGAGCTGGGTTTTGAATGCTTGCTGTACTAATATTTGGGGATTTTTTTTTATATAACTTGCGCCTTTAGCTGGCGCTTGCTTTTATTAATCGAGAAAGACATACACAAAAAGGCAAAGTGGGCGAAAGCCAAAACACCTTCTACCAAAAACAGAGTCTTGCAGCAAGCAGACTACATGGGAATACACAGCCCTATAGACAGATTATATACAACGAAAGATCAGCTCTCAAAAAAATTCCTTCTGTGCTTGTGTCGAATTGAAGCCATCTGAGCCTTATCAAGAGTGTAGGGGCCTTTGGCTTTTCTGGGCAGATCTTTGGACTCAAAAATAAGGAGCTCCCTGTTATCTAGGCTGTATTTTGCCATAGCATCCGCGACTTGATTTGCCTCCCGATAGCAGTGTTGGATCACTATATTGGAATGTTCAATAAGATTTCTGATATCCATTACCGTGTCTTGAAGATTCCATGCCAAGGTAGTTCTTCCATTTATCATGTTAGTAATCAGGAGGGAATCACTTTCAAGAACAATATTATGAAATCCATTTGATATGCACGAGTTGATTCCAAAAAATGCAGCTTTAGCTTCAGCAAGATTACTAGAGCCCCTTCCAACATTATTAGCAAAAGCCATGATCAAAAAACCATCCGAATCCCTAACTATTCCACCTGTTCCCATCTCGTCATAACCATTGTGACTCCCATCAGTGTTTACCTTGATCCACCCTGGAGGAGGTTTAGTCCATTTCACAACAATAATCTCAATAGTAGGAGTAAGTGATAGAATTTGATCACATATACTATTCCATTGCCAGTGCCAGTCAAAGTTTCCATAGTGCTTAGAGATAACCCATTTGACATGGTACATAACCTGATGTTTAGCTCGAGCAAAAGAAATTCTATTGTGCCCATAACAAGCTGAACATCTCGCCTTCCAGATTTCCCAAAAGATAACAATAGGAGTAATCTTTAAAATGCTCTGATGAATGCGATTCTTAGACTTTATTGACCACCATTTAGAGAGCATAAGCATAGTAGAGATAGGACTCCAAATAATTCCCAGGGGAGCACCAAAATGTTTCCAGAGGTCTCTTGCAAGTTCTCCAATCATGAATGTATGATGTATGGTTTCAACTTGTGAGATTCTACAACAGTGACATCTTGAGTCAAGGTCTATTCGAAGTTTGCTCGGGGCCTCATCAAAAGGTAGTTTCTTCTTCAAAAGTTTCCAGACCAAGAATGACATCTTAAAGGGAAGATGTTTGTGTCAAAGTCTTGCAAGAGTAGGGTCCTTATCCTGTACCTGTCTAATACAATTCCAAGCAGAAGAAATAGATAAAAAAACATTAGTAGCAAGAATCCAAATAGGAGAATATGGGATAGAAACATTACCAATTTTGATGGAGAGAATGTGTTTGGCCAGGAATTCGGGGAAATGCATGTGCTCCAAGTTCCATCAAATTATCCCACCAAAGACTGATATTACCCTCGTTTATCTTCCATAAGAGATTTTCTTCCGTGACATCCCTAACTTGAAGCATCTTCTTCCAACCATGAGAGTTACCGAGCATCCACTTTTTCTCTACTGGATGATAGTTTCTGCAATATTTAGCTTTTAAGAAATTTGACAAAATGGAGTTGCAAGTTCTAAATCTCCACCATCTTTTCATCGCTAATGCATTACTGTAATCTTTCATAGATCTGAAACCAACACCCCCTTCATCCACCGGAAAGCATAGATGAGGCCATGAGCTCCAGTGATATTTCTGTTTGCCATCCTTTGTTCCCCAATAGAATCTGGCCAATTGTCTCTCAATTTGCTCAAAAGTAGTTTTAGGAGGTTCCATAGCAGCTAGCAGGTGAATGGCCTGAGATTGGAGGACATGTTTGATCAGAACAGTTCTTCCCCCTATACTTAAAAACTTCCCATGCCAGCCAGCAGTTCTTTTCTCTATTTTGTTTACCACATCATTGAAAGTAGAAATGAGATTCTTTCCCACATATAGAGGACAACCAAGGTAGGTAATAGGGAACTCTTTGTGTTTGTAGCCAATGATGTTTTTTATCCTTGTGATCTCATCATGAGGGGTTTACATTGATAGAAGAAGAAGCATTTACAAACCTGTATTTTTTATTTGATAAAATGCAAGTGTACTGAAAAGCTTACATTTTTTTGATGAAGTAATAAATTTTATTAATCTAAAAAGCATGCTCGTCGACTATAGTATTATTTTGTTGTGGTATAGTTTTGTGACTATCTGTTGTTTTCGTTTATTGTACTTTCATTACGTCCTTTTCTGATCATTTTTTGTCTTGAGTCGGGGGCCTATCGGAAACCACCTCTTTACTTCACCTCTGAGGTAAAGGTACGGTCTGTGTACATTCTACCCTTCCCAGACCCCACTTTGTGGAAATACACTGGGTATGTTGTCGTAAAAAGCATGCTCATATACAAGAAGTAAACAAAAAAGTAAAAAAAAAACTTACAAAAAGAGATGGTTTCTAATACCCAACCTTCTATGCATAAAGGAATCTTATGTGTGCACCAAAAAGAAATAAGTGATAAAGTACTACTCCTTAACTGAAGAAAGTTCATCACTAACTGAAAAGCTTACATATAATGCTGGATTTTGAATATCGACTTAGCTACCAAGGAAATCCACCTACACCTTCATAACAAGTAAAGGAGATTGGAAGAGAGTGAAAATGAGACATGATCCTAAATTAAAGAGACACTGTCATTCCGCAATGGTTGCAATAGGGTGCTATGTTGTTGTTTGTCTCCATTAAATGTGGTGATGCTGGACATGTCAGTGACTTGAGCGCACACATGAAATCAGATAAATGAATATGACAATCTGGAGATGGCTCTTTGGTTCATACCAATAGATTTGTGAAAGACTAAGCACTACCAATGATTGTTTTACAATGGTTTTCGGTTTCCCATCACAAACATGTATTTGCTTAACAGATTTAAATTAGAGATGACGCTTAACCTAAATGCTTATTATTATTTTTGGTTGATAAGCTTATTAAATGTCTTTGATATGTTTGACTACGGTGTTTTGACTGAGTTCTAATAAATTCCTTTTTTTTCCCAATTGTAACTAAGCAATAACTTTACAGCTAGCGTCCACTACTACAAAGAACTCAACCTAGCTTGCTTCAATTGCATTCTCTATTCCTTAAATGTTTCCAGTTACTTCAAGTGTGGTCTTTGTTTGGGAGGAAACAGAGAAAATGAGAGAATGGGAAAGTAATGATAAACTGATGGCTATGGTTTTCAATAGTTTCTAGAATACAAAATAATATAATAAAGATAAAACTATTGAACATGTCTTGGAAAAGGATATGTTGCTCAGAGAACTTGGAACTTCATTTATGATCCCTTGGGTATAGTGTATTATGGAATACCATTAGAAATGATCATGCTCAATTGGTGGGCTGTATCCTAAAAAACAGAAGTCAAGAATTGATTTTTCAAGCTACGACTATTTCAACCTTCTGGAAATAGATGTCTAAAAGTATGGGAAAAGCAATATTTCCTTGTTGAAGACATGATCGGAGCTTCATTGGATCTGGGAGGTACTTCTAAAGGGAAAGAGGGTGGGGGGAAGATGACGAGAAAGGATTTGTTGTCTTTAATTTTTTGGTATAAAAGACAGAAAAGTCCTCGTTACAAATGAGATTTGTAAGGATATTTAAGAGAAATAAAAATGGGTACATTGTTAACCTACTTCAGCAATGTAATAGGTTAACAAAATCCTACATGTATAGTATGTATATATATATATATATGCATGTGTCTGTATATATGTGCCTATAGGTGTATAATATGCATATATGCTATGCACGCATATGTGCCTTATATACACATACATACCTTTTTTTTGTTGACCAAGTAAAAGATTTCATTGATAATGACAATGTGATAATGGTGGTATACAAGAGGTATACCAAAATAAAAAAGAAACCTGGTTCTCTCCATAAAACACCCAATCCTCTATACAAACCGGCACTACATGGGTGCACCAAAAGAAAACAAGTTATCGGAGACTACTACTCAATTGAGCAAAGCTCATCCTCCCCTTCAAAAGCTCTCCTATTTCTCTCTTTCCAAATAATCCACAAAAAAGCGGGAGGAGTAACATTCCCAACTTTGTGCCTTCTTCCCCTAGCTTCACTCTTCCAGCTGAATATCAACTCCTCCACGGATTTTGGCATTGCCCAAGAAACACCAAACCATTTAAAGACATCCCACCATAACCTCGTGGCTAGTTTGCAATGCATCAGTATATGATCCACGTCCTCACCTGCCTCCTTACACAGGAAACACCAACTTATGCAAACAACCTTCCTTTTACTAAGATTTTTTGCCGTCAATATTACCCGTCTAGTTGCCAATCAGGTGAAGAAACACCCCTTCCTCGACACCTTAAGGTGCCGAGACCGAATCATATGGGAGACTGTCCTCGGCCCTACCCAAAAGCTTCTCATAGAAGGACTTGACAGGGAAAACTTTTGTTATTTCCCAAATCCCAACTCAAAGCATTGGGTTTGTCAACTGGCTCGCAATGCTTGTGAAGTAAAGCTAGCAATCTCTGAAGCTCGGTCACGTGTCACCTTCCAATCTTATCTTGGAAATTTCTCTTGTACGTCAAATCCCAAAAAGTCCCATCCCTTTGCGTCCCCCTAACTCATTGTATAGACAATTCCTTTTGGCAACGCCCTATACAAAACCGGGAAATCATCCTTTAGCGCCAAACCCTGCACCATTTTTACCCCCCTAAACTAACTTTATTCCCAATCCCAACCTTAAAAGCAATGTTTTCATTAAAGGCTTTCCACCCCTTCATTACATTCCTCCACACGCCACACCCGAAAGGCATAGTAATCACATTAGTTTTCCACCCTCCTGCCATTACTCCACTCCTGATGGCTCCCAATCCCTTAGTTTGGAAGCTTGGATTTCCAATTCAATGGATCAAAAGGGACGGCTGCAAAAGAAGGAGGAGGTGTGAGAATGCAAAGACCAAGTTTGGAGGCAGCGGGTCTCCAATATTGTGATGTTCTAGACTGGTTTTGGTGCTTCCTTCTTCCGTAACCTTCAGCATAAAAGTCGTTATTCAGGCATCTGGGTGTTTTTCCTTTTTGGGCTTTTCCTTTGCTGGTGTTGATACTGTTTCCCCTGTTTTGGAAGGCCCATTAAGAAGAATAGCCCTTGATTTATTTTCTGTCACAACAGGCCCTGCTCCCATCCCGTGTGGGTCACATGCCATCTTAAAATTTGCAACACGTGTGTTTGCTTGTGAGGACTCTGGCCACATCTGATTTGCAGGCCTATATCCCATTCGAATAACTAGTGGATATTGGGGGATATCGGATCTCTAATAATATTGAGAAATCAAACCTCCAGCCTTGCAATTCAAAATTCAAACTCACCGGTATCTGCTTGCCCGAGTTCTTGACGCATATACGAGCCCAGAAAAAATGGGTTCTGTCCTTCGTGTCGAATCTCCACCACCAGTTACCCAAAAGTGCCTTGTTAAAAACCTTCAAGTCTTTAACCCCAAGCCCTTCCCACCATTTAGGAGTTGTCACAGTCTCCCATCGAACTAAGTGGAACTTCTTTGCCTCATCCACCGCATCCTAAAGAAAGTTTCTTTGCAATCTTTTATGAACTTTCCTATAACAATGGTAGGTGCATTGAACAGGGACATGGAATATGTAGGAATACTTGATAAGTGCTCTTAATAAGCACTTTCTGCCCTCCTTTGGACAAATATCTCTTCTGCCACCTTGCGAGCCTCTTCATTCCAAACGCCTTGATCCTTGCTCGAGACCCCTAGAGGTAAACCCAGTTAGGTAGTAGGGAGGGCCCCTACCCTGCCATGCAAAACTAGGGCAACCTGTATATGCATTATATATGTATATATGAAATCACTTTTTATACCGACATAATTATGCTTTGCAAATTATTGCAACCACACCAAAATGGCCTGAATGGGGGTATTATGGACATTTCTTATGTGTAAAATATCTAACATGCCTTTTGTGAAGAAGGTAGTGTTTCGCAGTTTCAAATTTGAATTTTGTCTCTCATCAAAATTAATTGTCCTATTTTCCAAATGCATTGAAAAAAATATCCTGATGGAGAAAAAAAGTTCTTTTTGTAGCACTCCGTACTTGAAAAACTAAGTAACTATGACCTCTATTTTTCTTTCTCATTTAGGTGTATGCTATACAATATCCATTAATTTAGTTGGGAAAAGACATAAGTCACACCCTGTAGTTGTCCAAAAAAGTCATTTACACACTGATACTTGATATACAGGTGACCTATTACCTTCCTATTCTTATTCAAGATGAATTTACTTACCCCCAAAATGGCACAACCAGATTCAAGCCAAGCACTGTTTTACATGCACAGTTACATGGTTTTTCTACATTATCTTTTCTTCTTTTTTCCTTTACTTTTTAAAACTGGTCCACCCACCCCCACCCCTATTCAACCCCATCTTTGACTTTTCCTTCTGTCCCGAGAAGACTGTGAATCATCTGAACCTCCACCCTCACTCCAACCACCATTATCACCATACCCACTATCTTCATTACTCCATTATTCTTGCTTCCATCATCACCTGACCATTCCAACAAAATACATTGGACTCGAAGTTTTTTGACCCAAAATAAAACCAGATGTCGCCCCCTTTCTTCTCATCTCTCTACTCTCTTCCTCTCTGTCATTGCCTCGCCGGAAAAGTCACTGCCGGCAGATCTCCATCTCCGATTTCAATGTACAAATTGAATCCCCAAGAGCTCTGCCTGACAAAAGTCTTATATTCATATATGAATTGGCCATTCTCTGTAATGAAGAGATTATAACCAAGTTCCAATGGGCGTCTCACCGAGAAAGTATTTTGATTAGTGAATACTATTTTTTCCCGGTTGTATTTTTAGAATTTCTACAAGAGAAATTAGCTTTAGGCCCAATAATGCTTTGTTTTTAGAATACCACTTCTCAACGTTATTTTCTCGAATTTTAAAGAAAGATTTACTATCTTGCATCAAATATAATAGTCAACCATTGTCTCATTTTGCATGACCTCTGCAGAGATTTCAATTCTTTCATCAGAGGGCCTTATTAGTTTGTCAAACTTGATTCTACCATTATGTTAGAAAAGAAAAGGGTTATTTGTAAAAATTAATTTGATAGTTGCGGTGGTCGGTTACTGAAATGGTGGGTGGCAATGGTTCCAGCACTTCGCATTAGTGTTAAGAGAAATGTTTGATTATGGTGTAGAAGAAAGAAAGAAAATTATCTTAAAGTCCCTAGTTAAATATGACTTTTGTATTTAAAGGGAAAAGAAAAATAACGGAATCAGTTGTTGACGTGGAAAAAACAATTTCTTTTAACATGTTACAAATGCCCTTCACACGCCTTACTGCACGTAAACCCACTGCGCTTGCCATGTGGCACTTTAGGGCGGTGTTAGTGCCACCTAAAATAAGAATAGGGAGGTAATAAGTCACCCATAAAGTATCATTGTGTAAATGACATTTTTAAACTGCTACAGGGCGTAACTTATGTCTTTTCCCATTTTAGTTTATCGTAATATTTGCGCATAAAAGACAGGTTCAAATTTATGATGTTCTGCATGAACATAAATAAAAAAGAGAAGCTATAGTTAATGGATGTATAGCATGCACCTAAATGTAATGGATAAAGAGGAGCTGTAATTACTTAAGTTTTTTTCAGTGTATGTGGCATGCTGGGAAAGGTAAAAAAAAATTGGGAAAATTACATTGTATGAACATTAAGATAAAATTATAACACCTTTTGACCCAATTTTTCAAAATTACATGGGGTGGCCAACTTTTTCGTTGACTCCATGTCCACTACCACCCTTCTCTTAAATTTGTGCGGCTTGTGGCATCATCGAGGTGAAGTTGTCCTACCAACAATTCTCTTATATTTTTGTTTGTCACAAGTTCATTTTGCTTCCTTTCTACCTTTCTCCTGCCTCTTATTTCCTCTCTTTACTTAATTCCCCCAACCCCACCATCTCTCTTAGCTTCTTATTCATTTTTCTATTTATTGGACTAGTATTTTTTTTTAGTTGAGTTGGTACCAATTGATGATCATATCATGAGAGAGACATATGTGAGACTTGTCATATGAATTTATAAATATTACTTCATTTTATAAGTTCATTGTGTTTAGTACAATGAGGGTAAGGCTGCGTACAATGAACCCTTGAGGTTCGGCCCTTCCCCGGCCTCATGCATAGCGGGAGCTTTAGTGCACCGGGCTGCCCAGCTCAAGTTCATAAGCAGTGGTATTTTCTACACGGAATATCATTTCATTTAAAAAGATTGAATCCCGATATTAGTCCTGCTATAACACTTATCAAGTAGCACTTCTTCCAGCCCACTAGCCTTGTCACCAATTTGTTGACCTGCTTCTTGCACTAACATTCTTATATAGTCATTATGAACGTAATTTGTTAGTAGGTTGCAACTGGTCTTATGACTTTAACTTCTTAAAGTATATGCGGAATGTGGATAGATTGTGAATTAGTAGGTTGGAAGTTCTATTTATTGAATGAACATGTAGTTTATCAGAAATTTTGTAGCTTTATGCTGTTTATGCATGTATGATGACATCTCATGGATGGCAAGTCAGTATATTTTCTTCATGCTTTGGAAGAGATACATTCTTGGAAAAGACAGATTTGTTTTCTTTTAACTGCAATGTAGCCATTTACATATTATTGTATTTAACAATCTAGGTTGAATAAAAGAAACTTCGTCGACACTTCTAAAAAATGCTGTAAATATTACTTCGTCATTTGATGTTTTTTTGTGTGGATACGTTTTACATTTTCTTTTGCTTGGTATTTATTCGGCAATTTTTATGTTGATTTGCTTGCTGAAAATTTGTAGATATGATATATACAAGAGGATTGATGCCAGCTACTATGGGTACAGAGATGATGAGGATGGAATATTGGAAAAGTTGGAGGGTCCAGCAGAGGAGAAGATGCGGGCTGCAGCTGTGAAAGAATGGATGGAGATGGAAGAGATAAAGAGGGAAGCCAAGAAGGCAGTAAAAAGTGGGGAGGTAGTGGAGGTGGGTTTGGGATCAAAGATATTGTTCGAGGAGGAAGAGGATGTGATAGAGGAGGAGAGGATGGAAAGGGAGCGGGAGGAGAAGGACAGAGAAAAAGAATATGTGGTACATGTACCATTGCCAGATGAGAAGGAGATCGAGAGGATGGTGGTGGAACGGAAGAAGATGGAGCTTCTGAGCAAATATGCCAGTGAGGATTTAATGGAAGAGCAAATGGAAGCTAAGGCCATGCTTAACATTCAAAGGTAGGTGTGCGGAAGTTATTACATAGAGAGCATATGTTTCTACTCGATGTAAAGAGGAGACTCTGTTTAGGAGTTTTTGCTACCTTTTCCTGAAGATCTAGCAACTGTTGTAGCGTTTTCGTACTTCTTTCAAGTGTAGCAAACTAGCAATGAATAGAATGATAATCTCAAGCTTCTGTTTCCCTCCTAGACCAAGAGGCTTGGATTCGTGCTATAGTTCCTTAACTTTCTACAGAAAGCATTCCTCTCCCATTTGCCAATTCACTCTGAAGTTCAATGAACGATCATTTGCATTTCAAATCAGCTATAACATTGATTTTCCAGTTGCAGAACAATGTGATGAAGTGCATCGAATCAATTAACCATTCTGCGTCGTGAATCCTTTGTAAATTTCATTCGATTTGTGCTATTTCATTCCAGTAAATGTTGAACTACTTGTTATATTATGTCCATCTGTCATCGTCTGTTGTTTATTGTGTTTCGATTATTGCACTATTTTGTTGTGCTTGTTCCTTTCTTGTAGGCTTTGCACTACTTCCCTTATTAGTTCTTATGTTTTCTCCACTGTTTTTTTCTTCTTTGTACTTGGATTTGCTGCACTTGAGTCGAGGGTCTTTCAGAAACAACCTCTCTACCTCCACGAGGTAGTGATAAGGTCTGCATACACTCTACCCTTTCTAGACCCCACTTGTGGGATTTCGTTGTTATTATGTTATGTCCCAGTCATTATATGTGTTTTGTGCTAGCCTTTAATTCATAATCTTTTAGTTCATTTAAAATTTGAATAAAAAGCAATTCTCCAAAGCAACGATTTGCGTAGAGTTCAGGTCTATTGTTTTCCATTCCATTAAACCCTATTTAAACTTCCTTTAGAGAAGTCTATAATTTGATCAAACAAGAAGGGAAATTCAAAGTAGTGTAGGAACCTATTGCTACTGCTGTTTTACCGGTCTGTCTAATCTTAAATGCATGTGAAGGGTCAAAAAGAAACCATAAGATGGCGTAGGAAACGAATAACCATTAGGTCATTGGATTCAAGAACTGGAAATTTATGAAGCCAATGTGACTTGCAAATGCCTAGGACGAAAATGCAAGGTTTTAATCCCATCTCTACTTGACGCCTTTGATGGTGGAAGATAATACATGGGTATCCGATAAAATAGTTGAGACGCGCTCAAGTTAATTCGAATAAAAAAAATGACTTTTCTAACCACAATTTGAATTCACTAGATCATGCCATCATATTCAAAGCCAACTTCACTTGGATCAAGATCACTCAGTAACATATGTGATTTCCAATGGCTGCTTTTTTAATTTTTTTTCATTTTCAAAGCTCCTGGTTTCCATGCTTAGTAAACTTGGAGCAACAGTAATTAAATTATATCCACTGTACATACACTTCCAAAAAAAGACCTTTTTCTTTGGCTAGAGTAGTATAGTGATATAAAGCAGTTAGCACTGATCCATGCTTTATGCAAATCAAGTGAAAAGAAATATTTCCCAGAAAAGACTTGACACAAGAAATTTAGCTTGTGTGTACAGTTTTTTTTTAGGATATAATATTCATCAATTTGATGTAACTGGAAATCTTGAATCCCAAAAATCAGCTGCTACTATTACAATGGGTCAAAGCCAAGCAGGTTTGTCCCAAGTAACAAAGCCCATTTTGTCTAATGTCATTGAATTGTCAAATCCCTTATTACCTGCTTCTTGGAACATAACACAAGTAAAGGTCACACAATTAATTAAACCATGATGTGACTATCTCAATAAACAAAAAAATTGCTTTAGTGATCTGAAACCTATTGGTGGAATTATTCTATAACGCAGTGCTGACCTAACTAATATGGATTCGCGTTAGATAGGTCTACAAAAGGAGAGTAAAGCACGTTTTACCAAGAAGTCGTTCCTAGATTTCAAATGTGATACCTCTAGTCAAAGGCAGAAGATTCCAACCATTCTACCATCCGACTACAGCTCTTGGTGGTATGCGACTGCCTCAATAGATCAATAGGGCGTGTGGAAAAGGTATGAAGACGTAAGAGGGGTGGGGCGAGAAGGGGCGAAGTTATGTATATCGAAAGGTGATCAGTTAACACTCTTCTTCTGAAAATAAATTGTATATTAATGTATATGTATATATGTAGGAATATTTCTTTTTATGCATATATATTAAATTTTAAATATTTTTAACGAAATTTCTGATTTCGCTTCAATCATAGAAGATGGGCAAACTATTTTTGAACCCAAAAAAGGATGTTGGAAAGATTCCTAACTTAGTAACTTACTCTCTGCTCTTTCTTTGTACTAAAAAAACCATAGTAAAAAAAAGAATTAACAAAACGAAGTAAAAGATATTACGCAAGTACTAAATAGTATTATTACTAATAAGGAGAAAAGAAAAGAGGATACTAGCCCCCGTCTCTCCCTCGTAAAGATTCTACAACGTCACTTGGTTACTTACTAACCTTTTGATAAAAAAACCATAATTAAAAAAAAAGAAAAAGAAATAACTGTAGAAAATAAGCATACTGTAAGGGTGTGTTCGGTATGAAGGAAATGTTTTTCGATTTTTTCATGTTCGGTTGATCAAATATTTTGGAAAACTTTTTCTCTAGAAAAACAAGCTCTTTAAAAGAAGGAAAATGAGCGTCCTAATGAAAGTATGAAAAACAAGCTCTGTTAGTGGCATTTCACATTAATTGTGTTACTGTTAGGATAACAATTTTTGCTTATCCACCGAACAAAAGAAAATAAACTTAAGAAAACATTTTTCATGAAAAATATTTTCCTTCGTACCGACAGCACCCTAAATCAAAGTAAAATTAAATTCCATTTACACAAAAGTCAATAGTAATATTCAAAAATCTCAAAATTCAACCATCTTTTAATTTGCCTTTATTATTATATAGATAGCCTTTCCTATTTTTGCTAACATTTAATCCTTCCCATTACAAAGGGACATAAATAGAGGGTGTGACAGACACCAAATTTATGAAAATTTGAATCCACAGTCAAATACTCACGGACTGCAAAACCAAAAGAACAAAAATAGGAAAAACAAATTAAATTAAAAAAAAAAAAGGAAATAAAAAGTAGGATTACCCTTTGGAGCAATTGTTCTCTGGAAAGAATGAAAGTAATAGGTCAGAAGAACAGCAACAAAACAACCACAAAAATTTCCTACAAATTCCAGACTACTAGTCTGACTTAAATATATTCATTTTTTGAAAAAAAAATAAAAAATAAAGTTGCATAGTGTAAAATATTTCAACCCAAGATGAAAATTTTGTTAAAATCATTGAAGTTGTAATTATACATAATTTCAATTAATTGAGACGTATCATTTTGGTCCCTTTATGTAGTAAATGTATTTATATTTGGACTATTTTTAGAAGTATATTACTCTTAAATGGTGGAACGGTATAATTCTGGCAATTTGTGATTATTATCAAGCGAAGGGATCAAAAGTGCACATTTCAATTAATTGAATGTTAAATAGATATAGTCAAATACTCTCTCCGTCCAACAATACTTGTCCATGTTATTAAAAATAGATGTCCGACAATACTTGTCCAGTTTGAAAAACTAATGGATAATTTACCCATTTTACCCTTAATTATTAATTATAGTCATTACCCAATACATCTTTCAAAGCATTGGATTAATTATATTCAAAGGGTGGTATAGTAAAATTAGCCCTATTATTTATTGTTTCTTAACATGTGTGCCAAGTCAATAGTGGACAAGTATTGTTGGACGGGGGAAATATCACAAAAAAATTAAGATCAGGATTTACTAATAACTTAGGGATTAAAAGTAGGGATAATTACGGTCCTAAATACTTCAATCAATTAGTTTACAAAATATGTATAAAATGTATAAGTTATATATATTTGTCTTAAATATAAATATACATATACTATGCTTATAATATACATACTATACATATAATTAATGTATATATTGTGTATATTTTGATCTTATTTGAACATTCATGTTCAAATAATATAATTAATATTCTTAAACATGGTATAAAAAGTGACAAATGATTCAAGACAAATAGAATAATGACCCTCCAAACAAATATTAAAAACAGTAGTATAATGTAGAGTGTGCAGGGTTATCTTATGTTACATTACAATATTATAACATGACAGTGCATGAAGTTGGCATTATATGGAGACTAGAGAGTAGTAATACACAATGGGTTCGCTTTAAATGCGAGGTTGACAATACATTACCTCTTTTAATTTAATATCATCGAAAATCGTGATGTGATAAATATATATATTTTTATTATTAATTAGAGATTTTATATTTGACTATTCAAGCCATCGAAATGCAAAAACACATCCGGATTAGATTGTTTCTTCTTTAATGAGTTTTATTGTTATAACATGAATTTAAATTAATCAGAATATCAAAATAGATGCCAAAAATTGAATGAAGAATCAAAAAGTAAGACACCCAATAACTCAATCTCCCCACTAATTGGGTCCTCATCCAAAAATGTGAAAAATTATTCATATACCTTTCAACCCCCGCCCCAGGAGAGGGTTGTTTATGGCACCATAGATGATATCTATTAGTACTATTTTTTTTTATATGCGCTTCAATTATTTGATGAGAAATTTATTATCTTTTATCTGTATAGATATCTTGTAATATATAAATAGTTATATTAGTGAATTTCATTATAAATTGCAAACTATAACGTTATAATGGCTTCATATCTAAGTTGATACTTATACTTATCCTGAATTTTAAAGTCGATCCTCAAACTCTTAAGACTTTTTCATTTTGACACATTTAGTCAAGCAAATCATGATATGTAATAAGCACTTCTGATTGTCAACATGTAATAAGCTCTTAGAATGTAAAAAAAATCGGTAAAAAGTGTCTTCTCTTTATGAATAGGCCTTATGAGGCATAAGTCAAATTAGTTGAGATCCCAAAATAAATATTCAATAGCAAATGATAAATAAAAAAAAACTAGTCCTCCAATAACACCATATCATTCCACTTGGAGTCATCCTTCCAAAGATGTGAACACTTGTTTATCCTTCGTGATTAACACCACCCCCCACCCCCCGGAGATGATACAGTCAAATTTTGTTATAGTGGCACCATTTATCTGAAAATTTTATGGCCTCTAAAGTGACGTGTTATCATATATGTATATTGACATTTGATGTTTAGATCTGGCCTGATATCGCCCTATTAGAGATACTGATTCAAGTTAGAGTACTTTCTCAGAGCGATTGAACTATCTCATGTAGTTATTTTAAATAAAAGTACGCAAAAAATTAGTTTAATGATTTTTGTACTAAGAAGAAGGAATCTATTTGTTAACCAATTTAACCAAAAAAATAAAAAAAGTATGAATGTGAAAAATGCAAAGACCAGTAGCCTTTTCTCGTGAAGGTATGACTATAAATAATGGGCACCATTTAAACACATTTTTCTCTTTTAGATATTCCTACTAAAATTTACTATGTGCATGACATTAATGATAATTACCATTAAGGAAAGTTTATAATTAAGTTTAATTTGATATGAGTTATTTATTTTAGTGGGTTGATTCGGATTAAAAGAGGAGAGTGAGTTATTTAGGAGAAATCAGGTATTTTTATTTAATTTGGGAGACTTCATTCAGAATAGGGGCATTTTTGCATACTTGATAACAACAGGGACATATTTGATACTATAGTATAATTAGGGATAAACTTAGCTAATATACGAAAATAGAGGTATTCTTTACCTTTTTCCCTTAATTTAATACCACCGAAGATCATGATGAGATAAATATATCTTTTCACCGTTAATCAAGAATTTTATATTTGACTGTTCAAGCCCCCAAAATACAAAAATATCCTGATAAGAGTGTTTCCCCTTTAATAAATTTTACCATAGCATGAATTCAGATTAATCAGAATGTCAAAAAAAATACTGAATACCGAGTGAAAAATTAAAAAGTAAGACACATCCCTCCAATAACTCAATTTCCCCACTAATTGGGTCCTTATCCAAAGGTGTGAAAAATCAATCATATACCTTTCAGGAGAGGGTTATTTTTGGCACCATGAATGATAGCTATTACTATCTTTATACATACACTTTAATTATTTGATGAGAAATTTATTACCTTTTTTATCAAGATAGGTATGAAATAACTTTACTCATTATGATACATAAATAGTTATGTTAGTAAATTTTTTATAAATTGTAAACTATAAAGTTTTAACTTTTAAAGGCTTAATATCTAAGTTGATTTATTTTGAATTTTAAAGTCGATGCTCAAACTTAAGACTTTACTCATTATGATACCTTTGGTCGAGCAAATGATATGTAATGAGCATCTCTGATTGTCAACATGTAATAAGCTCTTAAAATATAAATAAATTTTGGTAAGAAGCGTTTTCTCTTTATTAATAGTCCTTATAAGGTACAAATCAAATTAATTAAAATTTCAAAACAAATATCAAATACCAAATGACTCTAATAACACCATCTTCCTGAACACTTGTTTACCCTTCACTAACCCCCCCCCCCCCCCCCCCCGCCCCCCTCTCTCTCTCTTAGGGTTCACATATACCTATTAATCTTCACTAACACCATTCCCCTTGGGGTTCTTACCTATTACTATCTTTTAGATTATATGCACTTTTATTGTTTTATGAGATATCTATTATTATAGATATTGGGTAATTCTATCTACTAAGATTTATATAGTCATACTAGGGAATTACATTATGAGGTATAAGTTATAAAATTTTCAAAGGCTGAATACTTAAATTTGATACTTTTGTGATTGTCCTGAATTTTAAAATTGCCCCTCAAACTTCCTACGTTCTTATTTTGATACCCCTGGTAATTAGTCACAGATATTTGACATAAAATACCTATATTTAGTACTCGCGTTTGTTCTTTTGGCTTCACTCGATTACTATTACAATAGTTTTGTGCTTACTACGTGTGTCTCTTCGTATAAGAATGATGTTTGAGCTAATGAGCACATGTGAAGCGAAAATGACTTGCTTTAGAGTTTCGAAGTCTGAGTAGAAGCTCAAAAAGAGTAATCGAGATCGAATTCGAATTTCAAGGATCAGTTGGACATGTAAAAATAAAGAAAATTGAGATTTTGCAGCAAAACAGTGTGCCCAATGCAGCCACCCTATCATGCCCACTCCGAGGCAGCTTTGAAAAGAAGAGGTTGGCCGAAAAATTGAGCTGTTGAAAAAATAGGCGTGCGTGACACGATCATGCTACCAAGTTCGTATCGCGTCAGGCTAAATTATATAAATTTTGTGTTTTTTTATTTTAAGGGTATTTTGGTCCAAAAATTCTTTGTACGCGATATAAATAAATCAGTAACTCATCTAGAAGAGTTATGCTTGATTTTTTAGGCGTCAGTTTTGACCTAAGCTGAGAGACACTGGCTTTTGGGAGGCAAAAATAACATAAAGAGCAGACACGATTGGAATTCAACCTAGAGTTCATTCTCTTCTACTTCTTTACTTTTTCATTGTGAAAATCTATGCGATGTTCTTAAACACTAGTATGAGTAGCTAAATTATTTTTTAGGATGATTGATGAAACCTTTTATTGGATAAACTCATGATTTTGCTTAATTATAATCAAGTTATTCTTTTTATCTTTATCTGTTCAATTACGTAGGGATTGTAGTTAATTGACTGACCAACAATTAACGATGTTGTTATATCTTGTTAGAGAGGCTATGAGATTAGGTTTTAGTTGAGCAACGTCATATCGAAGCACTAAGAGATTAATGACTGAGATTTAAAAGTAGAGGTTAGAGATAACAAAGATTTTGACGTGATCTAAGTGAAAAGATTAATTGATTAGCTAGGGTTCATTCGAGGACCATCTAAGTGAAAACATACGAGGGTTTGTTTTACAGTCTGTAAGTTTACTTGTTGGTTTACAAGTTGTTTGTTCATCTATTTGACTGTGGATTGTTGACATTCAGTTGGCTCGGGTACCACGCCTGGTACGGGAATACTAACGGCTGGCTCGGGTACCACGCCTGGTACAGGAATACTAACGGTTGGCTTGGGTACCACCACGCCTGGTACGAGAATACTAACAGTTGCCTCGGGTACCACGCCTGGTAGAGGTTTATTTTACTGCATCATTGCATTTATATTGTTGTGTTGCATTGACAGATATTGGTTTCGTGAGTGGATTGGGTTGTTTATTTGAATTGAGATACTTGTTCTGGTGGTCCTTGAGTGACCGGGAATTTCTGTTATATCGTTGAGTTGGTCTCGGATTAGGCCGGGTTGTTCATTGACACTTAGGTGTTGTTTAGAAGGGATCTCGTGGTGGGTCTGGACTATGTGAAATAAGGGGGTTATATATATATTTTATCGTCATTGAGTGTGTCTTTGGCAGGCAGGGATTAATTGTGTTTAATAAGCTAAGGGGGGTCTTGGTGTAGACCGGGTGGCCTGTTGAACACTTAGGTGTGGTTGGGTGATCCTTGGGGGGTCCGGGTCATGTGTTGTAAAGAGATTTAGATGTAACTCTAGTGTTGTCAATAAATGTAGCAAGAGTTGCTAGGTGGATTTCATGTGGTAGTTAGATTGGGAGGAAGACTTAGAGTTTGGGGTTGTAGTTTCTAGTTGTTGCAAACATATTAGAAGGTTTACTAGAGGTTCGTGAGGGGTCTGGACACTGGTAAGTAATGCGATAGGTATAATTGGTTGAGTTGGGCAGTTAGCCAGGTTAAGTCCAAATGTTAGTTAGAACAGTTGACTTAGGTAAGGGAAGGGCAGTCCAGGCATGGACATGGACATTGGTGAAGGATAAGGTGACTTGGGAAGTCTAGGACTAGGTGACTTGGGGAGTCTAAGGTTAGTGTGACTCGGAAGTCTAGGGAATGAGGGAGTTGGCAGCGGAAGAACGTTGGAGGATGGGAACCAAGATATATTAATTGCAGTTATGTCTTTTCCTGTTTTCTTATATGATGGTAGGAGTGGATTTGGATCGACCGATGATGCCTACCAGTACGTGTGTTTGTACTGATTCTACTCTTGCTATACCTTTTTGGTATAGTCTGGTTGTAGGGTTGGTGATGTTTCATAGGTTCACGGCGATGAGGATTTCCAGCAGCTTCTGTCCTTGGTTTCATGGCGGAAGTTGTATCTTTTCTCTCTTGTATCACCTTGTAGTAGCTCTTGTACCTCTTTATACTAGATCCTAGGGAGGGTGTTTTTTTATTTGTATGTTGTAAAGGTTTCCGCAAAGAGGATTTTCTCATGTATAAAAATAGATTGATTTAATGGGTTATTTTAATTTCCGCATGTTAGATATTGGACGGGTGGTGAGAGTTCGTCCATCTAGGTGATTAGAGTAGGTGCCCGCACGGCCCGGAAGGTTGGATCGTGATAGATGGTATCAGAGCCTAGGTTACCGGTCTACCAGTACAAGAGCAAAGTGTTGAATAGGGTCCTACAAATTGGTGTGTTGACGTCCACATCTAATTCTTGGGGAGCTATGAGGCATTCTAGGAAACATCTCCCTTCTTTCATTCTTTCGTGCGGTTCGTACTTGCTTGTACGAGTTAAGTCTAATTGGTATCTCTCGATTTCAATTGGTATCTCAGCAAGGTAAAGGAGGTCTCCGTACTTCAGTTACGATAGGACAAGAAAGAGGAATTAGAACCGGGAAGGTTCCAATTAGTATCTGGCCTGAGAGGTTATGGCAAGCATGGATAGCTGGTTAATGGTCATCCATGGTATAAACGAAGGTGAAACTTGTGTATTGAATTGGTTGTGATTGATTTTGTTGTGACTTAAAGTTGAAATGTTGCGTGTACAACCTTGTGTCACTTAATTGGAATGTGCATGGATTTTTAATTGATGTGCATGTAGAGTCTACAAAGAGTCATTAAGTGAAAATTTTTGTGTACCTTAGACTGAGTCTGTTAAATGTCTTGATTTAAAGAGTGGTACTGTATGTTGGAAAGGGTTTATCATTGGTAAAGATGATAAGGAATTGGGAGTTGTGACTGTAGGGAAGCTTTGGTTTCAGGAAAGTCGGAATTTGGTTGGGAACCATGGGAACAAGGGAGTCATTAGTGTGTAATGGCGGGAAGATATTGCCGGGAAATAATTAATTATTGTGAATTCCTTGTAAATTATGATGTGTGTTATGATGTGATATGCCGGAGTGTAATGTGTTCGGTGCCAGGAATGGTCTTGAGGGTGGTTTAAGACCATGGCGGGACTTACAGGTTGGGACAGTGGTAACCGGGAAGGGGGACGAGTTTATTTAGCTAGAAATCAAATTTTCTGCACTGTTACCGTCGGGACCGCTATAGCGGAAGACAACCGCTATCGCGGAATGATCATCCGCTATAGCGGAGGTCAGCGAGGTAGTGAACCTGCTCTGTTTTCCCTTGTTTTCATCCGTTTACAGGGACAAGATAAAAACAAGTATTAGCTACGAAATCACTATGTAAAACCAAGGAAAGTAGTGCTATATATAATATATATGCAAGAAAGGAAAATAGTGTCTAAAACGGGCATCCACGTGCCAAATAAAAAGGGGAAAGGGGAAACGTTGTCTTAAACAAGCCCCAAACTGGGGCAATCCAACAGTAAATGATCAGTAATAAGGAGGGAGGTCCTAAGCCTCATCATCACTTAGGAAAGGGAACTCCTGCACATCCTCGGGCTCGAGGGTGGGAAGCTCCTGACCAGGGGCAGCACAAGAGAACATGACCTTGATGGTCTTCCACATCCAGGCAAACATGCGGTCCCGGGAGCGTCTATTCCTCTTTTCTTCTTCTAACTCCCTACGGAGTGCTGCAAGTTCCTGAGCAAATGGGTGAGGGGCTGCGCCTCCGGCATTAGGATCCTCCATGAACCTCCGGACAGCTACCAGATTCTTCTCCAGCTGGGCTCTAGAGATCGGGGGCTGGGGCTGGGAAGGGGCAGGAATGTCATCATCCTCATCATCATCATCGTCGGCCTCCTCCACCGGCTGATTGTTCCCTGCCTCATCCATCTTTCTCTTTTTCTTGGAGATGTCCTTCACCCGGACAGGGTCAAAGGGCTCGTCCATGGCCACCTCTGCATCCATGTGGTCCTGAGGCACACCAGCTCGCCTGCACAGCTCTGAGACCAGCCTAGGTAGATAAGGGCCCTTCCTGTGACCACCATAGAAGTCCTTTCACTCCGAGATGATTTGCTCCCCCACATTCATGATAATCCCCTGCATGGCACAAGCGATCACCAAAGCTCGGGCATAGGTCACGTCGGTTTGATTTCTCGATTGACGGATCCTCCAGTATACCAAATTTAGCCACCTCCTAGGCTCGAAGGAGAAGTAGACGCTAGTAACACCCTCGGGGCTGACCCAGTACACCTTGTCCCTGAATGCAGGGTCCACCAGAGTATTCCTCATCCAGGTCATGTCTCATAGCCGAGCCTTAGCCATGTACTCCTCATTTGAGACGTGAGGCACCCCTAATACCTCATTAATGGTCCGGTCATCCACGGGAACGTCCACCCCTCGGATTCTGATGGTAGGATCCGGTTCATTCCAGCGGACAGTGGGGAGGATAGCATAGAACTCCCGCACCCAGTCAGTTAGCGCGGGAGGGGGAGACACTAGCAAGGGGCCCCACCCAAACTCTTGAACTCGATGATGAAATTCAGCCGCTTTTCCATCTACCCCAGTCATTCGGTAGCCCCTCTCATAGCAGAAGCCAAATTTTCGATAATCCCTGAACCTCTCCCGACTAGCTTCATCGGGGAATCGCTCATTATCATATTCAGGCTATTGTTGTTCAGCCATTTGTTTTATCCTCCAAGGGTAAGAAGGAGACGGGATTAGAAGAGTAATAGAACATAAAGAGGGAGGAAATTTTTTTTAAGTGTTAGCTGGGAAGGCCACTATTCTGCGGCCTTCCGCTATAGCGGAGGGGTACCACTGTAGCGGGACCGCCATAGCAGATCCCAACCGCTATAGCGGTCTTCATCGTCCCAGACCTTCTAGGGGTGCATCAATGGCGCCCCTTGGTCCAAAACTTTATTTTTGTCATTCCAAGTCCATATCTACCTACGCAAAGTACCTCATTGCTATTTTCTACAAAAATTTGGGCATTATAACCCCTATAAATCACCCTAATCACTACTTTTGTTCAAGAACAACCCTTCACTTTCTCATCCATTTTTGGACTATTTTTGGCCAATAATAGCATAATCCTTACGCCCAGAATGCCTTGGAGGCATTGTAAATGTAAGGGAAACGTCCATGCTTCGGGAATCCGACAAAATCCAACCAAAAGTTCAAAGTTCAAAACCCACTTCAATATACTACAAGTTCCTAGTTTTCTACCACATTCATGTACAAAATCGTGCAAGAGAGTAAGGGTAGGAGAGATTACGATTATTACCTGGAAATTCCGACATTGGGAGTTGGATAATCGGGAAAGAGAGTAGAGTTTTTGAAAGGAATGAGGGGAGAAATCCGTTTCTCCCCAATTTCATTCTGTTGCCAACCGCTATAGCGGTCGGCTGTCCGCTATAGCGGGACTGCTATAGCGGTGAAATATTCGCTACAGCGGATGGCAAGTCAGTTATTGGCACGGGAAGAGTTCTCCCGGGTCTTTTCAAATTCGTCCATCCCAATGTGACATGAGGCCTCGGATTTCTTGGGTGCTTGGAATAGGAACATGTATAAATTTCCTTGAAAGGCTCGTAAAATTTCCTGGAAGGATGGGATAATATTAGATTCTTCCCTCTGGTCGGTTAGACTCTCAAGGGAAAGGTTGGACAACTTGCGTAGGTTCATTGATTACGCGATCACTTGGGACAGTGAGAGTCCCGGGTTAATTTCTCTCCTCTGGTTTTATTCGAGATCGTTCAGGGATGAACGAGGGGTAAATTGGTATTTGTTGTAACGACCGGGTCCGTCGTTATGTCAACTTTTCCCGATATCATAAATTTAGGGAAAATGATTAAAAATTCATTCGGGGTAAGTAGGGTGACGTCATGAAAAATTTCTGATTTTCAGAAATAATTCGGGCTGACGTCACTCTGTTATAGCGATAATTATTCTGCTATAGCAGAACCACTGTACCGGAGGTTCAAACCGATATAGCAGAGCTACGGGAGGCAGTATCCTGTGATGGAAATTTTATTAAAAAGTCTCTTCTACTCAGATTGAAAACATACGAGGGTTTCTCCAAAAACCCTCCCATGTTGATCCAAGGCTAGGGAACCATGAGGAGGAGGGGTCATGGCTGAAGGGACACAGAACAGCGGATTCAAGGACCATCGTTCAGCTGGGAACACATTCACGGAGCCAGAAATGCACCATTACAGCTGTTTGGCTCCCAAGTAGGCTAGGTTTTCATGAGTAGTTAGATATGTTTATTTCCGTACTTGATTGTATAGTAGAAACGGAGAATCCTTGTTTTAGGCCTCCGGGCACGGAGTCTGGTGGATTTGGGTTTGGCTATGTTGACCTAGGATGTATGGAGTAAATGGCTGGTCTTGTGATTTATGTTTTGTGGTTGTATTATTTATCTTGGTGTGATAAAATGATGGGTTAAAAGACTGTTATGTCGAAAAAGTTCAGGGAACCGGGAAATGTTGGGAAACCACGGTAATAGGATTAGGGGACTCATAGTTGGGGTCTTCGAAAGGTAAATGACAAGAATTATGGTTGTCAGTCCTATTAAGGGTTTAGAAGAGGTTTCCATTTTTTCAGTCGGGAATCGGGTAAGGGTCCAGAATTCACGTAGTTGCTAGTGTTTAGCAAGAAAGGGGAATTGGTTGTGTTGTGTTAGAATAAGGGGGCGAACCGGGTTAGTCTTCGGATGGGATTTAACGGTTCATCGGTTACCCAAAATGGGGTAGGTGATGGTTTACAATCCCTGTGAATGTTGTATAATTTTGTACTCTTATCTAAGTGTTTGTATGAATTACATTGCTTAGGGAAGTTGTGTAGAATGTCTAAGGGTCTTGTTTTACAGTCTGTGAGTTGAACGGTGTGTTTGCTTGTTGGTTTACAAGTTGTTTGTTCATCTATTTTACTGTGGATTGTTGACATTCGATTAGCTCGGGTATCACGCCTGGTATGGGAATACTAACAGTTGGCTCGGGTACCACGCCTGGTATGAGAATATTAATGGTTGGCTCGGGTACCACGCCTGGTACGGGAATATTAATGGTTGGCTCGGGTACCACGCCTGGTATAGGTTTATTTTACTACATCATTGCATTTATATTATTGTGTTGCATTGACTTATATTGGTTTCATGAGTAGACCGGGTTGTTTATTTGAATTGAGATACTTATTCTGGTAGTCCTTGAGTGATTGAGAATTTCTGTTATATCATTGAGTTGGTCTCGGATTAGGCCGGGTTTTTCATTGACACTTAGGTGTTGTTTATAAGGGATCCTGGGGTGGGTCCAGACTATGTGAAAGAAGGGGGTTATATATATATTTTATCGTCATTGAGTGTGTCTTTGGCGGGCAGGGATTAATTGTGTTTAATAAGCTAAGGGCGGGTCTTGGTATAGACTGGGTGGCCTGTTGAACACTTAGGTATGGTTGGGGGATCCTTGGGATGTCCGGGTTATGTGATGTAAAGCTATTTAGATGTAACTCTAGTTTTGTCAATAAATGTATCAAGGGTTGCTAGGTGGATTTCATGTGGTGGTTAGATTGGGAGGAAGACTGAGAATCTAGGGTTGTAGTTTCTAGTTGTTGCGAACATATTAGAAGGTTTATTAGAGGTCCGTGAGGGGTTTGGACACTGGTAAGTAATGCTACGGGTATAAGTGGTTGAGTTGGGCAGTTAGCCGGTTTAAGTCTGAATGTTAGTTAGAACAGTTGACTTAGGCAAGGGAAGGGCAGTCCAGGCATGGATATGGACATTGGTGAAGGGTAAGGTGACTTGGGAAGTCTAGGACTAGGTGACTTGGGGAGTCTATGGTTAGTGTGACTCGGAAGTCTGGGGAATGAGGGAGTTGGAAGCGGAAGAACGTTGGAGGATGGGAACCAAGTTATATTAATTGCAATCTTGTCTTTCCCTGTTTTCTTATATGATGGTAGGAGTGGATTCGGGTCGGCCGATGATGCCTACCAGTACGTGTGTTTGTACTGATTCTACTCTTGCTATACCTTTTTGGTATAGTCTGGTTACAGGGTTGGTGATGTTTTATAGGTTCACGGCGATGAGGATCTCCAGCAGCTTCTGTCCTTGGTTCCATGGTGGAAGTTGTGTCTTTTCTCTCTTGTATCACCTTGTAGTGGCTCTTGTATCTGTTTAGACTAGATCATAGGGAGGGTGTTTTTTTTTGTATGTTGTAAAGGTTTCTGCGAAGAAGATTTTCTCATGTATAAAAATGGATTGATTTAATGGGTTATTTTAATTTCCGCATGTTACCTGTTGGACGGGTGGTGAGGGTTCATCTATCTAGGTGATTAGAGTAGGCGTCTGCACGGCCCGGTAGGTTGGGTCGTGACAGATGGTATCAGAGCTTAGGTTACCGGTCTCCCAGTACAAGAGCAAAGTGCTGAATATGGTCCTACAGATTGGTCTGTTGACGTCCACATCTAATTCTTGGGGATCTATGAGGCATTCTTGGAAACATCTCCCTTCTTTCATTCTTTCGTGCGGTTCGTACTTGCTTGTATGGGTTGAGTCCAATTGGTATCTCTCGATTCCAATTGGTATCTCAGCAAGGTAAAGAAGGTCTCCGTACTTCAGTTACGATAGGACAGGCAAGAGGAATTAGAACCAAGAAGGTTCCAATTGGTATCTGGCCTGAGAGGCTGTGGCAAGCATGGATAGCCCGTTAATGGTCATCCATGGTACAAACGAAGGTGAAACTTGTATATTGAATTGGTTGTGATTGATTTTGTTGTGACTTAAAGTTGAAATGTTGCGTGTACAACCTTGTGTGACTTAATTGGAATGTGCGTGGATTTTTAATTGATGTGTATGTAAAGTCTACAAGGAGTTATTAAGTGAAAACATTTGTGTACCTTAGACGGTGGTAGTCTATTAAATGTCTTGATTTAAAGAGTGGTACTGTATGTTGGAAAGGACTTATCATTGGTAAAGATGATAAGGGATTGGGAGCTGTGACTATAGGGAAGCTTCGGTTTCAGGACAGTCGGAATTTGGTTGGGAACAAATGAGTCATTAGTGTGTAATGACGGAAAGATATTGTCGGGAAACAATTAATTGTTGTGAATTCCTTGTAAATTATGATGCGTGTTATGATGTGATATGCCTGATTGTAATGCGTTCGGTGCCAGAAATTGTCTTGAGGGTGGTTTAAGACCTTGGCGGGACTTACAGGTTGAGACAGTGGTAACCGGGAAGGGGGACGAGTGCATTTAGCTGGAAATCAAATTTTCTGCACTGTTACCGTCGGGACCGCTATAGCGGAAGACAACCGCTATAGCGAAACCACTATTGCAGAATGACCATCCGCTATAGCAGAGGTCAGCGAGGCAGTGAACCTGCTCTATTTTCCTCGGTTTTCGTCCCTTTACTGGGACAAGATAAAAACAAGTATGAGCTACGAAACCACTGTGTAAAACCAAGGAAAGTAGTGTTATATATAATATATATACAGGAAATGATAATAGTGTCGAAAACAGGCATCCACGTACCAAATAAAAAGGGAAAAGGGGAAACACTATCTTAAACAATCCCCAAACGGGGGAAATCCAATAGTAAATGATCAGTAATAAGGGGGAAGGTCCTAAGCCTCATCATCACTCGGGAAGGGGAACTCCTGCACGTCCTCGGGCTCGAGGGTGGGAAGCTCCTGACCGGGGGTAGCACAAGAGAACATGACCTTTATGTCTTCCACATCCGGGCAAACATGCGGTCCCGAGAGCGTATCTTCCTCTTCTCTTCTTCTAACTCCGTACGGAGTGAGGCAAGTTCCTGAGCGGATGGGTGAGGGGTTGCGCCTCCGGCGTTAGGATCCTCTATGAACCTCTAGACATCTGCCAGATTCTCCTCCAGCTAGGCTCTAGAGATCGGGGGCTGGGGCTGGGGCTGGGAAGGGGCAGGAATGTCATCATCCTCATCATCATCATCGTCGGCCTCCTCCACCGGCTGACTACTCCCTGCCTCATCCATCTTTCTTTTTTCTTGGAGAAGTCCTTCACCCGGACATGGTCAAAGGGCTCGTCCATGGCCACCTCTGCATTCGTATGGTCCTGAGGCACACCAGCTCGCCTGCACAGCTCCGAGACCAACCCAGGAAGATAAGGGCCCTTTCTGTGACCACCATAGAAGTCCTTCCACTCCGAGATGATCTGCTCCTTCACATTCATGATAATCCCCTGCATGGCACAAGCGATCACCAAAGCTCGGGCATAGGTCACTTCGGTTTGATTTCCCGACAGACGGATCCTCCGGGACACCAAATTTAGCCACCTCCTAGCCTCGGAGGAGAAGTAGACGCTAGTAACGTCCTCGGGGCTGACCCAGTACACTTTGTCCCTGAATGCAGGGTCCACCAGAGTATTCCTCATCCAGGTCATGTCCCATAGTCGAGCCTTAGCCATCTAAGCCTCGTTTGAGCTGTGGGGCACCCCTAACACCTCATTAATGGTGCGGGCATCCATGGGAACGTCCACCCCTCAAATTCTGATGGTAGGATCCGGCTCATTCCAGCAGACAGTGGGGAGGATAGCATAGAACTCCCACACCCAACCGGTTAGCGCGAGACGGGGAGCCACTAGAAAGGGGGCCCATCCGAACTCTTGAACCCGGTGATGAAATTCAGCTTCTTTTCTATCTACCCCAGTCATTCGGCAGCCCCTCTCATAGCAGAAGCCGAATTTCCGATAATCCCTGAACATTTCCTGACTAGCTTCGTCGAAGAATCGCTCATAATCATATTCAAGCCATTGTTGTTCAGTCATTTGTTTTATCCTGCAAGGGTAAGAAAGAGACGGGATTAGAAGAGTAATAGAACAAAAAGAGGGAGGAAAATTTTTCTAAGTGTTAGTTGGGAAGGCCATTGTTCTGCGGCCTTTCGCTATAGCGGATGGTGTGTTCGCCGTAGCGGAACTGCTATAGCGGAGGGTTACCACTATAGCGGGACCGCCATAGCGGAGCCCAACCGCTATAGCGGTCTTCATCGTCCCAGACCTTTAAGGGGTGCATCAATGGCACCCCTTAGTCCAAAACTCCGTTTTTGTCATTCCAAGTCCAGATCTACCTACCCAAAGTACCCCATTACTATTTTCTATAAAAAATTTGGGCATTATAACCCCTATAAATCGCCCTAATCACTACTTTTGTTCAAGAACAACCCTTCACTTTCATAGCCATTTTTGGCAAATAATAGCATAATCCTTACGCCCAGAATGCCTTGGAGGCATTGTAAACGTAAGGGAAGCGTCCATGCTTCGGGAATCCGACAAAATCCAACCAAAAGTTCAAAGTCCAAAACCCACTTCAATATACTACAAGTTAATAGTTTTCTAGCACATTCATGTACAAAATCGTGCAAGAGAGTAAGGAAAGGAGAGATTACGATTATTACTTGGAAATTTCGACGTTGGGAGTGGGATGATCGGGAGAGAGAGTAGAGTTTTTGAAAGGAATGTGGGGAGAATGAGGGGAGAAATCTGTTTCTCCCCAATTTCATTCTGTTGCCAACCGCTATAGCGGTCGACTGTCCGCTATAGTGGTGAAATGTCCGCTACAGTGGACGGCAAGTCAGTTATTGGCACGGGAAGAGTTCTCCTGGGTCTTTTCAAATTCGTCCATCCCAACGTGACACGAGGCTCCAAATTTCTTGGGTGCTCTGAATGGGAACATGTATAAATTTCCTTGAAAGGCTCATAAAATTTCCTGGAAGGACGGGATAATATTAGATTCTTCCCTCTGGTCGGTTAGACTCTCGGGAAAGGTTGGACAACTTGCGTAGGTTCGTTGATTACGCGGTCACTTGGGACGGTGAGAGTCTCGGGTTAGTTTCTCTCCTCTGGTTTTATTCGGGATCGTTCGGGGATGAACGAGGGGTAAATTGGTATCTGTTGTAATGAACGGGTCCATCGTTATGTTAATTTTTTCTGATATCGTAAATTTGGGGAAAATGATTAAAAATTCATTCAGGGTAAGTAGGGTGACGTCATGGAAAATTTTTGATTTTCAAAAATAATCCGGACTGATATCACTCCACTATAGCAGTAATTATTCTGCTATAGTGGAACTGTTGTAGTGGAGGGACAGACCGCTATAGCGGAGCTGCGGGAGGTAGTAGCCTGTGACGGGAATTTTATTAAAAAAGCTCTTCTCCTCAGTTGGAAAACATATGAGAGTTCCTCCAAAAACCCTCTCATGCTGCTCCAAGGCGAGTGAACCATGAGGAGGAGGGGTCATGGCTGAAGGGACACAGAACAGCGGATTCCAGGACCATCGTTTAGTCGGGAACGCATTCACGGAGCCATAAATGCACCGTTATAGCTGTTTGGCACCCAGGTAGGCTAGGTTTTCATGAGTAGTTAGACATGTTTACCTCCGTACTTGATTGTATAGTAGAAACGGAGAATCCATGTTTTAGGCTTTCGGGCACGGAGTCTGGCGGATTCGAGTTTGGCTATGTTGACCTAGGATGTACGGAGTAAATGGATGGTCTTGTGATTTATGTTATGTGGTTGTATTATTTATCTTGGTTTGATAAAATGATGGGTTAAAGGACTGTTATGCCGGAAAAGTTCAGGGAACCGGAAAATGTTGGGAAACCACGGTAATAGGATTAGGGGACTCAAAGTTGGGGTCTTCGGAAGGTAAATGGCAAGAATTATGGTCGTCAGTCCTATTAAGGGTTAAGAGGAGGTTTCTATTTTTGTAATAGGGAATCGGGTAAGTGTCCGGAATTCGCATAGTTGCTAGCGTTTAAAAAGAAAGGGGAATCGGTTGTGTTATGTTAGAATAAGAGGGCGAACCGGGTTAGTCTTCAGACGGAATTTAACGGTTCACCGGTTACCCGGAATGGGGTAGGTGATGGTTTATGATTCCTGTGAATGTTGTATAATTTTGTACTTTTATCTAAGTGTTTGTATGAATTACATTGCTTAGGAAAGTTGTGTAGAATGTCTAAGGGTCTTATTTTACAGTCTATGAGTTGAACGGTGTGTTTGCTTGTTGGTTTACAAGTTGTTTGTTCATCTATTTGACTGTGGATTATTGACATTCGGTTGTCTCGGGTACCACGCCTGGTACAGGAATACTAACGATTGGCTCGGGTACCACGCCTGGTACGTGAATACTAATGGTTTGCTCGGGTACCATGCCTGGTACGGGAATACTAATGGTTGGCTTGGGTACCACGCCTGATACAGGTTTATTTTACTGCATCATTGCATTTATATTGTTGTGTTGCATTGACTGATATTGATTCCGTGAGTGGACCAGGTTGTTTATTTGAATTGAGATACTTGTTCTGGTGGTCCTTGAGTGACCGGGAATTTCTATTATATCATTGAGTTGGTATCGAATTAGACCGGGTTGTTCATTGACACTTAGGTGTTGTTTAGAAGGGATCTCGGGGTGGGTCCGG
This sequence comes from Jaltomata sinuosa, assembly GCA_003996215.1. Taxonomy (NCBI): domain Eukaryota; kingdom Viridiplantae; phylum Streptophyta; class Magnoliopsida; order Solanales; family Solanaceae; genus Jaltomata; species Jaltomata sinuosa. Next base: position 159,806 of record QJPP01002678.1, on the reverse strand, counting down.
ACTATGTGAAAGAAGGTTATATATATATTTTATCATCATTGAGTATGTCTTTGGCGGGCAGGGATTAATTGTATTTAATAAGCTAAGGGCGGGTCTTGGTGTAGACCGGGTGGCCTGTTGAACACTTAGATGTGGTTGGGAGATCCTTGGGGGGTCCGGGTCTTGTGTTGTAAAGAGATTTAGATGTAACTCTAGTGTTGTCAATAAATGTAGCAAAGGTTGCTAGGTGGATTTCATGTGGTGGTTAGATTGGGAGGAAGACTGAGAGTCTGGGGTTGTAGTTTCTAGTTGTTGCGAACATATTAGAAGGTTTACTAGAGGTCCGTGAGGGGTCTGGACACTGGTAAGTAATGCTACGGGTATAAGTGGTTGAGTTGGGCAGTTAGCCGGGTTAAGTCCGAATGTTAGTTAGAACAGTTGACTTAGGCAAGGGAAGGGCAGTCCAGGCATGGACATGGACATTGGTGAAGGGTAAGGTGACTTGGGAAGTCTAGGACTAGGTGACTTGGGGAATCTAAGGTTATTGTGACTCGAAAGTCTGGGGAATGAGGGAGTTGGCAGGGGAAGAACATTGGAGGATGGGAACCAAGTTATATTAATTGCAGTCATGTCTTTTCATGTTTTCTTATATGATGGTAGGAGTGGATTCGGGTCGATCGATGATGCCTACCAGTACGTGTGTTTGTACTGATTCTACTCTTGCTATACTTTTTTGGTATAGTTTGGTTGCAGGGTTGGTGATGTTTCATAGGTTCACGGCGATGAGGATCTCCAGCAGCTTCTGTCCTTGGTTCCATGGCAAAAGTTGTGTCTTTTCTCTCTTGTATCACCTTGTAGTAGCTCTTGTACCTGTTTAGACTAGATTCTAGGGAGGGTGTTTTTTTTTGTATGTTGTAAAGGTTTCCGCAAAGAGGATTTTCTCATGTATAAAAATGAATTGATTTAATGGGTTATTTTAATTTCCGCATGTTACCTGTTGGACGGGTGGTTAGGGTTCGTCTATCTAGGTGATTAGAGTAAGCACCTGCACAGCCCGGTAGGTTGGATCGTGACATAATTTCTTAGTGATATTGCATAGTTGTAGCTAACCTTAGTTCTTTGTGGGATTCGGCTCTAAACTTTTAGACTGGACTATATTTGCAGCAATCGCTTATCATTATAGGATGAGTTTTGCACGTGATCAATCACACAAAAAAATTTATGACTTATTTTAAAAGTTTTATACTTTAAATTGAATATCTATTCAAACACCAACATATATATTAAAAAGAATGAAATACTTCAACCGTTTCAATTTATTTAGCATACTTTTCTTTTTAGTTCATTTAAAAAAGAATGACTCTTTTTTTTAGCAACTCTTTACTTCAACTTTTCACTTGACATGCTTAAAATCACAAGATTAAAAAATATTTAGGTATATTTTACATATCTTTAATTTTATGATCAACGAATTCAAAAATCTTCTTTACTTTTTTAAACTTTGTATCAAGTTAAAATATGCCAAACAAATCAAAACTAAAGAAATAGCTAACTACATGTATATATACATAGGAGTATTATAAGGGTGATTTTTCTTTCTTTTTCCTTTTCATGTTCCCCTAGGTCTATCTAGGGTCTAAGTCACCGTCAAGGGAAGGGGACCATGTTGGATGGAGAGGGATGAGGGAAGCCACTAGATGTCAATAAATACAACTGCAAAAGAAACCACAATTCTATTCTCTCATCATACTCCCATCATGACTAACAAAAGTATAGTGAAAAAGGAAAATAGAAAAGTAGCTTTAATTAGGACAGCCTTTTCTCTTACCTTTTTTCCCCTTTTTTTTTAAAAAAAATCTTCATCTAAGGAAGATAAAATAGAGAAAAAAATCATTTAAATTATGGTGAAGTGATAAAATATTCTTTTATTTTTAATTAGAAGTTTCAAACTCGAGCTCTAAGGGTGTGATTGGTATGGAGAAAAATATTTTTTTATTTTTTATTATTTGGTTTTTGGACAAATTTTTTGAAAAACACTTTCTCTAGGAAAATAAGTTACTCAAAAATAAGAAAATTGACTTCCTTAATGAAAGTAGGAAAAACAAGTTCTTTAAGTGATATCCTATGCTTATTGTATTCTCCTACCCACCCAGCGCCTCCAATCCCTACACCTTGACCATCCCACCCCAGTCACCCCTGAGACCTCACAGTCCACCCCTTCCCGCCCATATAGTTGTTTGCTAGGTTATATATAAATGCTTTAAAATTATTTTTTTACTTACTTACTAACTAAACACTAGAAAATAAGTAAGAAATCTACTTGGGTTTCAAAAAAATATTTTCCATCATTTTTTATTTAGGAAACACATTACACCTCAATATGGAACATTCTAGTACAAATTCAAAATTAGTTATACCCTGATAGAAATATTTTTAAAAAAATTACTTTGCGACTCACACGGCTGACACTAATTATATGAGATCTCTTTTTTCTCACAAATAAGGATCCAAAATTTATAAAAAATGTGTGAGACCACATAATAATTTTTTTCTTTTTGAAAATATAAGGGGGTGGGGGGGCGGGTGAAGTCACAATCACTTTTCTCTTTCTTTCACTTGGCTGTCTCTGTATTGGTGATGTATGAGGTCAGTGAATGAGTAAAGAAAGTATAGTAGGAGGAGTAATATATTTACTTTGACATTTGCTTTGGACTTTCAATCATAAAGCAATTGATTACAAAATGATATACTCTCTCCCTTTCTCTCTCTCCTCTCACATCCATCTTTTCTGCTTTGCCTGAAAAAAGATGTGTACCCTTCTGCCCCCCTTGCATTTATTAACCTTCCCATTTTCCTCACCTACCCACCCCACACCACAACCCCTTCTCTTTTCTCATCTCTCATATGTCCACTCAATTACTCCTTCACCCTTTCAAAATTGATAAGGTAAAATGGATGAGATCTCTTTATTATTACTTCTTTCGGACCAATTTATTTGTCATTTTTATTAAAAATAGGTGATTTAAACTATTTATTATTTTAAAAAGTTTAGGTATAATTACTCTCTTCATTAATTTGGACCAGTTACCCCGACTCGACACAGGATTCGACTCCCGACCCTACACGGGACCCGACTTTACACCACAAATCGAGACCTAACTCCTTACCCTGACCCGAGACCTGACTCTCGATCCAGACTCGAGGCCCAAATATTGACCCTGACACCGACTCCCGACCTCAATTCGAGATCCGACTCGCAACTCCGACCCTAATCTGAGACCCGACTCTTGGCCCTGACTCTCACCCAAGACCCGGGACCTAAGATCTGACCTCGATCTAGGACTAGACTACCGATCCTGACCCCGACTTCAACCCTCAAACCCGACCCCCGAACCCAACTCCCGACTGCGATCGGGGACCAAACCCTGAACTCGATTCGAGACCCCGACCCACAAACTCGACTGTGACCTAGTATCCAACTCACGATCTGACCCTCATCCCTGAACCAGGCTCATGACACCACTCTGACCTAAGACCTCGAGTTCCGACACTCGACCCTAACTCCCGAGACCTGACTCCTAACCCTGACCTCGACTTGAGATCCGACATCGATCCAAGGATCTAACTCTCGAGACCTAACTCTCGACCCTGACCTGAGACCCAGAACTTGACTCTCAACCCTGACCCGGGACCCTACTCTTGATCTAACCCCGACCCTGACTCGATCGGGTCCTGACTCTCGACCTCGACCTTAACCGGGGACCTGACTTTCGATCCCCACTCAGGACTCGACTCTCGATGCCGACCCAGAACTCAATCCTGACTCGAGTCCGGATCGGGATTCAAGAGTCAAATTGGAGTTGGGGTCGGGACTCGGGTCAGGGTCGAGAGCCGGGGTTGGGGTCGAGAGTTAGAGTTGGGATCGGATAGGGAGTCAGGTCCCGAGTCCTAGATCGGGGTCGGGAGTCGAAACCCAGGACTCGAGTCGAGAGTCGTGTGGTGATGTTGAAAGACAGTTTTTGAAAATATTTTTCTTACTTTACGAAGGCAAGTTATTTTCCTATAAATTTAAGGAAATTAAGTCTATTTAAAAAATATTTTCCAAAATATTTAAGCCAACCAAACATGAGAAAATTGGATCTAAAAATATTTTCTTCCCTACCAAATACACCCTTAGTTCTTGTATGCAGCAAGACTTTTATCATTCTATTGATCTACTATAGTTATGATCTAACCTTACTATCCTTTTTTTTCAATTTTTTTTTATTTAGTACCCGTTGTGTGTTCTTACCAAGACAACCACAAACCTTTGATGGTTACTGTTCCTTCATTCCACTTGATCAAAGAAATGAAAATAGAAGAAATAAGAAAATAGTACAAAAGAAAACAGAAAAAATTGACAAGCTTAAAAGAGAATAGAAAAAATGATTTTAATTATTTTATTTTATTTTAGTCTCAATATATTCTCTTCTCAGAAGGGATTTTGTAATATACTTTCCCTCTTTTATCTTTTTCATTCCTTTAAATTCCTTCCTATTTAACCCCACATTGTCCTTGTATCTCCCAATTCACCCACTCCCACCAACCCCCCACCCCACCCCACCCCACCCCAACCCTACCCCGTAAATTTAGCCTTTTGAAAGAGTGGCCTCAATCTTAAAGGAAGTAAAATAAATGTTCATTAATGAAGTAGTCACATCTTCTTTGGGATTTAAGATTTTCAGTTATATCCCTTCTCTCCACTTTTATTTATTCACTATATTAAAATAAATATTAATTTTTATTTATTTAATTAAAAAGTTAAAAAATAATTTATTATTTTATACATATTTTACCCTTATTATTAAGTATTATTCATTTTTTAATATTTAGATGACTTATAATAATAATTAGGGGTAATATTGTAAAGTTATTATTTCATTTATTATTGCGTAAAAAGTGTGTCAAGTCAAACATAGATAAGTAAATGAGTATATTTGTATTGTACATGTTTTATACTATCAGCAAAATTCAATTTATTATAGTATCGCAGTTAATTTTTTTATTAATTTACATATTAACATTTCTCAGATCAATTTACTTGTACTTATCGTAAAAGTGATCTGATTGTATAAATATATTTTATAGTGCACAAAACTTAAATATATAGTCGAGTTGAAGTTTTTATGAAGCAACCACTTATTTCTACAGAAAAAATTGGTAAATATCTTTAGTGAAGCCAATGTTAAACATGCATGTAGGTACCCAAACAAATATTAGGTACGTAGCTAATTCTTCTTGATTTTGCACTTGACCTAATTTATTCTTTCGGTTGGATGATGATTCTTTTATTTATTTATTTGGGTTTCATAGTGAGAAAAGGATTTATTTTATTTTAAAAAAAGATTTTGTTTCTTTGTTTCTTTTTTCCCTCATTCCTTTAGAGTTCAGTCCACATAAAGATGAATTCAAAATTTAAAGTTTATCGGTAATTCTTAATATAGTGATCGGTCAAATTAATATTACACAATAATAACAGGTTCACCACCAAATATTTATAAAGGCAAATCTAAGATTTAAAGGTTATCAATTTCTACATCAACCCAAGTTAGTTTGAATATTTATAATAATTATTAAATTATTTAATATATATTGAGATGGATAAAAAATATTGAATTTCGTGAATCTGTAAGTTCTCTTCTAGATCCGACCTTATCATACAAAGTCTGAAATAAATATTATTGAATTTATGTGAACCCGTAACCAACATTATAGATCATGTCCCTGATCTCTTTGCAATTGGCCATATTTTGAGATCTTTGAAGGTTGATGTTGTAAATTATTGATTTATTTCAGCTATATCATTTTCTCCTATTATTAAAGAAAGAAAAATGATAGATATATGAGCTTTTTATTGTACTTTTTTGCTTAATGAATAATGTATTATTATTTAATATTCCTCATTAATCATTATAATTAGCTCGAAATTATATTATTTATCCACATTTTGCAAATCATTAAATAATAAATAAAGGGAGCTAAATTTGTCTGTATTTTATTTTATTGAGACAAGAAACAAACGTACCTAACTGCAGTGATTGGAGCTTAATATTGGTTTTATTTGTCTGAACATAAAAATCAGCAAAAAGAAATAATTGGAAGTTTCTTGAGTACAATTAAAACAAAACGAAAAAACTCCACGTGAAAATTCAAATCAATGTCTGGGGTTTTGAGACATATCCCCTCCACCCCCTTCCCCCAACTATTCCCGCCGTCCCAATTTAAGAGTCTTAGCTAACATTTAGATATATGATTTCATCTCATGGTGATTTTAAATCACATTTAAACATATAATTTAAAATTATAATTTAAAATCATGACTTTATATCTTAAACTCTCAATTTTTTAGTTATAAAATTTAATTTATAAATTTATATTTTATATATAAAAAATTATTATTTTAAATTGTATAAAAGGATTCATCCTAAGGGTGAAGAGATTGCTCGTACCATATGAAATAATTATATAAAAGAATAATTGGTTATTATTATTGTTGACTAGTGAATCTTTATAAATTATGCGTATTTGAAAGTTTGTAATCGCAAATATTTATTCATAAAAGAAATATAAAGATTTGTGATTTATCAATGCAGTGTCTTAAGATATCACGATATCCTATTTATGAACTATGACTTGCTCATTTGATAACATTTTATAAAAATTGAAGAAAATATAATAGTTTCACAACTTGTGGGTTTTCATGTTTATAAGAAAAAAATACAACTTAAAAAAATTAAATTGCATGTTCAAACAAAACTTCAACTTCATATGAAATGATTTCATATCACATGTCCAAACTAGCCCTTAGTTTGATAACTGGGCATGAAGTTTAAGAAAGAATGAGAGATTTTTAAATTTTGCGATTTTAAATTAAAGATATTTGTAGTGCTTTAAATTTTGTAATCTTAAACTTGTCATGTACTCTCTTCGTTTCATATTAGTTGTCCATTTTTCTCCTTTACACACCTCTTAAGAAATCATAAATAAGGGAATGAAGTATCAAAAACACCTTTTTTTTAGTTTCATACCTAAACTTTTGAAAGTATGAGTTTCATATCTAAACTATCACTCATTGGTTTGAGAAACACACCTCAACTAATATGTGATAGTGTGTGTACTACACTCTCTCTTTTATTAAAAAAAAAAAATCTGCCATGTGGCACTCCGCAAGAAATTTGTTTTTTTACCTTGGTAAAAATTAAATAAATTATTAGTATTAGGTTAAAAATTAAATATTCACCATGTTGAGAAATGATGAAGAAGAATGGAAGAGTTATAGGGTAAAATCAATTAAAAAAAATTTAAAAAAAATAACGTGTCAGCTAAAAGAAATAAAAATATATTATGTCATCAGAATATTAATGGTTAGACACGCCTAAGTGTGTTTGTATACAAACACTTGGTTCAGTCAACATAGAGGTATTTTTCTCAAACTAATGATTGATAGTTTAGGTATGAAACTCACACTTCAAATAGTTTAAGTATGAAACTCAAAAAAAGAGGATAGTTTATGTGTGTTTTTGATACTTCAAGGAGGATAGTTGTACTAATTTACCACTTAATTTTTATTTTTTTAACTTTACAAACTTGTTTACACTTTCAAAAAAAATTAAAATTGTACGGGGTAAAATATTATTTTTTAATTAATTCTCTTTTGATTGTGTAAAATAACAAATAATTTGGAATAACACTTTTTAGTAGTGTAGACAACTAATATGAGACGGAGGGAGTAGAATGTTGAAATTAAAAACCTCACTAAATATAGAAAAATGCATCTCTGTGGAACATACCAAAGAGAATAAAATAAAACACTTAAATTAGGACGAAGAAAGTATAATAAATTACACAAAATTGAGTAAAAAAAGAAAGTATGCTTTTTCTTTCCAAGTTAATTATATTGTACTCAACTTAATTTCAATTTATCTCTGAAAAATAAGATAGTACAAAATTTTAAAAAGATTGCATACATAATAACCCTGAATTGAAAACTTTAACTATGCAAATTTAAAAATTGTAGTCCCAATGAAAATTACCCTTTTCTGTCCATAATTAGATGTTGTTTTTATTTGCAAAGTAAAATAAAAGATGATTATTTATATATCTTCGGGCAAAGTCTTAGTATTTGAATACACATACTTTGGTCCAATTTACGTAACATATTTTCCTTTTTAATTTATTTTAAAAAGAATATTAATTTATTATAATTGAAAATAATTTACTTTAATATTTCCTTTTTATGTTTAAAAAAATAATTTATAACCATATAAATATCTAAGAATTATTTTAGACCACAAATTTTAAAAAACTTCATTTTTTTCTTCTTAAATATCGTACAAATCAAATTGTGCTACATAAATAAAAAAGAAGGGAGTAGTGATTATCAAAATACAATATAATATTTTTAAAAAAATAAAAGAGAGATTATTAGTTCTCACGGAGAAAATTTGACAACTTAGTTAAAATATACTTCCTTCGAATTATTTTATTTGTTACATTTTTATTACACGCTCTTTAAGATAAATATTAATTAGAGTGTTTCCATTTGTCACTCAACGACGGAACTTTGCTTCTTCTTTTTTTGAGGATCGACGAATCGAATGATATTTCGATTATTACTAAATTATTTTTATTTATTACTCTTCAATATTTAATATTTCTCTCTTTTGCATCACATTAATATCTTTCCATATTTATGATCAAGGATAAAGGTGAAAACAAGCAACTAATTATACTTTAATTTTTTTAAATGATAACTATTTTAGACTATCTATTTTTAGTAAGAACGATAAGTAAAGTGGTTCGGAGTAGGAGTGTGCAAAAATCGGTTTAACCGATAAATCGAATCGCTAAAAATGTTATTGATTTATCAGTATCGGGTTATTGGGTTAACAATTTTTAAACGATATTATAATTTTTTTTATTGGGATATCGGTCCAGTTTCAGTTTTAAGGTTTTAGTTAATGGTTAAACCGATAACCCAATAAGATTATATTAAAATTATATTTTTATCTATAATTATATAATAGTGGCTTTAAATTTTAAATATACACCCTATTATTTTTTGCGTTTTATAGTTCTTGTCTTAGTGTTGTTGTTTTCTTTCTAAAGTCGTTTGTTTGGTCGGGTTCTATCTATCAATATTGTTTTTTCTTTTTGAGACATTGCTACCGTTGCTACTGTATTCAAGTTTGTTACTTAACAAGAAAGAGAATAAGTTTTTTTTAGTAATAACGTATTTAAATTTGTTTATGCTTGTTATTTGTATAGACTTTTATGCATGAAGATAGTGTATATATGAAGATAAAAATAAAAGAAAGCAAAAAAAAATTATAGGAGCATTTTCTTATCGGTTAAACCAAAAATTGAGCCGTTAAAGATCAAAAATTGATTAACTAAAAATCGATAACGGATATCTTATTGGTTTGGTTATTGATTTTGCATGTTTACAAATCAAAAACTGATAAACTAAACTAATAATATACAAAATCGAACCGAACCGATCGATGTGCAACCTTAGTTCGGAGGGAGTAAAGAAGAAGAAAAAAGAAAGGAGAAAAGGGGTTAGGAAATGCTTTACCCTTCCAATATAGAATTTTTTGGTGCAAACTTAAATTTAATCAAGGTTCAATAAAAATATCGAATACTGAGCGAAAAATTTAAAAAGAAAAGAAGGCGAAAAGGGGTAAAGAGAGCATTATTGATTTGACGGTGAAGGTACAATAGTCAAAGCATAAAAGTACGTGCAGTGCAGAAGGTCAATTATTCTTTTCTTACGAGGGCTTGTGCATTATTGTATTAAAGTTATTAAATTACTATTTATTGTTATGGAAAAGTTATTTAATTTTTTCTTCAAATATCAGAAAATTGTCACTAAACATTTTTTTTTTGAAACAATTATTCAATTTTTCCCAAATATCATAATATGTTTTCTTTATTTCTTTCTAGTGACTTTTGTGATACTTAAAAAGTGAGTGCCTTTCTTGTTAATAAAAGTACTACTTCCATTTCAAAATAAGTGTTACTTTAATAAATATCATGTTCATTAATAAATCAATAAATATAATATATAATTTATTAAACTACCCTTATTTAGTAAATATTTTTGAGAATATAATTTAACGCTATTAGTAAGAAGATGGGGTATTATAAGAGTATAATTGAAAAAAAACATATAAATTTTTGTCTTATATTTCTAAGATAACACTTATTTTAAGACAAAATGAGTAGTTCATAACTTTTATGATGTTTAGATCAAGTTGAATGACTTTTTCGTTATACACATACTGCCATACATACAATTCAAGATTGTATATTCTTTTAAAAAGGAAAAAAAAAGTCTCACAAATGGTGCATTTTTAGTTTTCACATGATTGTAATTCTTTCTTTCTTTCCCAAAAAAACAAATTATGAGTGATTCTTTGAGGTAGAGTTATTTATACCATTTAGTGTTTGATTTGGAGATGTTGTTGACTTATAGCAACCTTCTATGTCATTATATTTCTTTTTTGGAAAATCAGAAAGTTTGCACAAATTTTAAAAGCAACTTTAGTGTTTGTACTCCCTCCGTTCTTTTTTAGTTGTCATGTTGTGCTTTTCGAGAAGTAATTTGACCAATTTTTAAAGCTCAATTAGATTAAATTAATTTAATATTTTAAAATTAAAATTTATATATTCAAAAATTATACGAAAAGCACTATAGATTACATTTTTTCTCATATCAATATGATGAAACATTACTTGTTAACATGTTGGTCAAACTTCATATTGTTTAACTCTCAAAAAGAAAATTGTGACAATTAAAAAAGAACGAAGGGAGTAGGTCAAAGTGATACCCTAAAAGTATAAAAGATTGTTTTGGTTTTTCCATAAATAAATAAAGAATAAATCCATAAATAAAATAGGGATAGGGTGATTATTTATGTCATTATTGATTAAAAAATATTCCCTTCGTCCATTTTGATTTATTCATATTTGACTTGGCACACCTTCTAAAAATAATAAATAAAAAAGGTAACTTTAGTATATCATCATATTAATTATAAATCATCTAAATTTTGAAATTAACAATATCTATAACAAGGGTAAAATAGAAATAAAATGATAAATTATTCTTTAATTTTTTAAATTAAACAAGTAAAATTGGACAATAATTTTAGATATACTGGACAAATAAAAATGAACGGAGGGGGTAGGGGTGCACATCGGTCGGTTCAGTTTAGTTTTGAGTATCATCGGTTCGGTTTATCGATTTTTGATTTGTCAACATGCAAACCCGATAACTAAACCAATAAGATATTCGTTATCGATTTTGGTCCTTAACGGTTCGGTTTTCGGTTTAACCGATAAGAAAATGTTTCTATAATTTTTTTTGCTTTCTCTTATTTTCATCTACATATATACACTACCTTCATGCATAAAAGTCTATATAAATTACAAGCATAAGCAAATTCAAATACGTTATTACTAAAACAAACTTATTTTCTTTCTTGTTAATTAGCAAACTTGAATGCAGTAGCAACGCCAGCAATCTCTCAAAAAGAAAAATAACATTGATAGATAAAATTCCACCAAACCAACGTCTTTAGAAAGAAAACAACACCACTAAGACAACAACTATAAAATGCAAAAGAATAATAGGGTATACATTTAAAATCTAAAGCACTATTATAATTATGGATAAAAATATAATTTTAATATAATCTTATTGGGTTATCAGTTTAACCATTAATAAAAACCTTAAAATCGAAACCGAACCGATAGCCCAATAAAAATATTTACAAAACCGATAAAAAACCATTAACCTAATAACCCGATACTGATAAACCAATAACATTTTTATCGATTCGATTTATTAGTTAAATCGATTTTTGCAGCCCTAGGAAGGGGTAGTAATTACTCAATTAATTAGTCATGTATAAGGTTATTACAATACTTTATTCTTTCTGCTAGACCTTAAAAAGAGAAGAAAGGACGAAATGCCAATAGCTGCGTCTATTGTATTGTCCTGTATTTTCCATTTTGAAAATATCCAGTCTTATGCAACTTTATCATATTTTTTGCATATCTCGGTAATATTCTATTTAAAAATAATATAAAAGGGAAGATTATAAACATTTATATCGTAAAATTAATTTTTGATGGAACGAGACTTTTATTTTGATCAAATTTGCAATTTTCTATATTTTATTCCTCCAAGCATAAAAGTGAAAAAGGAATAAAAGCAAGGGGGATAAAAAGAAAGAGCCTATGCTACCAGAAAGAAATGACACTCCTGTTATTATTATTTTTCAAAATCACTTTATAGAAAGTTAGTAGTACCAGTTTTGCTTTTTATGAGAATAATTATTAAAATTATTTGAGTTTACGATATATGCGTTGTCAATATATATAATTTTTTTGATTGCTAGGTGCCTAGGTCACTGGAAAAATATCGATGGGTAGACCTTCTTAAAATATAAAAATTGTAACTTTTAAGATAGATTACCTACTATTCGATAAAAATAACATAAAAATCACAAATTTCTTTATACCCCTCATATTATATATAGTATAACTTTAAACTCAAATTTCTTTATACCCCTCATATTATATATAGTATAACTTTAAACTCTATTTTTATATTTATTTGATCTTTACTTTAACGAAAATGAAGTCAATCGGTCAATCAAAATTGTGGTGAAATGAATAAGATCACTCCATCTTTGTATAGAAATGTAGATGGGGTGGGCAGTGTAACTACATTAACCCAAGAGTCACTACTAAAATTTTCTCACTGGAAAATGTTCGATGGCTATTTTCATAGATATTTTGATTGAATTTGTCAGAAAAAATTGGTAATGTTTTCATACGAAAAAATCAGCAAATTTTTTATTGTTTTAGTGAGAATCTGTTTTTCACTGTGAATTTTCTCAGTAAACTAGTCCGGTGAAAAATGAGTGAAAAATCATATTCTATAATATAAATTTTTCACTAATTCTCGATGAAAAAAATCTTTATTACTAATAGTAAGTGATCACTCAAATATCCTTCATCAAAAAATTATATTGTGAACATAAGAAAATAATATATATATATATATATATATAAAATTAAAAGTATTTTAAAAATATATATATTAAAATTTAGTACACCTTTAACAAAATTCCTAACATCGATAATGGAGAGGGGGGTTGTCATAGGTTTCCTTGAGTTGGGAAAAAAACAAGAGACAAGTGGGGTCAAAACATAAAGCTAAAAATAAACGGGGACTAAACTGAGAGGGAATAGTTGGCAAATGTTGTTGGGATGTCCCATTGATATAATTGTTTTTTATACATAAATAAAGAAAAGAATAATAACAAGTATATAGAAGAAAGAGAGTCAAAAGATGGGCCAGAATATATCCTTTCACTTTCTAATAATTATTAATCTTTACTTATATTATACTAATTGTATTTTATTTCTCTGATAATATTGAGTTTATTTTTAGTACCCAAGGGAGTGGTCTAGTAATGGTCAATGAAATGGGTTAAGCATTATGAGGTCTCAGATTTAATTTCCAGCAAAGATAAAACACTAGATGATTGCTTTCGACCATATATTCTAACCTTGATGGATCGAATTATTAGGTATCTGTTACTGATAGGAGACAACTGGTATCCCGTGAAATAACTCGAAGTGCGCACAAACTGATCTAAACACCACGGTTATCAAAATAAGATAAAATATTGAGTTTATTTTTAATTTGGCCATGCATGTAGGGGTGTGCATTCGGTTTTTCAGTTTGATTTTGTATTATTCGGTTTTGATTTTTCGGTTTTCGGTTTTGTAAAAGTGCAACCCAATCCAAACCAAAATAAATTTGATTTTGTTCGATTTTTCTCTATTCGGTTTGGTTTTTTTCGGTTCGGCTATTCGGTTATGTTAATAATTAATAACATAATCAAAGTTATATTTGCATGTTGAAAAAAATAAAAATTATATACAAGGAGAAGTAATAATATTGAATGAATTAAATATACTTTCTAATATAAGTCACGAATAAAATATTAAAACACAATACCTAAAAAGTATATCAATAGATGTCCAAACATAAAATATAAACTAAATCATAATTGCCTTTTTAGTTTTTTATTAGAGTATTATTAGAGTTATTATTAGAGTTATTATATATATATATATATTATATATATATATATTATATATATATATATATATATTATATATATATATATAATTTGATTTATTTGGTTTTTTGGTTTTTATTTTTCTAAATTCGAAATCAAACCAAAAATCCAAAAAACCAATCCAAACTAAAATTTGATTTGATTTGATTTAGTTTGTCGGTTTAATCCGAATAATGCACACCCCTACATGCATGCATGCAAATATTGTAACATAATGATTTGGTGAACTTTTAGTTATTTATAATTAGAGGATGTTAAAAAAGATTAAAAAAATCACGTGACAACATCTTCTCTCACATGACCCCCCACCCCCCACCCCACAAAGAGGGGATCAATGTTTTCTCTAATCTCCTTGGAATTTGCATACCCTCATTTTTTATGGTCCAAGTGCTAAGAACTCACTATATTTATTGAAAACAAGAATCAATTAGAAGTCAAAGATATTACTCTCACCGTTCATTTTTACTTATTTATTTTGAATTTTGCACGTTCTTTAAAAAATAGTAATTAATATAAGTATTTTATTACAATACCTATATTAGTTGATGTATAGTCTTAAGTCTTGAGAAATAATTTGAAGAATAAGTAATTAATATTAAAAATAAAATAAAATAAAATAATCTTTTCTTGATATGTTAAAAGTAAACTTTTCTTTTGAAGCACTAAAAAAGTAAAAATGAATGAAAAAAAGTAAAAAGAAACCTTTCACTCAAAAGAATAAAAGGGAATAATTAATACTGTATTTTATAATCACCAAAGGATAGACGTTACATAACCATCGCAAAGCTAATATAGCTTGCTATCAACTAGAGAAAACCCAATTACAAACAACAGAACATAATAAATTTGAAGGGAGCCTTAATGTAGCGGATAAAGTTATCGTGAAACTAATTTCTTGCAAAAATATGATCTGTCCATTTTTCAAACCCCGTGCATAACAAAAATTTTAACGCATCAAACTACACTAGAAACATATATAACAAATTAAAATAGGAGTCGTTGGAGCTTGTCTTTGATCCCTAAAGGAACTCTTTAACATTACATATTTCTTTGCAAGCTAGCTCTTTACGCAATGCCTATTCTTGCCTTTAAATTACATTATGTATATGGTCAAATTACTTATATAAATATATAATAAATATTGATTTTTTTTGATTTATTTGTATATTTATTTTTTTATATTCTGAATTGTTTAGCAAAAAAAAAATCTCAAATGAAAAGTATTTTGTTATGTTTGGTGTGACTCTGTTAAAAGAAAAAGAAGTGTGTGCACGAGGGGTGTTGGATTTATGAGATCAAGTTATGAAGCAATGTTCTCAAAACTTTTCTGACTATGGGAATTCGGTCATCATTACACCAATTATTGAAATAAAATTTCATTTCAAAGAAGAAACACATCAATTGGGAGCACGTGAGCAAAAGGCATTTAGCGCCGGTGGCGAAATCCGAAATTTCGTTTAGAAATATTGAAGATTTAATATATATATATATATATAAAAATAATTTTTGATTAATATGATATTTGTTATAATTTTTTATATACATAATATAATTTTTTGATAAAGGGTGTTCGATTGGCCACCCTGACCTATACGTGGCTATGATACTGCCACTATATAGTACTCCCTCCGTTCCTTTTTAGTTGACATGTTAAAACTTTGCACATCCATTAAAAAAAATTAATTAGAAGTGTAATTTGACTCATATAACCCTTCTTAGTCTTTGTCTATTTATGTCTTTTAGTTTTAGATTAATTAATGCAAAGGGCAAAGTTGGAAGAAAGTACTTAATTCTCTCTTGATACTTTAAATTGACAAGTATTTTGAAACAACTATTTTTAGTATACATGACAACTAAAAAGGAACGGTGGGAGTAGTATAAGGGGTTCAATTTTCCAAAAACTGTTATTCAACTAAACACGAATTAAGGGAATTTTAAAAAGTTCTCCAAGAACAGAGTTTTTGTGAATGATTGAAATTCTAATGGGAATTTGCATTTTAGTCCCTGGAAGTTCGACAAAATCTAATTTGCTCATGGAGATAGTAGTTAAGCACATTTAATTTTCAATTAATTAAAATAAATACTTTTATTCATTTTCTTGTAAATCTTCACAAACTCAATTATTAAACTATCCAATTAAATATGTGTTATGTTAAATTTGTGCATATTCGAAAAATATAATTCTAAAAATAATCTAATAGCCCGTTTGGATATGCAATATGATCGTCTAATCTCAAATTACAATTACATCTTGGACAATTAGGCGTTTTTCGTATGCAGGAAGGGTACTGTAACTTATTGTATACAAAATACTGATTTTGCCATTTTATTATTATTAATAATTATTCTTGAAAATTATAAACACTTTAATTATGGGGTAATGACACATAAATAAAGTAAATATTTAATTAAAAAAGATGATCATTTTAAAATATAAATAAAAAAAAAATCAAAACCTCTGCTAATTAACGCGATAGATAATTTGAGACGAAGGGAGTAATTTTATCTCCTTTTCAAGTAAGTCCTCATTCCCCAGTGGATAAATTATCTAAGTAAATTTTGACCCATAAATTTTCAAGTTATTACACTTTGCATGGAAATGGTGAGAATTACTTGACAACAATCACTATATGCCGACATAACTTAAAAATATACGACATGGATTATGGTGGAATGGTTAGAGTTTCTTTACCATTAATTAAAAATTTCGATTCAAGTTTTGAGTGTTAAAAAAAATTTGTTCGGAGCGTTGCCTTTAAAATGGGTCCTACAATATAAGATTCAAATATAATTGAACTTCAATATAGATATCGGACACCAAAGGTAAGAAAATAAAAGGACATAACTTAAAAGGATATCAATTTGCTCAGAAATATTTGATGCAATTGACTTTAAGGAAAAGCAAAAGGTTTCTTTTCACCTTTTTTGAGGATCCTTTTCACATTTTAATTTGATTTGTTGAGAATCTCACGTTTTTCTTTAAACATATTTATTGTCCTTTTAAAACCTTTTGAAAATTTTCTTGATATTTCCCCATCACATCTATTGTCCAAGGGTGATTAGTCAAAACATTCTTCGCAGGAATATTATATTTATAAATTATATTTATAAATTAAATATTGCCTTTTTATATATTATTAAATTCTTGAACAATATTCTTACAGAAATTCTTGGTTCATACTCTTCTCCATCTAATAAAAAAATTTAAGCCAGTAAATAGAGAGTGTCATATACTCATATAGTGATAATGAATATAAATTATGGAGAGTTAATTCCCTGAATAGTCACTCATGTTTGAGAAATTGGTTCCTAATAATTTTTTTATTTTTTTTAGGACTACAACATCATTCAACTATTCCTATTTTTTTCTCAAAATATACTTGACACAATAAGAGCATCTTTCTCTCTCCTAATTGGATGCCATGTCACATTAATCTTTTCCTTTAACAATAAATATTTTAATTGAATATCACGTCACATTAATATTTTCTTTTAACAATAAATATTTTAACTCAATTAAACCAACTCAAATTAGCTTATACTATGTGAAGCACTTCTTTAGACACAGTATGTGATGTGTCTTCATTTTGCTAAAATCTCTGTGATCATACTATGGTCTGCTACAGTGACGTTGCCACTTGCCTATAAAATATTATTTAGTTGTAAAACTATAGCAAGTTTTGACATGCTTCTTTGAAGATTAATGCTAAAATTTGTTATTTTGAAGATTAAATTTGTTTGTGCATATATTTTGATAAGTTAATGATGAAAATTTGTTACTAACTTAATCTGTTTTGTTTTCTTGATCAGCTTCAAGTAACTCGTCTAATTTTTTTCTTAATACGAGCAAAATTAATTTTTTGTATGGAGAAAAATTGACATACATGCAAATACTCGTGAATGGAATCTAGAATAAAGAATTTCGCTAAAAACTGAAGTAATGGTAAATTCTCGTACAAAAAATGGTGTATCACACTATTGAAAGTATCTAGAATTTTTCTCTACATTTAATTGCGCATCAATATCAATTAATTGAAATGTTTAAAACCATTATAACAACAACAAGGTCGGCATGCTTCTAATAGGTTGGCAAGCTTCTGAAGATGAGGTGCACATGATATCTTAATTAGGTAAATTCACATCGGAATGAAAGAGGAAAGTGAAGAACTTTGTAAAGGCATAACTCAAGTTCACATGGTATATGCATATTTTTGGGACTTGATATGACGCAGCTTGAAAAATAAATTCGTGCGGACTTAAGCCCAAAACGTACAATATATGTCATGGATTTGGATCGTAAGCACTTCAAACTCTTCCAAGAACATGCTAATATATGGTAATAGCATCAGTAGAGGCAATGTCTTATCACTTTTCCCTCAAAGGTAAATGCTTTTTACTATAAGATTGGAATTAATGCATGTAAAAGGCAGATAATATTGGAAGATGAAAGAATGAAAGTGCATTCAATGTACTTAATTTTGAAACTTCACTTGGTGAAAGTTACTTTCCTAAAACTGGACTTCATGTGTGCATTTTGGTAACAAGTGATTTTCTTAGTAGGCATTTGGCCATAAGTATTATCCACAATATTTTGAAATACATTTTTACTTTATTTCAGAATACTTGTTTGGCCATGAAAATCAAAAATATATTTTGAAATATGTTTTCACAATTTTTAGTTTTTTGAAAAAAAACCTCTTGAGGTGTATTCACTATTTTTGGATTCAATTTTTCCTCTCACTTTATTTTTAAATAGTACACCAACTCAATAGTCTAAAATATTTTTAAAAATACCATAGCCAAACACAACTCCAACTCTATTTTCAACTTTAAAGTGAATACCAAATAAAGTAAATACGTTTTTTATTTTTATGGCCAAACGAATCCTTAGAATAAGCTCCATATATAGTGACATTTCCCTATACATCTTTTTAAAGTCGGATGAACTTTAAGAATTGCCATTTAATTATAAGTCAAAGGGAAGTTAAGATTTTGAGTTTATAAGTCTTTAATTTTACAATAAAGAAATGACTTATTGAATTTGGATAAATTAATTATACATATTAAGTGTATTTTAAAATATAAATATATGATTTGTGTCAAAACTATCAGATTCTCACAAACCCTTAATGTGATGGTACATAAGGGTCACATAACCAAATTACGTCAAGTCAAAATATTATTGGTTTATTGGTATTGTGTTAATGGTTTTCAAAATATTATTGGTTTATTGGTATTGGGTTAATGGTTTGCTTTCCTTTTTAGTCAGTTTAAAAAAATATGTCTCTTTTCTTTTTTGAGAATCTTTGATTTTAACTTTTCACCTAACATTTTTAAGACCACACGATTAAAGGACATTTTGGTACATTTTAAATATCTTTAGTACTCCTTCCGTTCAAAATTACTTGTCACTTATTTCTATTTTTGATTTTCATTTTTACTTGTCATTTTTAACATATCAAGAAAAGATAATTATTTTTTTCCATGTTTTATCCTTAGCATTAATTACTTATTCATCAAATCTTTTTTCAAAGACTTAATACTAAACATTAATTAATAGGGGTAATGTGATAAAATCACTATGTCAATTATTGTTTTTATAATGGTTGACAAGTAAAAATGAAGAAGCCTATCTTGTGGTCTTAAACATATCATGCAAGTGGAAAGTTGAAATTAAAAAATTGACATAAAATATTTTTTTTGATACAGACTAAAAAAAAGTAAGATAAATAAAATGAATAATACAATATATATATATATATATATATATATATATATATATATATATATATAATTCAATTATTGCTAACAAAATGAGCACCCTCAAAATTGAAGGCTCAAGACGGGTGCCTTATTTATAACGCATAGAGCCAACATTGTCTATATATATACTAGGTATGTTGTTGTTGCTGTAACAACGGGGTTCGTCGTTACGGGTAGTCCAATCGTGCCAAGTTTTAGAGTTAGAAAACTCCGAGTTTGGGAGTTTGAAATTCTGGGCAAGGCTAGCCTCGGCCGATTTTGGAGCAAGGTGGAGTCTAGGGAAATCCGGGTAAGGATTGGTTTATGTTTCTTGAGTTAAGCTAGTCTTCCACGTAGCCAAGACATAAAGGAGTCCGGGGGACTTTTCGAAATCGAATTTGGGTAAGTAGAACTCCCGGAATCGCGTTTGACGTGAAGGGGTTGTTTCGGGTCGTCGAAGAAAATAAGTGTGTTATAAAATAGCCAAAACTGGGAGATTTCTGAACATTCTGTCCGTGACGAGCGCAACCGTCCGCGGTAGCGGCCTCCGCTATAGCGATGAAAAATACTGCTATAGCGGTGCTCAAGGCGATCAATACCGCTTAAGACCGTTATATAACGGGAGTTGTCCGTTATAGCGGGATCGCTATAGCGAAGCGGGGACCGCTATAGCGGGCCGACGGGATTTTAATGCAGAAACATTTCCCAAAACATTCAGTTTTTCATAATTTTGTTTTGGGAGAAGGGCTAGGCGATTCCAGGCGATTTTCCTTCGTTTTTCTTTGATTTTCTTCCTTAAGGTAAGGTTTCTACTCCCCAATCTTTGTACTACGTTTCCTATGCGGTAAATTGCTAGGAGGGAACTTGGGGAAAGGTTGGAATAACCTAAGAATGGTAGAATCAAGGAAGGGGATTCCAAGCATGAATGTTCCTGGGCATTGTTAAAAGTATGTTATCATGATCATAGGTTGTTAAATTCTCTATTTTTATTCGTAAAAATGATATAAGTAGGTGAATTAATGGTAGAAAAGCCAGAGAAAAGGGTGGGATGATCATGGGTGGCTTGGGGTTTGGGAATTTGGTGTAACCCAATTATTGTGCAGGCCTTGTGTGTTAATTGTATGTACTTGTGTGTTATTTTAGACCAAAAACTAGAAAGGAATCCGAAACACGGGAAAGCTCGGGTTGAATAGAGCTTGACTCATTTCGAGGTAGGTGATGGCTTACGATTTCTGTGAATGTTATATATTCTTGTACTCATATCTAAGTTCTTGTATGAATTACATTGCTTAAGGGAGTTGTGTAAAATGTCTAAGGTTCTTGCTTTACAGTTTGTGATTGAAGGGTGTTGCTTGTTGGTTTACAAGTTGTTTGATCATCTATTTGACTTTGAGTTGTTGACATTCGGTTGGCTCGAGTACCACGCCTGGTACGAGTATAACAAATGATTGGCACGGGTACCACGCCTGGTACGGGTATACTAACTGTTGGCTCGGGTACCACGCCTGGTACGAATTTACTTTTGTTGCATCATTGTATTTTTATTGTTGTATTGTATTGATTGATATTGGTTCCGTGAGTGGACCAGACTGATTTTTGAAATGTGTTATTGGTTTGGTGGTTCTTGAGTGACCGGGAATTTCTGTATAACTGTTGTGTTGGTCTTGGTTTAGGCCGGGTTGTAATTGATATTTTGTATTGTCTAGAGGGGATCCCAGGGTGGGTCCGGGCTAGACGAGAAGGTATAGTTATTGGTATATGGTTGTGGCTTAGAGTATCGGTGGTGGATTTCATGCGGGAACAAGCTAAGTAGAGACTTGTAGTCTAAGTGTGTCTGTTAATATTGTTGCATGTCTTCCATACCTTTTACTTGATATTGTCGTACTGTTTATACACTGTTTATCTAAAAACTGACTGATGATCCTACCAGTACACATTGGTGGTGTACTGATACTGCACTTGCTTTCCTTTTGGTGAGTACAGAAAATCTTCCAGCGGCTGAGACGCGACCTCATTTATAGCACCGGCGATTTCTGACTTCAAGGGTGAGCTGCTTGATCAAGCTACCTTGGATTTATCTCTAGAGTTTCAGCCCACTTGTTTCGAGTTTAAAACTACTTTCGTATTTCCTTTGGGGTTGCATCCCCGTATTCTAGATATTGGTAGTAATATTTGGTACTGCGACTTTCAGTTTCTAGGGAGATTTTTCGCAGGATGATATTAATGCTATAGTTCTTACTTATTAAATTGCTAGTTTACTTCTGTTTTGCTGGTTTTAGGTTGTTAGTCTAGGCAAAGGGTTGAACTCTATTGGTTCGCTCATCCGGGGGTTGGGTGGGTGTCACTCATGACGGTCTAGGTCGTGACAGTTGCTTAGGTAAGTTGTTGATCTGCCTAAATCCAATCATAATTTTGAACCCATAAATGGATTACAAAATCAATTTTATGTTTTCCCGACCCTTTTATTAATTTAGATTCCATGCATGCACTCAAAAGTGTGGCCTAATGGTCAATGAAATGGGTTGAGAATATAACATTGCAGGTTCAAATTCCAGCAACAACAACAACATACCAGTGTATTTCTACAAAGTGGGATCCGGGGAAGATAGAATATACGCAGATCGTACCTTTATATATCCCTTAGAAGAGAAGTAAATATGTTATTTTCGATAGACTCCCGACTCAAGACAAAAAATGACCAGAAAAAAACATAATGAAAGTACAAGAGATATAGATAATAAACAAAAATAACAAATAATCGCAGAATAATATTACAACAGAATAATACTACAATCGAACTACACGAAACACTAAATAGCATCAAAAGTCGAAGAACAAGAAATTACAAGAGTAGTCCTACAACTACTAATAAGGGAAACAAGACAATGCACTAGGTGATTCTTTCTAGTCCTAGCCTTGGTAAACAGAGATTTACCTGGTATTTATTGTTGGTGTGAAAGGCATGTATCTTGTAGAATTAATTGAGGTGCGCAAAAATTGATTCGAATATCGCAATTATCAAAAAAATAAATTAATTTAAACATATAAAAAATATATAATAAAAATGGATAAATACTTATTTGCATCGAATATTTATTCTAATGGTAAAAACTTATATGTGAACCCCATCTGGTATAGTGTTCTCTTAGTTATTAAATAGCGTTACTTTTTTATTAAAATACTCCTCCCTACTCTTGTCGGAAGAAAATAAAACCCATGGAGAGTAAAAAAGTATTGTATATCATAATGATTGATATTATATTTTTGGTTCCTCGGTTATTAATTAATTTTTATTTTAATTCCTATAATATTTAACTAAGCACATTAAATCTTCAATTAATTGAATCATGTACTTTTATTACATTTTCGTGTAGATATTCACAAATTTATCATAAGTTGTTCCATCACATAATTACTCATATGGTATATTAAATTTAATTATTACTTTATATTTGATGATAATATAATTTTAAAATAGTTATTTTATATATATATATATATATATAAATAAAAGGACAAAAGACACACATTTTAATTAATTAATTAAATATTAATTATGTTGAATCACATATCACAAAAACCAAAAATCAAAAACCAAAAACAAAATTTACCAATAGCTTAGAGACCAAAAATCTTATTATCGGGTAAACTTGAAAAGATAATAATAATAATAATAATAATAATAATAATAATACTAATAATAATAATAATAATAATAATAATAACAAGAAATAATTGATTTTTCATTTTTTTTTCTTCAAAATGTTTAATCACATGGGACCCCTTAAAATTTCATGGAATTCTGATCTGATAGGAAATGAGTATATAAAATTGTACCAAAATATTTAAAATATATTGAAGTACTTGTAAGGTATTCCATATATCCACTATGTTACATTCTTTTCAAAGTGAACCCCATTTTAATGTATACATGTGCACAATTTTCCATTTCAATATTATATTGAACAACTGTCTATCAAAAAAAAAAATAATATTTTTTTCCTCCTTTTTTCATGTGTAATAGGGTACTAGAAATGTCCATAAGTAGTATGATAATGAATTTCCAGTTTTTGAATAGTTCCTTTGTGTTTTGTGTAATCTAATTTTGAATTGAGAATGACATGTATAATAAATTATAAAATACACTTAGTACCTATTGAATAAAATACATTGAGATAATAATTTAAAATAAAATAAATAAAATCTAACTAAAGCAATCCTGCATGGAGGCATATATTTTGTATTTGGGTATCCTTTCGGTGCAAGGTACTCATTTTGGGATCTAACTAATTCGTATTTGCGGTCATATAATTAAGGTCCATTAAAGGGTAAAACTCTTCTTATTATTAGAATTTGTTCAATTTTCAAAGCTCGACTTTGAAACCTTTAATTAAGGAGGAATTCCATTCATTTCACTGCACCCTCGTTATGGAGACATATTGAACTTACAATAAATTTTCAATGTTTCTTACTTCGTTCGTTTCTAAATAAGCAATTTTTTAGTTTGGGCACACTCCTTAAGAAATTACTTATTCTTAGAAAATAAGGAGTACTTTTACTAACTTGCCCTTAATATATACTTTGAAAAGAATATAATATAACTTTTTAGTAATTTCTTGGTTTTGTAAAAACTTTTTTAATTAATTAAGGATAAAATTGGCAGAACAACATTAATGCCTTCTTGATTATCTAAAACACCACTTGTTTAGAAACAAAATAAAAAGACTAAACAATAACTTATTTAGAAATGTAGGGAGTATAATTTATGTGTTAAAACTCAAAGATAAATGATTTAATAATGATGGATAATAGTGAAATTCAGACAGAAACTTCAAGTGTACATAATTCTATACTGGTTATGTAGGCAATACATTAACCAAAGCTTGAAACTTCGTAAGAGTTTGTCTTCAACACTTCCAATGGAATATATTTCAGCGCAAATTAAGTTTTTTTCGAAAATAGGAAAGTTAAAATAGAAAATTAATACACCAAAACATAGAACCAAAACATTGGCATTAAATGCTCCAGCCAAACACCACCTATATAGACTAATGTCATTTTGTGTAACATTGGACAAAGTGTCACAATTGATTAAATTAACCTCATAAAATATAAAAATTCCCAGAGAAGTAAATTCCCAAGACTAGTTTCATTTCTATACACTGCCAGATAAATTTTGTAGCAAAATAATAAAATTCATCACTAATTTGAGCGACAGATTTTTGTTAGCTACTAGCAAAATAATGACAAAGTCCGTAGCTAATTCCAATTGTTTTTAGTAGTGCTATAACATTATTATATAAAGATAATCGTCCATAAACATGAAAGATTAATAAATTAAGGCAAATTACCTACTAGCTATAACGTGTTAAAATACATTGAAAGTTTAATTTCTTTTTACATTGTTAATGTATATAAATTAATTAATATTTTAAATTCTATGCACTGATGATGTAAATATATTTATCGTATGTATAAATTGGCTTGGCTTCATTCCGAACCCAAAGAAGTATTCTGGTGGATGTATGCGTGTTGAAAGGTCGACGACGACATAAGGACTACAACTACTAGACAGGTCAGAAGTAACTCACTTCTGTTCTCGTTGAGATTAGATATAGATGAAAAATTTATAGATCGTAATAATTCAGGTAATTATACATAAATCTCTATGATAAACATTAAATAATAACCTATTAAATGAGAACCAACCTGAAACAATAGTTGTTAAACTACACTGATGATGTAAACAAATTCACTATTATTAAACTACACTGATGATGTAAACAAATTCTTTATATTGTTAGTATATATACATTATATATCCCTTTCAAATATACCCTAGAAGCAAAAAAAAAAAAAAAAAGAAGGAAAATAAGAATAAAGAAATGAAAATTGTAACCCTTTGATTTAGCCTAGGGTTTTGAAAACATTAATAGTTGTGAGTGGATATGATTCATATTTAGTGGTGTATGATCATGTGAAGGAAGACATATTAAAACCCAAGATGCCAGACAAAGTTGTTGAAAGATTAGATGGGAATATTTTGGGAGTATGAAATGGAATTAGAATTAGAAGGTAGTAATATATGTGTGTGTTTTAATTTATTTTTAGGTTTGTGCACATATTACCACCACATATTCTTACTACTACTACTAGAGTACAAACACCCCTTTCTGTGGTTCTCACTGAAGTCAATGGTTCATTTGTACTTTAATGTTCATATATACATTTATTTTCTTCAATACTTTAATTTATTAGTACAATATATATGGGTAAGTTTGACCTAAAAACCCCTAACCATCCCCTAATATCTATTTCAAATATGGGATAGGGTGCTAGAAACCAAAATCTTATTGTAGAACTTGATCATATCCGGAATATATTTCTAATGGCCATGCAAGCATATATATCCGAATTATAAGACATCAAATACATTCTGAACTTATCTCAAAAAGTTATTTTCACACTCAAATTAATCTGGCGACCTATTACACACTTATACATATTAAAAGTGAATTTAATATCACCCTATATGCTGATGTGGCACAAAAAATAAAAATAAATTTCTAGTTTCATTTCCAATCCACCATTTTTAGCCCTTAAATATTGGTGGGGTTGCCTGAAAATAGAACAAAAATAAGCATGTTTTCCTGTACTTTTTTCTTTGCAAAAATACTAATTTTTTAAGATATTCCCCCCCCCCCCCCCCCCCCCCTTCCTCCTCCTTCTTCTTTGTGCTTCCATCATTTTCATGGCAATAACATCTTGACCACCACATATTACCATTTTGTCTTTTCAATTCTTCAATTAATTTAAAAAATTAGGCTTTTGATCTGTTATTTTTATCCCAAGTGTTATAATTCACAATTATGTCTCACAATTAAAAAAAATTACCTTCCAATCATCAAATTAAAAAAATGATGTTATTGCTTAAATTTTTTTGAAGAATGAAAAATAGATAATAACATAAAGTAAGAAAATATCTAAAATTCGAAAATAAGGGGATTATGACTGATTTTACACCCACCTCTTTTATGAACGGACTATAATTTATTTATTTTTATTTTGATTTTTTTTAATTTTCTTTTAAAAAAATAATATGCTGATGGGTTTGCTAGTGGTGGGTGGCGAAGAAGGAGGAATTAAAGGTGGTGAAGAAGAAGAAATCGATAATGATAATGGTGATGGGTGATGAAGAAGAATTGAAGGTGATATGGTGGCGATGAAGAGTAAAGAATTGGTGATGATGGTGGCCGGATATTATTTTTCCGGTGAGATGAGAGATGGAGTGGGTGGGGTTAGTGATGAAGAAGATACAATTATTGGAGGATTTTAATAGTTAATTAGGGATTAATTAGTGTAAAATATAATTAACAAAGGAAAAGTTAATGAATAAAGGAAAAGAAAAGAAAAGAAAAAAAGTATAAAGATTATAATTTCTGACATGGCGCTAACGTGGTGCTGACGTGGCGGGCAAGTGTAAAACACCACATATTGTGAGAGTGGTGTTATACGTCTGAGGGTGGTATTAAATTCACTTTTAATATGTATAGGTGTGTAATCGGTTACCAAATTAGTTTGAGTGTGAAATCGATTTTTGAGGACAAGTTCAGAATGTATTTGATGTCTTTTCTCAAAAAAATTTAACTTATATATATATATACAATATAAATAATTATGACACTAGGTATTATGCTACTAATCTCATTTATTATATATAGATGATTACTTGTGTTCCTTTGTGTCAATTTATAGCATTGTTTGACTGACCACAAAGTTTAAATTATTATTTTTTTTTAAATTTATGATAAAAAATAAGCTTTCGACAGTTAAATAGGGTAAAAACTTCTACGACGCATTGAGTGCTTATATCATACTGAATATATAAATTTATCATGGTTAAAATGAAATAAGAGTGTGTACGTATGTGCAAACAAATTATCATGTATTATCTGAATTGGTGTAAACACTCGGCGAAAGTAATAAGTTTTTATGTTTGGGTAAATAGAAAATGAAACACATAAAAAGACAAGAAGTAGAAGCGTAGAGAGTGGGGGGAAAAGAATCAACCGAGGGAGAGGAGATGAGTGTCTCTTTCACTCTCTAACCATTTTTAACCCCTTCTCTACGGAGAAGAAAATCAATCAAAAAGTGACCCTTCATCTTTTTCATTTTCGTTTCATTCGATATTCGATATTATTCGTATTGGAGTCTAATTAATTTAGATTTGTATTGTGTAGGATCTATTCGGGAAAAGCGCTCCCCATCAAGGTTATTTTTTCATTCTCAGGGCTAGAACTCGAGATCTCTAATTAAGGGCGGAGCAACCTCATCCACTGCACCACATCCTTTATCTTTTTCATTTCTTTTTTCTTTCTTATTTATTTCTCTCCCTATTAGTGCAATTTTGTGTCTTTACTCTTTATATTTTGTAATTCTTTAATTTTTTTTAAAACATCACATACAATTATAAGATTTAAAGGGCATTTCAATGCATTATGCACATAACTAAATTTAAAACCATAAAATTCAAACATTTATCATATGTACTTTCTTTGTTTTAATTTGTTTGTCTGGTTTTGACTTGATACGAATTTAAGAAAGTAAAGAAGATTTTTGAATTTTGCGGTCTTTAACTAAAGATATGTAAATTGAAATGTACCCAAATGCCCTTTAATATTGTGGTTTTAAACATGTCATGTGGAAAGTTAGAATTAAAGAGTTGTCAAAAAAAATTATAAATTTTACATTAATTTCAAAGAATGTATTTTTTTTTGAATGACCTGATAGTGTAAAAAATTTGTTACCAACAATAATTTATGTTGCTTTGTTTTTTGTTTTGACTATAGAGGAAGAAAGTGAAAGGAGAGGCTTGTGTTCAAGTGTCATTTTCCAATAAACAGTACTTGTTGAGGAACACAAGTCTCCTATCCCTTTCTCCCTTTTTTCTCATTCCATAAAGCCTTTCTTGATTCCTTTCTTTCATTTATTACCAACAACACATTTTTTCTCTTTTCTTTTCCATTGTTTTCACAAAAAACACCATTATCCCTTCTTCTTCTTCTTCTTTGCTCCTTTTTCTCTCCATCTATATCAAACATGTCCACTTAAAAAGAAGATAAAAGAGAGAACTCAAATCTTTGCCTCTCTCTTTTTTACACTTAACACTTAGCTTTTTACAATCTCCAAAAGAATAAACTCTAGCTCTTTCTTTTTATCTCTCTCTCTCACACACACTTTTTCCACCTAAATCTATCATCAAGAATCAAACTTGAAGTTTGTTCATCTTTCTTTTCCCATCTTGTGTGTGTGTGTGCGCGCAACTTTGTACTTTATTTTTCATCAATTTGGTTTTTTTTGAGGTATTAACAAAGCCACACCATAAAAGACACAAATCTTGAAGTCATAATTATTTCAAAGATTTTATTATTATCCACAAAGAAAAAGATGCCCTTAGAAGGGGTTTTTGTTCAACCACCATCTTCTAATAATAATAATTCTTCTTCAAAACAAATCCCTGATCTTTCTCTCCATATTAGCCCTCCAAATATTACTACTTCCTCAAACAAGTCATCATCATCAACAACAACAAATAATTGTCTCACTGAGCTTTCTTTAGCTCATCCCACTACTACTACTACTACTAATGAAGAAAATAGGAGTTTTTCAAGAAACCCTTTTTTCCAACAAGTCCAAAACAATAGCTATATGATTCATCCACCAATTAGTAACCATATAAATCATGGGGTTTCTTTATTAGATGTTGTTAGTACTTCACAAAGTTTAAGCCCTATTAAGGGTATCCCAATTTATCATCATCAAGATTCATTTTCTAATTTCCCTAATTTCTTGGAGAAAGATCCAAAGAGATCATTTGGATCCCTTTATTCACCACCTCATTTCAATAATTTGGATCATTTATCATTCTTGAATAATTGTGGTGGTACAAATGCTTCTCCTTCGCCTTATCGGATACCTATGGTGGCTAATAGATTTCACAACAATCACCATCAACATAGCCAATATTATAATGGAGTGGGATTAGGGCCTTCTTCTCATGAAAATAGTTTGATGATGAGATCAAGATTTCTACCAAAATTTCCAGCTAAAAGGAGCACGAGGGCACCGCGAATGCGATGGACTACTTCACTCCATGCTCGATTTGTTCATGCTGTCGAGCTTCTTGGTGGACATGAAAGTAAAAACTCCATTTCTCTATCCCCCTAATTTGAGTTATTTTTCAAGATTTCATTTTTAGTTTTTTTTTTTTTTTTTTTTTTTTTTTGTGTGTGTGTGTGGGGTGGTGGTGGTGGTGGTGGTGGTGGTTTACATATATAATTAATGCACTTCTTTGAGGTCATGAAAGTAAAACTCCAATTCTTGAAATCCATTTTTCATCCCCTAGTTTGAGTTATCTTTTAAAGATTTCATTTTTATGGGTTTTTGGGGGTACATAATGCACCTCTTAGTTGCCAATGGCCTTGAAAGAAAAACCCCAAATCTTTATTTTGAACTTTTTTTTTCCAACTTCCTTTGATTTGACTTTTAGGGCACATTAGGCTTGAGGTGAGAAGTACTCTAGAACATTAATAACGAGACGAAAAGATTCAGAATTTAAACTTGACATACACTTTAGCAATTAAAAGGTTCATATGTTGTTATATTCATAGATATTTTAGTGATTTTTCGTGTACTAATCTAATTTGTACTTACTTCGTTTGAAAATTATTGAGTTCCGCTGAACTCGCGCAATATATAAAAGTCTAATTAATGTTGAATTTTCTTATTGATTTTTAATTAGGGGCAACTCCAAAATCAGTGCTGGAGCTAATGGATGTCAAAGATCTCACTCTAGCTCATGTCAAAAGCCATTTGCAGGTAATTTAAAACAAAAATAAATTACAAGGAAAAATGAAAAAAGTAAAAGGAAAATTCAGTTTCAATTTTTTTTCATTTTTTTTTTCTTGTGTGGGTGAATTGTTACTCCGGCACAGTAGCCAATGAAAATGCAGTGAATGAATGACTGAATTAAAGAAACAAGTTCTGATAGTATAGCAGAGATAGTATAGTATAAAGAAAAAGAAAACAGACAAAAGTAAGTCATCATGATTCAATAATAATAATACTTGTTTTACCTTATCAAAAACATCAACCTCGTGATTAATGAATCTATTTTTCTGAAACATATTTTGACTCACTACTAAAGTACTACTATATCTCCCTCTTTTTAAATATATCCTTAGATTCGTTTTTTCTTATTTTGGAGCAATCGTTAGTAATTATATGAATATTCTGAGTAAAAATTGTAATGACAAAGATATTTTTGAGCCAAAAATATAACGGAAAATCATAAACTGGTACATTTTAAATAGTTTTGTGAGTATATTTAGCCTTTTCCTCTTTTTTTTAAACATTAATATATGTCAAGAAAAAGTTGATGTGTTAAAGAGAAGATATCTAGGTGCAATGGCTAATTGTTGTAAAATATTATACACTCTACATATAAATGCACAAAAGCTAAATACATTGTTGAATTGTATCTCTAAAAATTCCAAAATGTAAAAATCATCATACATTTCTACAAGACTCAACTCTCTTAGTTTCTTCCTTCTTATTTTTTGTGGCCAAGCTAGAAGTTCTATTAAAAGAGTTCAAAATACGAAGAATTAAACATATGAAAAAATCAAGAGGATTCAACATCTACTGTATATATACAAAAATAATTGTAATCTTATATATATGATGTAATTTTTCGATGAAGAAGGTTCGGATGAATTCCTTGTACCCATATGGCTCCGCCCCGGTATATATGTAGAAATTAATCTATGTGTGAGTAGGGGTGAAGCTAAAATATTGATTACGGGTTTGATTGTGCTAAGTAACTTTGGTCTAAATTGTGTATTTATATTAAAAAGTTTATTAAATCATGAAGCACCTATATATTTCAAATCTTAAAATTCTAAAATGCTTTTTCTAATGCAGATGTATCGCACTGTTAAAACCACTGACAAGCCTGCAGCTTCCTCAGGTAATTAATTAATCAACTCCCTTTTTCATTTCCTGCTAATAACAAACCATGCATTTTTATTGATACCATTTGCACCATATATAACAATCAATAAAAATGAAGTATTATGGGTAATGTGTATTATTATCCATTTTTGGTATATAGTACATTGAATAATTTGAAGGGGAGTCTTGGAGTAACTGGTAAAGTTGCTGCCATGTGATCAGGAGGTCACAAGTTCAAGCCTTGGAAACAGCCTCTAGCAGAAATGCAAGGTAAGGCTACGTACAATAGACCCTTGTGGTCGGGCCCTTCTCCGGACCCTGCGCATAGCGGGAGCTTTAGTATACCGGGCTGCCCTTTTAGTACATTGAATAATTTTCAGCTGACATTTATGCCTTTCAACTGTGGGTATGGACAAGTAGACACTTAAACTTGTAAAAAGTTGAATAAGTATACACACATGTGCCACGTGGCATCTCACGTAATTGCCACGTAGAACGCGTGTGTCTACATGTTCAACTCTATACAACTTTAATTGTCTACTCGTCCTCACCCAAAGTTGAAGGACATAGATGTCAATTAAGACCAAGTTAAAGAGTACGTACGTTTATGTATTATCCCTTTAATTTAAGCATATTAGAGTTTGATTTTGTGATAAATTATTTGTTGAAGGTCAATCAGATGGATCAGGTGAAGAAGATCTATTAGCAATAGACAGGATTTTGGATCAGAGAGGTCCATCTGATGGATGTGATGATAATTCTACTACTCTTTGGTGTAACTCCTCAAGGTACAATTAATTATTAACAAATAAATTATATATAAACCTTTGAGAGTATATATAATCATGTTTTTTTTATTGAGAGAGTTTATGTTTATGCACTGATGATATAAAAGTAATTACATAATCAGGTTACATATAAAAGTAATTACATAATCAGGTTGCTCCTAAGGTAATTACATATAAATTGTTATGATAAGCACCCTGTCTCGTTGTATTTGACATACTTTATTTTTTAGTTGTCTCCAAAATAATTATATTAAGAAATAATGACTTTAAATTTCTCAGATAGTTACCAATAATTAGATGATTTATTGCGAACCAAATGTATATATGACTTATTAAATTTACACTATACATTTTAAAAGTCCTTCTTTTTTATCTAAAGATACAAGTCCCCACTGCCATAAATTTGATCGAAGGGAGTAATCTATAATATGTTTTGACTTGACACGGAGTTTATGAAAATAAAGAAGATTTTTGAATGTTGTGGTCTTAAATTAAAGATATGTCAAATGTACTAAAATATCCTTTACTCTTGTAATTTTAAACATACCAATACCATGTGAAAAATTGAAATTAAAGAGTTGTCAAAAAGGGAAAAAAATATTCTTTTTTAAAAAAAACTAAAAGCAAAGGAGGATAAACAAATTGAAATAAAAATATGTGCTATAAGAGGTTGAATTAAGGTCTATGCACTTGAAGTATAAGAAATATTTTTACAATTAAGATACTTGAAAGGTAGTTAAATGTAACTGTATTTCATAAGATACTTTATTTAAAGAAGCATTTTATTAATTATCAATCGAATATTTACAAAGCAAGGGTGAATCAACCACTTCAAACCCTTCTCAAAGTTCAGCCTCTACAAACATAATCAAATAATTGAGAATTTGCTGATTCACAATTCGAATTGAACATGTAAAAATGAATATATATTATTAATATAATGTACAAGTAAAAGTGAATGGTGACGATATTTGATAAGAAACAGAAAATGGGGGCTAATATTTTTCACTTTTTTTTTGTTATGATGGGGCTAATATTTCACACGTACATTAACTTTTGAAGTAATGATGAATAAAATTGATAAATAGATATCCTTTTACTTTTTGCATGAATTGAATCTTTAGAAATGCAAACCCACGTACTTTATTTTCTAATTTCTAATCTAAAGAATATATAAAAATCAAAGTTTTTTTGTGGCAGCTTTTGCTTTTGTTCTGCTTCATTTTCCTTCTCTTTTCTCCTATTTTTATTATTTTATTATTATTTGGTTCATTTTCTTTTTTTCACCTGAAGATTTTTCAACGTACGTACACCACTTTGTTTTTAATTAAAGAAACATAAAAAGAAAGATAGTAGTACTATTTAATTACTGCAACAATCACTTTATCTTTTCTTTTCTTTGCATTTTGGGAATTATTTAATTTTTAATTTAATTTAATAGACAAAATCCTTTTACTTTACTTTGTTGTTATTCTCTTCACGAGGAGACTTTAGCATATAGGTCCAAAAAAAAGACCTGTCTCTTGACTTAAGTGCTCTCCTTTTCTCAAAGTTATATTATATGCTCCATTTGTTAATATAAAGTAATTTATGTATGCATGGTTGTGTGGACGTGTGTTTGTCTCTTTTGTGTATAGTTAGTTAATAGTATATATGTATATACTCTCTCCATTTATTTTTACTTATCACATTTTAACTTGATATATCTTTCGTTCATTCTTACTTGTCATATTTTGACTTGACACGCTCATTAAAAAAAAAATTGACATATTTATTTTACTTCACTATCCCAATTAATTGATGTTTAATATTAAGTCTTGAAAAATTATTTGAAGATTTTTTTTTTGACTTTTCTTGATATGTCAAAAGTGACAAGTAAATATGAAAATCTATTTTAAAAATAAGTTACAACCAAAAATGAACTGAGGGCAGAAAACAATGAGATCTTGTTAGTTAAAATGCAGCTTCTATGAGGAAAACATACTCTATAAATTGTCCTTTTCCGTGACTAATTACTCTCTAGACCGATCTCAATTTATGTGACATATTTAAAATTTTGATAAACATTCAAGTTTTTTTTGATCAACTTTTTTTTGTATGCTTATAATTAAGCTTGTCCTATGATATAGTATATAGATGAAATAAATCAAAAATGAGTTTTCGTTTATGAATTAAATCTTATAGGAACGGTCAATATCCGATTCATCCTTCGAAAAATATTTGAATTATTTTTATCTTCATTTCTTGGGCTTTGTTACTTCTTAGATCTACTATATATGTACTTTTTTGGGGTGTTTACGGGGAGATGAATATTATTCTTTTGCATTTTGGGGCAGATTAAAAGTCATTAATTAGCTTTGCAAGAAGGAAAGAAGTATTCAAATATATAAGTTTTAATAAAAAAAACTTAAAATTTCTATGTTCAAATTTACAATTAAAATTTAAAAATTTGAATTTCGATATTCTACGTTATAAATTGGAATAGAGGGAGTATATATCATAATATTCATGAATTAATGCCTTTAACCGTATTCTTAATTCTTCCTCAAAAATATATCCATAGTCTAAAACCTCATACAAATACGAAAAATATCTAAGCATCCAACTCAAACCTTAAGGGTAAATAAGAGATAAGAGGAGTTAGGACATTATAAATTCGTTTGAAAACTCTTGTGCCCATTAATAAAAAATAAGTGTATTCTCCAACACCCTATTCACGTATAATTAGTCTAGTTCATTGAACAGGGTTCTATGATCAATTCGTGATCCCCGGATGCTGAAGGCGTCCTTGGGGTGACCTGAACCAGATAAGATGTTTTTTGCCCAATAGCTAGAGTTATTACACAAGGATCCAAATTTCTTTTACAGAAATTCAATAATAAGACTCTGATCTTCTCGCTACAGAATATGTGAAAACCTTAAAAGTAAAATATAGTACATTATGCACGCGTACATGTACCATTTTATCACGCGTACACGTGCTGAAAAGTTTATTTTCTACTTGAATTTTTCAGCAGTAGAGAAAGATGGTCGCAAGGTAACTTCAACGAATCGAATGGACTCATCAGATCATCCTCTTTTCCATCTCTACAAAGATCCGGCCACCATATAGAGGTACTTTACTCAGTCTCTTCTCGTTTTTTCCTAATAAACATGACGTCCAAAGCAGCTTACACGCACCTTAACTAAAAAATTTTACCTTAGAATTGCCCTATGTTTCAATATATGCAAGTGTTTTCCTAATTTACTTTGCATGGAAGTACTATCAAATGTTTAGTTGAGGTTTTAGCCCCAAATCGTAATTTAAATTTCAGAAACTGGTCAATATTGCTTTAAACGAAAAAAGGGGAATTATAGCATTTTTGAACCCTCGATTTTTCTGATAAATTCTGATTTAGTCCTTGATATCTGACAAAACACATCAATTTAGCCTTCAATCTATCAAAATGTGAATTATAAAATGTTTTACTTATGGCCCCCTATTTTTTTTTTTTGTCTATTTGTCCATGTTTTAATAAGAAACGAAAAGGGGGACACCATTATAAGTAAAACATTGCTACGGTCCAAATAGCTGACCGGCCAACAACTACTACATACGTCTCAATTCCAAGCAAGTTAAGGTCAGCTATTTAGACCAACTACGTCTATAACTGGACAATGTGGTCCGTCATCGCAATTATATTGCCCTTCATTTCAACAGAGAAAATCATGATTTCAGTGTACTAAATATGTGAAGATTATTATTGCAGGGATGTGAATATTCAAGACCAATGAGCTATGTAGGTTGCAGTTTGGATCAGAAAAACCCTAGCTTGGAGTTCACATTAGGAAGACCAGATTGGGTAGAAAAGGACTAAATGGGCATCAACACCTTCAATATATTAATTTTTTTTTTGGTTTTTTTGGCTTATTAGCTGATTCTTCTTCTTTTTTTTTTCTTTTGTAATTTGAGATGAAAGTGATTGAAATATTAAACCAAAAAAAGAAAAAAAAAAAAGAGGAATGGTTTTTATTAACTAGCATGGCTAAGTTCCCATGTGGCTTCAACTTTTGCTAATATCCTATGCATATATATAACCTAAGTTGTGACCTACCTATATATACAACCTAATTTTTTTTTTTGAGTTTTGTTAATTTTGACTTTTTTTTCCCTATTTTTTGTTTCATTTTTTCTTGTTTAATTTGAGTTCTTGGCTTGTGTATGAGTATGTAATATAAAAGTTGTTGGAAGATTGTATTGAATATAGCTTGAGGCAATGGAGTTTTTCTTATTTGTATTAATAGCTACTCTGGAGGAATGTTTTTATGCATTGTACTCGAGAGATAGTTGTCCATATACTGATAAAGGATGTATATATGGATTCTCAAGAAGAGAGGAGCCGTCACCCCTGGATTGCTCGTTATGTACATAAAATTGGCAGTCATTTTATGATGACAGGGTATTAGCAGCCATTTTCGGCTGTTATTCCCCTCCCAAAGAAAAGTTCTTACGCGTTAGTCATCCCATCAATTACTCGCCGATCAAAAAAATGAGTAGTGAACATGATCTCCACCAGACATATACAATGCTTTTGCTAACTAAATCAAAATAAATGAAAGTCAAATACGTACTCTTCTTCCGGTGCAACGACATTATCATTCAGAATATTAGGCCAACATCAAATAAATTAAGTTGTGTTATATGATCATTAAAGATCCAATAAGTTATTTTAGTTATAAATTAGGAATAGAAATATCAATATTAAAAAAAATGTAACACTCGAGAAGCAGATTCTTGCAAAATATCTCGAGAAGTTGGATAACAAAAACCTCTTTTCGCCTATTCTCTCGAGTTCAAGACCAGATTCTTATAGATTCCTTGTTGGTCCATTACATCTATTTCCCGCTAAAGACCGCGATAAGGCATTGAGGGAGAAAAAATAAATAAATTTGATTCTTTTATAGTAAGCAGCATTTGGCAAAATCAATATGAGGTGAAAAAAATAATTTTATATAAAAAAAAATCTAAAAAAAAAAGAAAAAATTAGGTAGAATGTCATCCCATCAAACTTATTTACACTCAAAATAACCCACTTTAAAAAAATATCAATTTATTATAATAATTGATCATTTGACCATATTAATTTTCAAGACCTTCGTACCTTTCCTTCCTTTCCCTGCTTCTTTCTTCTTTTCCTTTTCCTGCTTCTTTCTTCTTTTCTTTCTTTTTCTTCTTCTTCTCTTCCATTAATGGTTTCTTCTTCAATTTAAACATTCTTTCTTTTTCCTCCTCCTCCTCCTCCTCCTCCTCCTTCTCCTCTTTCATTATGTTTTTGGCAAGATCTGTAAAAAATAATAGGAAGAAAAAAAAATCAATTTTTTTTTTTAAAAATAGCTTCAACGTTCTTGAGTTTCAAGACTTTTGTTCCATTAATTGTTAATTGATTTTCAAATTTGGTGCGAGAATTTGAGCTCAAAATTAGCAAAATGGATTGAATACTTGAAGAAAAAGCAGTCTGTCATTAAAGCTCCATTTCAAAACTCAAAGAATTCAGAGCTGGGTTGAAAAATTTGGAAACAAATATTTGTTGAGTTCTAGTTTGTTCGAAAATGTAGTTGTCGATTTGGGTTCTTAGATAGAACTCGTTGTTGATTTGTTGATATTTTTTTCATCGTTGAAATTTGTTTATTATTGACTATGTTGTTTGTGGATTTTGCCGGAGCTTGGAGTTTGAATTAATGGCGAAACTCAAGAAAAATGAAAAATGAGGAAAGGAATTGTGGGTGGTGAAATAATGGGTTGTTGCTGTGGAGTTCGGTGGTGGTGCAAGCTGACTGCTGGGTGGAGAAGAAAATGTTTACATAACTATTTATACAATATTGATATACCTTTATACATCATTTATATAATATGATACACCATTTATACAATATTGATATACGTTTATACACTATTTATACAATATCAACACATTATATAACTATTTATACAATATCAATACATATTTATATACCATTTATAATATATATATATATATATATATATATATATATATATATATATAAAGATGTATATGTCATATATAATAGTGTGAAACAATTGTATAAAAGTGTATATACAGTTAAAGATCATGTTACATAGATTTGTAAAATAAATAATGTAAAAAAAAAAAAGGTCATGTGGTGGCTTAGAGGAGAAAATAAAAAATAATATTGAAAGAACTTAGTAATCTCTGGGGAGGAAGGATTACTGCATATGTGATGATAATATAATAGCTGATGTGTCGATACATTTTGGCTACTTTTAAGAGAAAATACATAAAACCCCCCCCATAAACTTGGTTGCACAACTTACATTAGCACTTAAACTTTACGGGCAATTAAATACCCCTTAACAACTTTAAAGTGAATTAAATATAACTTTAGTAGCTGATGTGCCAAAAATAAAAAATAAAAAATGAAAAATTATGAAGGCGCGTATTTTTTAAAAATAAAAGGCTGTCCCACTAATTTATTTATAAAAATAAATATAAAAAATTTTAAAAAAAACTGTCCCTTCCCTATCATCTTCTTCGAACCCCCCACCTCCCTTTCTTCTTCTTCTTCAAACTTTCCACTATTTCCACTCTTTAATCTTTGTTCTTCACTTTCAATTTCATGTTTTCTCTCTCTAGAAAATCACCATGTTTGATGATCTGGGCATCCATGAATAGCTGGTTCACTCCCACATTGACCATCATCCCCATCAACAAGAAACCCCATTCGAACCACCAACACAAAATCCATCAACAAAATCTTTCAGAAACACAAATTCAGTATCTTTTTTAGCACACTCATGAACAGAAACTCAGAAATATGGAACAAGATTTTCATTTCGAAGAAAGCCTTTCAGATAAATCAACCTAGTATATTTTTCAACACACCATGAACAAAAACTTGAAGTATGGAGACCCATCAAAATTATATTTCAGGACAAACTAATAACTTGCTTAATTTGAAAAACTATATAACTAGCTTTACTAACTTCTTCCAAAGCAAGATTTAACTCTTTCTAACAATTGATATAATACTAATTCAGAGAGCGCCATCGAATAAGAGATGAGGCTAGTGTTTTTCGATTTTCAGCAAATCGAAGAAGAAAATGAAGATGAAGAGGAAGTTCTGAATTTTTTTGAAAAATAAAGACTTCAATTGAGATTTTTTTTATGTATTTAATAATTATTTGAATTAATGAGGAAAAAGAATTAATTAATGTATAAAAAAATGAGTTAACGAAGAGAAAAATTGTGAATAAGCAAAAAAAAATGAAAAATAAATAAATAAATCAAATTTTATATAATTTTTGACGTGGCTCTGACATGGCAATGACGTAGTGCTGATTTGGCAGTGATATGGCGCGTGTGTAGTGCACTTTCCATAGTGAGAGTGGTATTATATTTTTAGGGTGATATTTAATTACTTGAACGTTCTTAAGGGGGTATTTAATTGCTCGTGAAGTTTAAGTGCTAAAGTAAGTTATGCAGCCAAGTTTAGGTTTTTTTTTAATGTATTTTCTCTACTTTTAATGTAAAAATAAACATGGCCATTTTCTTGCAAAATAATTTGTTTTCTGTATATATTTGAAAAATTCCCCAAAATCAATCCAATAGGTGGCTTGGATCAGGTGGCGCTAATCAACACTATTAGGCCTAATTGGCCCAAATTTTGTGCATGCAAGCCCAACTGGTCTATTTCCTATTTAATTACTAGCCCATTAGTTAAATGAGCATTAATCACAAAGGATTATAATTTGTAGGCTATACATAACTATAGTTTGTAAGTGCATTTTGTAGCTAGTGTTCCGTTGCTTTCAGCTTGTATCACCTCTAGTTATACTCACTAAATGGTTGTATCAATAAATACAATTTGTATATGTTGACTTGGAGCTGTATCTGTTCGTCTGAAGTTATATCTATTTAACACATACAATTTCATTGAATATACTGTATTGTCACATACAACAATCATCACCAAATAAACAATGCAATTCAATACACTTTACAATAATCAACAAAAAAATATCACACATGCATACGATTGACATGCATACAAACATACACTTTACATACATACAATATACACTTTTTATTTTTGAGTGTATGCACCTTATATGTATCAGAAATGGACTTGTGATACATGTATGTTCCATTTTATGCACACCATTAGATCGTCAGTCGTGATTTCTGATTGAGCTCCTTTCAGCAACGCCGTGCAAATATATATATATATATATAGATCTTGTTTTGGGTGGAAAAGGAATTGAGAATTTGCTATAAAACTCAAATAGTAGCTACTAATTATGATGATAAATTTTCCAAAGTATATCTATGTATGGTGAATACACTGTATGTATAAGTTGGATCTGGCTCCTCTCCATTTTCATTTTTCCTATCTTCTTATTTAGACGAGAGACAGTTAAAATAAATGGTTAAGATTTAATTAACTAAACTAAGATTCTAATAATTATTTGGATAATAAATATTTTATATATTTGCTTCCAATTTTTTTTTGTAATTCCACAATTATAGCAACTAAATTATTTTATCCATAAATATTTTTTTTAGAAATTCTCTCCCTTCTTATCTTTTCTTTTTCTAACCATGATTTAACTAATTAATTGATACACTCTCATCAGAAGTAATTATAGCTAATATTAAAGAAAAAGTGTCTAATGATTAAAATAAAATTAAAAGATTAAGTCAAAGAGAAGTTGGAAAATAGACGAGGCGTACGAAAATAGAGAACAACGTATGAAAAAAGAAAACGTAAGAAGAGAGAGATTTTTTTAAAAACATATTTATGAATAAAATAATTCTGTAGCTATAATTGTGGGATTACTAAAAATTTTGAAAGTAAATATATAAAAATTTATTATTCAAATCATGATTAGAATCTTAGTTTAGTTAATTAAATCTTAACCATTCATTTTAATTCATGCCATGTGTCTCTCATCCAAGTAAGAACTTGAGAAAAATGGAGACAATGGAAATGGAGAGGAGTGGGATCCGTATAAGTTAGTTACATCATGCAATTTTTCCTTTATAAAATGGACAAGTTACATATTAGGACATTGGATCAAAAATAATTACATTCGCTAGCTAAATTTATGAAAATATATATATTATTTTTGTATAAAATATATATATTTTATGTATATTATACGTTAATATATAAAAGATTATATATTTCATGGCTATTATTTTGATGGGCTGATATACGTTCCGTATAAAAATCTTTGTAAATTAATAACCTATTTCACCAAGTCTTTTAGAAAGTGTAAAATACCTAAAAAAAAAAGTTTCAAAAAAGTGTTTATTTTAGAGAGTTTGCCGTTTGACCAAACTTTTAGAAAAAAAACAAATATTTTTGAGTAGTAACAAAAATGTTTTCAAAAGCTAAAAAAGTAGTTTTTCCCTCAAAATATTTTTGGATCTTTTGCTAAGCATAAATTAGTGCTCTAATATTGATAAAGAAAAGTCTCAAATTGACTAGCCAAACACAAAATGCTAATTTTCTAAAAGTATTTATTGCAAAATAATTATAATAAATAATACTTTTCAAGATTTTTTTTAAAAGCTTGATCAAACGCACTATAACTGAATGATTTATCGTCAAACAACCTATAATTACTCCTACTGCATTTATAATTTCTGCATATATTCGAATTCGAACCACTCACTGCAATTTTGGGGTTATTTTCATAAATATACCGTTTTTAAAAAATAATTACATCATATAGCCTAAAAATTCGCATAACCCATTTTTTTCTCGCAACAATATTTATATATCCTTATACAATATTATACATCTTTATATAACCTTATACCCTTACTATACACAAATATATAAACTTGTATAATAGAGTATAAGAGGTGTTTATACACACTTTTACATTGTTATACACCTTATATATAATTATACAATATATATACACATATGTGGGAGGAGCATATGTTCTCAATAGCAATGACAAACTAGCCATCATCATAATAAGAAACAAACAAGTTAAATTCCTCAATTCTCTGCGCGCCTGCCAAATCATCCTTAACTGCTGTATATTTTTCAAATTATAATAGAACTCACTTCATGGGTCGATATCTCACACAAGAAATAATAACAAAGAAAAGAAGGAAGGAAGAAAGAAAAAAAAATGTCAAAATCACAAACTTACTAATAGAATTAAAAAGAAGAAAAAGAAAAGAAAATATAACAACACAAAAAAAAGAGCACAAACCTTTATCATAAGAAAGGACAAATTTGTCTAGATTCATGTAGCCCCATAATCGACAATGGAACAACAAACAATCTAACTCTTTTGCAATGAAACTAAACATGAATACTATGCTGAATATAAGACGAAAGAAAATAGAATCACGCCTTCTTAGTAGCAGGCATGGGCTCAATCATTCAGTAGTGCCCACTGGCAAAAAAATTGGCCAGACATGTAATTATTTTACCCTAATGCCCATACAAGGTAAATTTCACTATTAATTATCCTTGAGCACCACTTTTTTTTGGTGGAATTTAAAATATATTTTAACACTTGAATCTTTTATCAAGAAGA
Source organism: Jaltomata sinuosa (assembly GCA_003996215.1). Taxonomy (NCBI): domain Eukaryota; kingdom Viridiplantae; phylum Streptophyta; class Magnoliopsida; order Solanales; family Solanaceae; genus Jaltomata; species Jaltomata sinuosa. Next base: position 116,499 of record QJPP01002678.1, on the reverse strand, counting down.
TGGAAAAGAATTAGTGTATAGGAATGATTAGTATTAATGAAAAGGAAAAAAGTTGAATACAAGTAAGACTGGTTTATATGGGCTCTTGGAAACTAAGGTTAAGAGAACAAAAGCTCAAAGAGCTGCTCTTAACTTATGTAAGGGTTGGTCGTTTACCACAAACTTATCACACCATCCGGGAGGTAGGATATGGTTTTTGTGGAAACCAATGATATATGAAGTAAATATTGTGAAGATCACTGCACAATCAATACACTGTGAGGTACGACATAAGGGGACAAAGAGAAGGTTCAACATCACTATCGTATATGGCTTCAGAGTTATGGAAGGAGTTGGTAGACATATATAGAGATGTCAATTGTGTGGTTAATAGAGATGAGAGATTAGGCAATCCTGTAACTATGGCAGAAACGAGTGACTTTCGAAAGTGTATCGGCGCTTGTATTCTTTCCTCATGGGCTTTTTACACTTGGAATAACAAGCAAGAAGGGATTAGCAGGGTATACAGTCGAATTGACAGAGTGCTTGTTAATGAGGATTGGATAACAACACTTCCAGATTCGGAAGTGCATTTTGGAGCCCAGGGCCTGTATGACCACTGCCCTGCAACCATTAATTGGGCAGGTACACCAAAGGTCACACCAAGATTGAGATATTTCAACATGTGGATTATGGCAGCAGATTTCAAGGAAAGAATACAAGTCAGCCGGACAACAAGATGTACGGGGTCTAAGATGTATCAATTAGTGGGTAAACTTAATAGGCTCAAGGCAATATTGAAAGCTATTAATAAGGAAAGGTTCCAGGATGTAGAAAATAGTGCAGATAGAGCACAGAAGCAGCTCATTGAATGCCAGATTAAACTGCAGAAAGATCCCTTAAATGCAGAGTTACTTAATGAAGAACTCAACTACACTAAGGAATATAAAAAATGGAGTGTGGCAAGAAGCAAGTACCTGCAACAAAATGCAAATGCCAATGGCTAAATTATGGAGAACTTAATACAAAATTTTTCCACCACATGATCAAAGCAAGGAGAAACACTAATAGGATTTTTGCCATTAGAGATGTCACCGGGGTCACCAAGACAGACACTGAAGGGATAGCCACAGCTTTTGTGAACTTTTATACTCATTTGTTGGGTTCTTCAAGCACAAGTAGAGATCCTGTATGCAGTAGGGTAGTGCAACAAGGGAATCTTATCACAATGGAGCAACGGAAGATGCTGGATGGTGTGGTGACAGCTCAGGAAATTAAGCAGGCCCTATGGTCTATATCGGGGGATAAAGCCCCTGGCCCGGATGGCTATGGTACCCAATTTTTCAAAGAAACTTGGGAAATAACAAAAGAGGACACTACGGAGGCAGTAATGGAGTTCTTTAGAAATGGAAGGTTGCTGAAAGTATGGAACCACACAGTGATCACCTTGATTCCAAAATCGGACCATGCTGAAGGGGTAGGTGATTACAGGCCCATAGCTTGTTGTAACACCATATACAAAGTGGTTTCTAAGGTGTTGTGTAACAGATTGCGGCAAGTATTGCCTAGTATTATCTCAGGGAACCAAACTGCATTTGTAACAGGAAGAACGATTGCTCAAAATGTTCTCATTTGCCAAGATCTTGTGAGATTATATAATAGGAAGCAAACTCAAAAGAGCTGCATGATAAAAATTGACTTAAGGAAGGCATACGATACCGTGGAATGGGAATTTGTACGAGAGATGCTACATGCTATGAATTTCCCACCACTGTTTATCCGGTGGACTATGGAATGCCTGACAACCCCTAAGTATTCCAATGCTATCAACGGGGGTCTGTATGGTTCCATCCATGGAAAGAGGGGGCTTCGCCAGGGAGACCCCATATCTCCAATGTTGTTTGTCATTTGTATGGAGTATTTCACCAGGGTGATGCAAGTAGCTGCTAGACAAGATGGATTTGAATATCACATGCAGTGTAAAAGCTTGAAATTAACACATCTCTGCTTTGCCGACGACGTGCTCATGTTTTGCAAAGGTGAGTTCCACTCTATTTTGCTACTATTACAAGGCCTAAAGAGTTTTTCCAATGCCTCTGGGCTGCATACTAATGCTGAAAAATCTAACATATATGGTGCAAATATGGACAACCAATATTTAAGGGATGTTTGTGAGTTGACTGGATACAAAAAAGGTACTTTGCCAATTCGATACCTTGGTGTCCCAATTTCTTCTCGCAAAATATCTAAATCAGACTGCGAAGTCCTAATAGATAAGTTGACTACAAGGATGCGTAGTTGGAGTTCTAGACATCTCTCTTATACAGGGAGGGTGATCCTTGTTAATGCAGTGCTGCTTCATATCCATAGTTACTGGTCCACCATGCTCATTATGCCTAAGTAGATCCTAAAAGACATCACAGCCATGTGTAGAAATTTTCTCTGGTCCGGACAAATTCATACCACAAAAGCTCCTTTTGTAGCGTGGGATTTAGTGTGTAGACCAAAACACGAAGGAGGCCTGAGGATAACGGAGTGTATCACTTGGAATGAAGCTGCTTTGGTAAATTTGTGTGGAATTTAGCCCAAAAGGCTGACAACTTATGGATTAAATGGGTGAATCATGTATATCTGAAGGGTCGTGAATGGTGGCATTATCAATCTCCACAGGATAGCTGCTGGTATTGGAAAAAAATATGTCATGTACGAGACAAACTTGCACCAGGATATATGGGCAATGGATGGCTCTCAATCAATGGGAAGTATACTGTTACAAAAGGGTATCAATGGATCAGAGGAGAACAAGAGAAATGGCCATGGAATAGGTGGGTTTGGGGAACGAGAAGCATGCCAAAACATAGCTTCATCAGCTGGCTGGCGTTGCATGGACGATTATTAACAAAGGAGAGACTCTTCAGGATGGGAATTAGTCAAGATGATAAATGTCTCTTATGTGGGATAGATAGAGAAACAATTGAGCACCTGTTCTTTGCCTGTGAGTACTCAAGTTTATGCCTGCGTGACATGCTACTGTGGCTGGGGAAAGGAACTCACAATTTAGAATTCAAGGATCTTTGGAGAAGACTGGATAGAAGCACCAAAGGGAGAAGCTGTAGAGACCTAGTACTGGCAGTCTTGGCAGCACTAGTGCACAAAATATGAAAAGCAAGAAATATCGCATTGTGGGATCTCAAACTACCAAGACCCCAGTCGATTACAGAATAGATCAAGAACGAATGCAGGATGCGAAAGGAGAGTTTTACGCAAAGGAGACAACACCATCGGCGCAGGGAATGGATTGAGAACATACTGAAAGTAGCATAGAAATCAATGTACAAATGAGATAGAGTCATTGAAATAGCGGATAGCTTAGAAATTTTTTGTTTTGAGATGTACTGGGATATTTCATTGTAATGTTAGTTCGTGGAGATTAATACAATATTTTTTCTTCACCAAAAAAAAAAAAGTTGAATACAAAAACTCAAAAGTAAATCTATTTTTTTTTTAAAAAAGATTCAGTGAATTTCAGATCTGGCGATGAGGTGGCATGCCACATGGCTGGTGTCTACCTCACCAAATGTCAAGCCAAGTAGGATTTTAAAAAGTCATGGTGGAAAATCTGTCAAAAGTAGGGGTATTTTTAGCCACATAATATAACAAAGGACAAACTAAGCTAATAAGTATAGAGGTATTTTTAACCCTTTTCTAGTCACATAATTGTAGCCTTTTTAGCAGCGTACTGGCGCGCTATAATTAGTTGGGAAGGAATATGACATTTTCAGCTTCCACGAAATATAAGAATAATTACATCCACTTGCAAATAAAATTAGAATATAGACTATAGTGTCCAGCACATACATACAAGTCAACTCGAGAAAGACTTTAAATAAAAATTGTGAATACAAAGTCAAGTCAAGAAATTGGAGTCCACCAATATTAGATCTACAAAAGAATATAGTTTCCAGTACATACATACAATCTTGAGTAAAACAATCGAAGAGATCATCGATGGCGGATGTAGTATTGAAAATGGCAGTGGAGAGCCTGGTGCCAATAATAAAGGAAACTTGGAAGCTGATTACTGGTGGAAAGGGAGATTCCGAACAGCTATTGGAAGAACTCGACAGCTTAACTGTCTTCCTACAGGACGCTGCGAAGTATCGTCAAAGCAATAGCAAACAATGGAAACATTTTGTGAACAAAGTTCAGGTTATTGTATATCAAGCTGAGGATCTCATTGATAAGCTCTTGATTCAGGCAAAGCTGCACCAAGAGAAACATAATGTTATCACTAACTATGCTAATATCATCAAGGACCGTACCATCACGATCAAATCCATCCTTGAGAAGATGAAGAAAATCCGCGAAGAAAATCAACATGTTTTTCAGGCAAAGCCAATGCTTGATGCTCAGCAGGAAATTGTTGCCCAGGGGTCACAGGTAACAATACACATTCAATCTTTAATATTGTGATAGATTTTAATCAACATTGTATTTCCTCCGTAGCAATATCCATGTAGCAAGACAAAAAAAATTCATCCAATTCCTGGATTATTGTGAAGTGAACACTTAAATTCTCAACAATGTTGAACCAATTCTTTGATTGAAAGCTCAAACTATCAATTACAATGAAAACCTTAAGATCAACTAAGATAGAAGAAAAGATAACAGAGAATCGTAACAAGGGGAGATGAGAAGCATAGACTAAGAAAGGGGATGAGAAGAACAGAGAGAACGGAGATGAGGAGATACAAACACTTCAACCTGCTTTGCTGCAGACGTAACCATTTTATCCCCATTTTATCCACTCAACCTGGATCCCAGGCAAATCTTTTATTGGGTTGTCTAATTCTCTGGTCTCTTCGTGTTTTAGCCCCAGCCCCAACAGCTTGGACGGCCTCCGTCCAAATAACTGGTCCATAAGCATTATCTGTGCTATCAATGTTCACAATATATTTCCCTTAGAGCAACCATCAGTGTTAAGTTTAATCATACCAACCTGAGGAAATTTCACAGATATTGATCATTTCTTTCCAAGTAGTTGATATATATGTTCAACCTCTTGATTCCCTTTGATTAAAGAATTGCTGTGAGTATATTTGTTCATCTATTGTATAGTGTTGTAAGTTTTGTTTTCCAAGACAAAAATTATATTGTTAAGTGTTCATATTAGTAGAGAATATTGTCTCGTCAGTTATACTCCGTAGAAATCAAGAGTGTTTTAAAAAAATCTGACTTGTAAAACAAGAAAGTTCTCTAATTTGTTTTTTTTATATCCAAATAAAACCATTTTGATCATCTGAAAAGGAGACTTTGCTGGAAGAGACCGATGTTGTGGGCTTTGACGATGAAGCAAAAACAGTGATCAACCGACTTGTTGAAGGAACCACTGATTTGGATGCTATACCTGTGGTTGGTTTGCCTGGACTTGGAAAAACCACACTGGCATTAAAAATCTACAAAGATCCTAAGATTTCCTTTCAATTTTTTACAGCCATTTGGGTAAAAGTTGGTGTACAATACAAATTAAAGGAGGTCTTTCTTAGTATTCTGAAAGGGTTAACGACACTCACTTCAGAACATCAAGACATGGATGTGAATGATTTGCCCAAGATAATTCGCGAACTCATTTCCATAGGAGGTAAATGTCTCATTGTGTTGGATGATGTGTGGAAGCCAGACGTTGTGTATGATGTCAAGACAGCTTTCCCAAAAAACAACAAAGGCCACAGAATAATGATCACTACTCGTGACCAAAGCGTTGCCAGATATGCCAATGCTAGTCCTCACTTCTTAAAGTTTCTGAAAGACGAGGAAAGTTTCCAGTTGTTGGAAAACAGAGTTTTCGGCAGTAATATTAGGTGTCCTGAAGAGTTAGTAACACATGGGAAAAGTATCGCGAAACAATGTAGCGGTGTGCCACTTGCAGTAGTGGTAATTGCAGGAGCTCTAAGAGGACGTACAAGCAAAAGAGTGTGGCAAATAGTTAAGGACAATGTGGGACAACACCTTATAAATAAAGATGACCCTGATAGCTGCTTGAAATACGTGGAAATGAGTTACGGTCATCTACCAGAAGAGATGAAGGCGTGCTTCCTGTATTGTGGCGCCTTTCCGCAAGGCTTTGAGATTCCTGCTTGGAAGTTGATTCGCTTGTGGATTTCCGAGGGATTGATAATATCCAACTTATATGCCAGCCTCGAGGAAATAGCTGAGAAATGCTTGAACGACCTTATCATTAGAAATTTAGTTATGGTACTGCAGAAGAGGGCTGATGGGAGAGTAAAAACATGCCGTCTTCACGACATGTTGCACCAGTTCTGCAAGATGGAGGCTAAAAACGAAGGTTTTCTCCAAGAAGTATGTGAAAGAATGGATCAGCCCGGTCTTTCTGTACCCGATCTAGACACTTCTCGTCGACTGTGTATACAACTCCCCCTTTTGAAGAAGTTTGTATCCACAGAACCATCTGCTGAGCATGTCAGGTCTTTCTTGTGTTTTTCAACAAAACAAAAAGGAAGTGAGCAGCTTAGTGACTCCGCACTCCTCCTCAAAGCATTTCCGCTGGTTAGGGTCTTGGACATTGAGTCAATCGAATTTAGTTTCTCAAAGCATGTTAAAGAGCTATTTCATTTGAGGTACATTGCCATCTCAGGTGGCTACAAAATCCTTCCTGCGTACGTTGGTAAGTTTTGGAATTTACAAAATCTTATACTCAATACAAAGGCATCCACCATTGAAATAAAAGCAGACATATGGAACATGCTACGGCTGAGGCATCTGCACACCAATGTCCCTGCAATATTGCCTACCCCTTCTACCCAAAAAACAGATGCATCAACTTCTTGCCTACAAACTCTTTCTAAAGTTTCACCAGGAAGTTGCACAAAAGATGTGGTTGCAAGGGCTTGTAATCTCAGAAAAGTGAGTATTCAAGGGCAAATGGCTGATTTTCTTGAAACTAACGAGGGCGGGTTCAGAAACTTTGCAAAGCTGTTGAAGCTGGAACATTTGAAGCTGTTGAATGATTTTGGCAGCTCCATGAGCAAAGTTCTTCAACTTCCTCCATCAATTTTCGAGTTTCTGCAAAACTTGAACAAGTTAACTTTGTCAAATACAAAGTTTGCTTGGAGTGATGCGAATATACTGGGGCGGTTGGAATGTCTTGAGGTCCTAAAGCTGAAAGAAAATGCATTTAGTGGGACGACGTGGAATTTAGAGACTGGAAGTTTTAGCCAACTCAAGGTATTGTTCATTCAAAGGGCAGACTTTGAAATTTGGAAAGCTTCAAACCTTTCATTCCAAATACTTAAGTGCCTTGTTCTTGTATCCTGTGATAAGCTTGAGGCTGTGCCATTTGAGTTGGCTGGTGTAAGTAGCCTTCAAGAGATGACCCTGGAGACCACAAAAAAGGCGATCAAATCGGCAAAAGCAATCGAATACAAGAAGAGAGAGATACAAGCTGCAGGGAGTTCCAAATTCAAGCTCACTATATTCCCCCCCGAAACAGCTGATTGCAACGCCAAACAGTGAAGTTGAAAAAAGGTACGTTAAATTTATTCTGTTTTGAGATGATTTTAAATCTTGATAATGGTTTTCAGCAAATTTATGTCTTATATAAAATTCATTTGATCAGCTGGAATCCGTTTATCCTTAGATATTATAAGAAAGATACTACGTATATATGATATGTGTTCAATTTCGTTGAATGTTCATGTATGTCTCCTCTCTTTTCTTTCCTTGTTTTGTCATTTACTATATATGATATGGAATGCAGCTAAATTTCCTCCTTTTTTCAGGAGAGAATCAGGACGATATGGACAAATAGCCAGAGTATTGATATGGTGTCACTGCGTTTCATGTTTGCTGCTGCAGTCCAATAATCTGATGAGATTGTAGTAATAAAGAAAAACTGTTGTCCTTGTGTTTATTCAAGCATTGTGAAGTTGAAATTAGTGTGTTTAATTTGGAGATGTTAAATAAATGTGCTCCGCTAGCACTGTTTGGGTTATAGAATAGTGGTGTCTATCTAATGAGTACTGTGTTGTTGTTAACTAATTCTATTTCTCATCAGATGATTCTTGATGATCACTAACCTTGGTGGCCTTCCCATTATTGTCAACCTTTCTGCATTGCACTAGTAAATGACATTTATCTGATTTTATTGATCATTACATAAAATGACATTTTTTCATCGTTACATCACAATGAATTTGATAAAATAATATACTAAAATTTGAATAACAATCAAAACAAACATTATACTTAAAATAACAATACAATACACTAAGTAACAAACCATCCAAACAAATTGTAGGAGTACATAGTACTAAACAAAAGGATTCTTCTTTGCTGAATCTTCTTTGCGATTTTTTTTTGAATCCCGTGTTTGAATTCCTGGCTCCGTCGTTGTTCCTGATGACCGGAATTCTAACGAATGACGATGCGATGGATATGAGCTATGCTCCAATGCTCCTCTTTCTTTTTATGTTGCATATCTGTTACAAACTCATTTGCCATCTCATAAGATTCCAAAACCTTTAGTTTAAGCAAATTTTCGAGGCCTTTTGGCAGCTGTGTCATTGAGGTACACTTCCTAAATATCAATTCCTCGATACAAGGCAATGCACGATCCTCCATTTGAACCAAATTCAGATTCTCCATACTCTCTATTACTAATTTTTTGAGCAATTTAAAGGTCCCATCTTGAAAAACCAATCCTTCTCCTGTGTAAGCATTCTCAAGGTAAAGCTCCACTAAACTAGGCAAATCTTGAAAAGAGGGTAACGGGTTATAGCTTAATCTGCTCCACCTCAAATACACTACAACAAGAGAATTAAGATGAGATATGAATGGTGGTAGGTTAAGTAAATGTCCCCTTAAGCTTAAGTTCCGAAGATATTGGCTGGGAAAAGAAGACATGTTATTACTTAGATCAATGGTCACATTCTTGTCGATTGAATTGATTGACAAAGAGCGAAGGTGTGACAATTTTTCCAAACTGGAGCATAGTTCTCTTCCGTCTTCTGTTTTCAACTTTGTGATGCCTAGTCTCCTCAATTGCAACAGTTTCCCTATCTCATTTACTGTCTTAATGCCACGGACTTCACTTGCCTCTATGCAACATAGCTTTTGTATGTTCACTAAGCACCCGATAGGGTATGGAGCCTCGAAGCCAAATGTGTCCACATAAAATTGATCCTCCATGATCATTTCATACGTATACCTGGATTAATTTCATGTATGTTCACTAAGATTATAACAATAAATTAAAGTTATAAAATTATTTTGTCGCGCTAAAAGAATTCAACTTTATGCACTGTGACAACAATAAAACTCTTAATTTTTTGTGACAGTAAAGTAATTATTGTAACAATAAAGTCGCTAAGTTTTACCCACCATAACGACAAAATCTACCTGTCAAGGTAATTTTATTCTTATAGTGAGTAATTTTTTGTAACTTTACTGCTATAATTGGATGAAGTTCAATTACCACGTGGCTAGTGGCGGATGTAGCTAACAAATTACGGGTTTAACTGGAACTAGTACTTTTAATATGAAGCTATACATGTAAAAATTGCAATTTTTTAAATAAATATGACAGTTTGAGCCTATAATTCTATTAGTGTAGCGAGTACGGTGGTAAAATCATCAAGTTTAAATCATGAATCCACCTTTGTTTATGAAGCCCGTCCAAGTCAGATTTTCGGTGGAAAAAGTGTCTTATCCGGTATTGCAGAAAACAAGGTATAAGTTGAGTAACTTTATTATTACAAATATAATTTAACTAGGCTGAGCGACCATTTGGGGAATTTACTCTATTTTTAATGATTTTTGCTGCTATAATGGGTAAAGTTGGATGGCATGTTTGTGAAAGTAACACTTATTCGTACCTGTATATCAGGAGATGTCGAAGTTCTTTTAGCCCCAAGATCTCAACTGGCAACTTGGTCACATTGGTGTTCTTGAGATTCAAGGTTTGTAACTCCCCGAGCCTCCCAATTGATTTTGGGACAGTTGCAACTTGTGTATCCCTCATGTTCAAATACTTAAGATGACGTAAATTGAAAACTTCATCTGGAAATGTATTTAAATTGGCACCTCTAAGGGACAACACCTTTAACAGATTGAATCCTTTACGTGATTTCCTTAAGATTGAGTTGACAGGAAAATCATCAACGGAGGGGAGCATCAGTAGAGATCTCAGTCCACTGAAGTCGTGCAATTCGATGATTTCATTAATATTGTTGATGGAATTATGGATTGCCATGCGACGGAAATCAAATTTTTCTGACATGTTGTCGTTGTGTTCAGGTTCACTTACTATGGTGACAAAGCTCTGCTCCTTTGACTTGCGAAAGATTATCTCGCGCCATAGATCATGAATGCGACAAGTTTTTATCTTGTTATCGACGGTTGTGGTTGCTACTTGGATTAAGCTTCGATTGACAAGCTCGTTGAGATAGCCCTCGGCTACTTCTTCGATTGTCAATCCCGTCCTTCCTTCAACGAATCCTTCGGCCACCCAGAGTCTAATCAACCTCATCTTCTCAACGACGTAATCCTCAGGGAAAATACTCAAGTATAAGAAACAAGGTTGTAGATTAGAAGGCAAGTCATAGTAACTAAGAGAGAGTATCTTCGTGATGCTTATGAGAGAACTGTTGTTGCCATCATCTCTTAATTCTGCACCAAGGGAAAGGCTGAACCTTTTCCATTCTTCAATGTCATGTCCCTTTGTGCCTAATGCACCGCCAATGATGGCGATTGCTAGAGGCAAACCATCGCACCGGTCTAAGATGCTTTCTGAAATTTCCGTCAGACGAGGATGGAAAGAAGAATCTGTTGATGGGAAGGCCTTCCTGTAGAACAGAGTCCGTGATTCCATAGGGTCCAACAGCTTCATTTCATAGACGGCAGAATTAACCCCATCACGAATTATATTATGATAGCGTGTTGTGATAACAACTCTGCTAGATTTGTTCTTAGGGAAAGCGTCCTTGATGGAATCCCAAACTTGCAATTCCCACACGTCGTCCAGGACAACAATGTATCTCTTGGTTTGTAGGAAATCACGCAGCACTCTCTTCAGCTCGGAGGCATGATTAAGATGTTGCTGGCTGCCTATGGGAAGTTGCTTGATGCCGTCCAGCAGCAACTTGTTCACCTCCTCAACCTTGAACGATTCTGAAACTGTGATCCAAATGTGGTGGTCAAACTTTTGCTTGATATTGGCATCGTTATAACCGCATTTGACCAAAGTCGATTTGCCAGAGCCTGCCATCCCAACAACGCAAATCACTTTGAAAATCGGGATATCACAAAGGAGTATTTTGAGCTCTGCCTTTTTTCTATCAATGCCCACAAGTTCGGCTTCTTCTAATAGAAGGGCATCCTGACGACAATCATACCAATTGCGAGCATCAGAGGCGTCAGAATTATTATTATTTGTGTATGTCATGCGCGCATCAGAAATAGTCCTCGTTGTAGACATGAAATTTTGCAAATCTGATTGGATTAGATGGCGGCAAGTTACAATATTTTTGACGAATGCATAAATTTTCTTGAGTTTGCTAGATCTGTTTCTTCGACAATATGCACAGTTGCAGACATGACGATGGATGTGATCTTCAATACCGTGAGCAACCTCTCGTACTTGCTTGACATGAATGTGAGAGCTCTGAGTCTCTTCCCTTGAGTCTGCATCTCTTAAGAATTCCATCATGTAATCCAGATGAATTTTAATTTCCGTGATGCGTTGACGTTCAAGTGATCCTCGTTTGATCTCTTCAATGATTGCTTCTTTGAACTGCTCTAACCCAAATTCTACTATAGCACCAACTACAGCTTCCATTTTTTTTTCTCTTTCTAAAAGTTTTGCTGAAAAATTGTATTGAAGGATGAGAAGCTTATGAGAGCTGCATAATATTTATATAGGGGAATTCGCGCGTTTAGTTCCTTAAATATCGGCAAATTCTGATTTTTATATATACCTGGCTAATCATATTTAATCTTCAATTATTTGAAATGTTTAATTTTTTATTCATCTTCCTATTAGTTTTCGCAAACTGTTGACCATCACATGATTTAATTACCCAGACAATAAAATGTGTGTCAAGTGAATAATGAATTGGATAGAGAGAATACTTAGGACCTGATTGGCCAAAAACAAAATTCACTTTTTTCCAGAATAATTTTCATTTTATTTAAACATCAATGTTTGCCCATGAAAATTCCAAATCAAACTTTAAATTATATTTCAAATTTGGTAAACAACTTAAAGTTACGTTCACTTTCTTATTATTATGAACTAGATGCAATTGCACGGTCAGAATTTTGCCTTGCCCAGATTTTTACCAGCGCTCGTGCATTATGAGGCAAATGCTATGTTTTGCCTTGCCCAGATTTTACCCGGCGCTCGTGCATTGTATCCAAATACTTCCAATGTATCCTAGGTTTTTGGATCAACTAGGCATATTTTAATGAATCTTGATTTTGACACCTTTGAGACAAAGCGATTTTTTTCAGGTAAAAATTGTGTTCTTTACTTTTCATGCTTTATTCGTTCTTTGTTAAATTACAATTAGTTAAACGTCCGAAGCTCCAATTGAGTCAGGTTCTTCGCAACAATTTTGGTAGGTTAGAAACTTGTAGTTAAAATTATATTAAGCGCAAAATTTTATAACGATCCAATTTACTGCCCCTCTTGTGTCGTGTGAATGTCTAATTCAACAAAATGTATTAAATTGTGCTGGATAGGCATTAATTATTGTTACACAAGAATATAACAATAATATTAGAATGCAAATAGCATTCATCAACAATTTGACTGATTCATTATCTTGTACTTTGAGAAAAATTAACAAATTAATAGACAAAATGTCAATGATATTAATTAGTTTAGACGAGTGAAAGCCTATTAAGTTAATAATGTCCAAAAGACATCTTAATTTTGGAACGAGTAAAAGTCGTCTCTTGAATAAAGTCGTCTCTATGTATGGTTAGTGGAGTAGACTTTTTATATAAGCTTTCCTAATTAAATATTTTTTCTTCTTTAGTTAAGAAAGAAACAAGAAAGCAACAACAGGAAGGAAACAGTAAACAACCTCATCAAATTGTGATGGTATAAAAAGAATATATTTTCGGGGATAGCAATAGATGGTGTTGGAATAGGCATAAATTTATAATTGTCATACTACCATATGACAATTATAAAATAAGGCAAGTAACTTGCATCAACAACTTGATATATTAATGTTGTTTATTTGGAAATTGGAATGTAGTTGAATTTGTCCCTAGATCAAAGAACACAAATTGATTTAACTTATCCTAGGTTATTATTTACCAAATGCCAATGATCCTTATATGAACTAGGGGCGGAATGAGCGGGTAGGGTCATATTTTGGCAGGTTGAGATGGACTAATATAATATTATGATCATGATTCCTAATCTTTCAAAATTCACTTGGGCTGATATGAATTGGATTAAAATAGGCTAAATAATAGATCATAATTTATAACGATCCAATTTACTCCCCCTCTTGTGTCGTGTAAATGTCTAGTTCAACAAAACATAATAAATTGTGCTGGATAGGCAAATTATTGTTACACAAGAATATAACAACAATAAAATAATGCAAATAGCATGCATCAACAACTTGACTAATTCGTATCTTTTACTTTGATAAAAAAATAACAAATTAATAGATAAAATGTCAATGATCTTAATTAGTTTAGACGAGTGAAGCCCATTAATTAATAATGTCAAAGAGACATCTTAATTTTTGAACGAGTAAAAGTCATCTCTTGTTTGATTGGTGAAGAAAATGGTTAATGGAGTAGACATTTTATATAAGCTTTCCTAATTAATTTTTTCTTATTTAATTAAGAAAGAAACAGGAAAGCAACTTCTAATAGTCTGGGATAGTACTGGATGGTGTTGTAATAGGCATAAATTTATAATTGTGACACTACCATATGATAATAAAATAATGCAGTTAACTTGCATCAACAATTTGACTTATTATTATTTACCAAATGCCAATGATCCTTATATGAACTAGGGGCGGAATGAATGGGTAGGGTCATATTTTGGCAGGTTGAGGTGGACTAATATAATATTATGATCATGATTTCTAATCTTTCAAAATTCACTTGGGCTGATATGAATTGGATTAAAATAAGCTAAATAATAGATTATAATTTATAACTCGATCCGCCCATCTTTGATCATGTCAAGCCTATGAAACTACCACCTCCTACTATTTTCTCTTTAGCCATACAACCACTACTAGCAGCATATTGTAAAGAATGATCATTTGAAGACCCTTTATTGTATTGAGTATATAAAAAATTATAATGTATATATATTTTAGAAGTTATAATGGTTAGATTTTTCTCTTTTCAGTATGAATTTTTCGGTAATTCAATTTTGTTATATAAGATAGTAGAGATCTAATATGTTCATCAATTGAAAATGACCAAAATTACCCTTGGACTATTACGATTGGAACAAAATTGCCCCTGTTCACTTATCAAGTTAAAAATGCACTCGACGTTAATTTTTAGCTCATCAATATCCTTATTACTAACAATTCAAACTGTTGTACATAATATTCTCATATGTCAAGATTTAGTGAGGATCTATACAGGAAGAAAATCACCTGAAGCTTTTTAATAAAGATTTATCTCAAAAAAGCATATGTCTTAGTGGAATACATGGGGGTTTCCGAAGGAAATGCTATATGAGTTGAATTTCCCTCACAAGTTTTTTATTTTTCATACTCTCTTTGTTCTTCGTTAAACTACAATTAATTAAATGTCCAAAGCTCCAATTGATTGAGGTTCTTCCCAACAATTTTGGTAGGTTAGAAACTTGTAGTTAAAATTGTATGGGATAAAATCGGTACGAAGACACGTGGTAGTAAATGAGCGAATAATTTGGGTGCGTGGTCATCACAACACGAATGTCCCCTCGAAGGCGAGGAAGTTTCCTCCTCCTATCACCATCGCTGACATGACACAAGCTGACAAGCATGAGACAAGAGTGTCAGGGACGCAGACGAGCGCACCTGCAGAGCAGAGCAGCAGGACCCCTCTAACGAACCAGACAGGCGGCATCCTCCCATTGGTAGAAACCTTAGAGCATAGCTGGCCTAAGCGCCATGTATTTTACACTATAAATAGTGACCCCAACTCACTTGTAAAAGGTTCTGGCCCTCCTCTGTCTTCCTCTCTCTCTCTCCCTTATTCTCAATATCAACATAACATTAGTTTCTTGCTCCTTAAATTTTTTACTGTTCATAGATGCCTAATACTTGCTTGTTCTTTAATACCTCTCAGAGGCTCGATTCTATTCTCTACTTCTCTCGAGAACGTCCTTGGCCAGCCTAGTTTGCACACTTTACTTACTTTCCATTGTCTATTTGTTGTTACTTACTTTCTTTATCTTGTTATCGTCTTTCCTCGATCACTGAATATTCTAACTGCTAGCAAATCGATAACATGAGCAAGATTGAATCGTAGCGTGTGCTCTTGACTTACCTATAAATTCAACTGTACCAACTTCGGGTTAAACAAAAATATATTAAGCACAAAAATTTGTAACGACCCAATTTATTCCCCTTGTTGTGTCGTGTGAATGTCTATTTCAACAAAATGAATCGAATTGTGCTGGATATGCATTAATTAAAATAATGCAAATAGCATGCATCAACAACTTGACTAATTCGTTATCTTCTACTTTATAAAAAAATAACAAATAAATAGACAAAATGTCAATGATCTTAATTAATCGTTCAAAACTTCTTTTGTTTTTTCAGTATTCTTCAATTATTCAATTTTGTTATATAAGGTAATAGTACTGTATTTTAACAACATATTCGAATGATGAAAAATGAATAACTAGTACTATAAAGGAGGAGAAGTAGTAATTTTAAACTTCTTAAATACTTTTTTTCTTCTTAAATTGATTTCACGTGAGTAATATATATTCGATGAATCATGAGATATCCAACCCACTCTTAAGTTCCTATAAAAAAACATACATAATAGAACAAGTTAACAAGATTAAATTTACACGCCTAATATTATAAATAAATCAAAATATAGGTATTATTTAATGCTAGTTGATTACGTGATCATATATATATAAAAAATCTAATTAATGTGTTATATTTATGCCTGCTACATACTCTATATAAAGAGAAGGTTTTGTAGCAAAGATTTGTCATTCTTGTTGTTATCATCTCAAGACAGTACTACTTCAAACCCTCCCACCTATTGAGGTGAGTACTCTTCTTCTCTAAATGTATTTAGTATATATTTTTAGCAGAAAAAAATTATTTTATTTTTAATGAGATGATTTACTTTCAAACACCAATTGAGTGAGCACCAATCAGTACCCAACTGTTGTGAGTAATAACCTGCACCCAGAAATAAGAAGTACTTAGAATGTTTTAGAATAAAGGGTCAAAAACACATATAAAGTATTCAGTTTTTTTGAGTTTCATACATGAATTATTATTAGGTGTGCGGGTTTTCTATCTGAACTATCACCAACTATTTATCAAAACACACCTCAACTATCATTGTTCTCTTTTTCTATTTGGACGATGGTGATATTTCAGGTAGAAAACTCACACACCTGATGGTATTAGATTGTAGGTTGTTGAATGGTGTATTTGGTTTTGTCCTTGTTGGGGTGACGGCGGAACGATGGTGGTGGTATTTCTTGATTGGGCATGAAGCATATAAGATCCACATGAATTTTTTTAAACTTTTAGAGCCTTCACGCGCCTTAGTTGTGTGAAAATCAAACGTTTTGTTATGTCAGTTTTAGGTGTCCACGAGACATAGTGAGGACGAGTTGAGATGTCAACATGAGCACTATAAAAGTTAGAGCGTTCAACTGACAGTGAAGGCCAACTTTAAATGTCTATTGCCTATTTGAGAACTTATTTGATCTAATATGTATTAACTTGATATCTTTATCAGAGCAATGGCATCAAGTTCATCCGAAACAAGTATCAAAGGGGCTAAATGGCCAGAATGGAACTCTGATAGATTTCCACCATCAACCATTGAGACATCACTGTTTACCCACATCACCTATGCATTTCTAAACCCAAACAGGGACACCTTTAAGTTTAAAATCTCTGACCAAAAAGCAAAAGAGCTGAAAGCATTCACATCAACTCTTCATTCAAAGAAACCCTCAGTTAAAGTCTTGTTTTCTATTGGTGGTCATTCAGAAGGACCAGATGCATTTGCTCGTATGGCATCCAGTGAATCCTCTCGTCAGGTTTTCATAAACTCCTGCATTGAGGTAGCCAGAGATTACAACTTTGACGGAATTGATTTTGACTATGAATTCCCAAGAAATCAAGGAGAGATGGATCAACTAGGCTGCTTATTCGATGAATGGCGCGTTAAAATTGAAGAAAATGCCAAGTCTAGTAGACGCCAGCCGCTTTTGCTCTCTGCCTCAGTGTACTATAGGCCTGAATGCTACGACAATGATCAATTGTATCCAATAGATTCTATAAAAAAGAATTTGGATTATATCAACCTCATGTGTTACGATTATTACGGCCCCTGGAGGGCTGAAAAAACAGGGAACCATGCCACACTGTTCAACAACAGAGACAAGACACTAAGCACGAGCTATGGGATTGAGTCGTGGATAAAGAAAGGTGTGCAGCAAAGCAAGTTGATAATGGGATTACCTTTGTACGGGAGGACATTCCGATTGAACGATCAGAACCATAACGGAATTGGCGACCTTGCAGATGGAATTGGTCCCGGCGAAAATGGATATCTACCCTACAGACAAATAGTTGGTTTCAACTTGGAGCGCAATGCAACTGTAATACATGACGAAGAAAGTACTAAATCAACATATTCCTATGCAGGTTCTCACTGGATCGGATACGATGATGAAAGATCCATTAAGAAAAAGCTCGAGTATGCCAAGGATAAAAGGCTTGGCGGGTATACTCTCTTTGCAATTGGTTATGACAACAATTGGCAACTTTCTACGGCAGGTGCGTTTTCTCTTAAATCACTTTTCCTTTACACGCATCTTAGAAATCATAAATAAGAAGGTAGTACATTAACTTGTTATCTGATTATGTTAATATATTTGTTATACCTATCACTAAATTGAACTTAAAACACTTTTGTATATATATATTTTGACTGATTGAATAAAGTCAATGTTGCAGCTTCCAGGGAATGGGATGGCAATTAAGTGATAATTAAATTCTGCGGACTTCCTCGAGACTATTTTTATTTTCTGTCTTTTCTTTTTGTGTGATATATATATATATATTTATAAGCTCATTAATAAGCTGAAGATGATCAACTAATTAATTTGCATAATTAACTAGGAGACTATCTATTCAGCAAATATTTGTATTTTTATATGATTGTTGAACATTTGCTATCTATGAATTTTCTTGTTTTATTATGTTTACGAATTAATATTTCTATATATCATGAAATTGTTATTTGAAAACCAATTACCTAAAGTCTAGCCTTTCAAATTAGCAACCATTTGTCTAGATTGGTCAGTTGTCTATTGGCACATACAAAAACGAAATGGCTTTCCTAGTTACTCATAAGGAACTACACAGACATAATTTAATACAACGAATATCGCTTTCTTAAGTAATACAACGAATGTAAACAAAACAACCCAAGATACTCAGTGTCACGTTTACAAGAACTTCTACAACAAGGAAATAAAACTGATAA
The DNA here is from genome assembly GCA_003996215.1 of Jaltomata sinuosa. Classification (NCBI taxonomy): domain Eukaryota; kingdom Viridiplantae; phylum Streptophyta; class Magnoliopsida; order Solanales; family Solanaceae; genus Jaltomata; species Jaltomata sinuosa. The sequence continues at coordinate 97,764 of QJPP01002678.1, read as the reverse complement.
GAATCTGATATATCAGAACTAGTGGTAGGTGGTCCCGCGGAGCTTTCAAAGGTAGTTTACGTCCAAGACATAAAGAACATGAAATGAGACACCGAAAAACTTACTTCAAGAGCAACATGTATGGGGTAAAAATCAAACTAGACAAATGGACGAATAAGGGGGCAACATGTGGTGAGTAAGACAGGTCAACTATGACTCAGCAGAGACGACATTGGATTCTGGCTCGGAGGCATTACCAGTAGGGATGGTTTCTCTGAGAAGACCAGGAGTCAAATATAATTATGAATGCCCGGTTACATATTGATAATTACCCGTCTAGCTCAGGAATCGTGAGACCGGGAATGGACTAATAACCGGTTGAGATAAGCTCAGGACTTCAACTGCTCCAACAAGAGGACTCAAAGTTGGAGAATTTGAGAATATTATCTTCACTCAACCTTTCCTATTCGAATAAGGATATTTTCAAAAGGTTTCCCAATTTTCGAAGGCTTAAATTCAGCATTAGAGAACCATGGGATTGTTCATCAGAGCATATTTCTAACTTCATGAATCTAACTTAACGCTATACATGTTCTAACTTCAAGTAACAAAAACATTTAATGCGGTCACTTTCCCAGAAACAGCAAAATGGACACTGTCTCTTTGATGTTGCTGTGCATAATCTGTTAGGTGAATGTGATGAACTACAATGACTAATGCTAGAGCAGACCATTTCGAATTCGAGGACAAAGTGAATTCAAATCAGCAAAATCGAGAAGTGAGAGGACGAGATAGAGAGTGCTTGCTGTATCACCTTTCAAGAACAATACTACAAGTATGTTTTGGTACTGATTTGAAAAAACCATGATCAAACAGTTCATTCTAATCATTCTAATTCAATTCTTAGCTATTGAGGCACCACCAATTACAGTCGTTTGGATTAATATCTTTCCAAATGGAAAAGCCCCAAACCAAGGAATTAGAGTCATTTAAACTTGAAACAAACATTAGTCTAACGAGGAAATGCTTCATCAACATTGTCACAAGTCATAACCAAGACATTCGAAACTGTACAACCATGCATTTTAACACAAGATCTTTAACAGGGAGCGAACGGATGAATTGAAAAGCATCTCTTAATAACAGATTGGACCAGAAATGTCAGCCAATCTTTTCTTGCAAGTACAGATAATCAGATTAAGCAGACAAAAATTGGGCATCTCCAAGAATCATCATATTCCAGAATTCAGATATTCGAATCACAAGCCAATTGGCGACAACCTGTAATGTAGAATTGAATCGAATATCCTCTCAACATATAACTATTACTACCCATAGAGTTTAATAGATTCACCAGAACACAGATTATTTAATAGTACTGAAATAACAACTTGGGAAAGAAAATACAAGTACAAAAAGCAGATTAAGCAGACCAAATTTGTGAATAGAATCATCATATATTCATACTCCATGTATTCCAACTTTTACAAAGCTATGATATTTTCGGTCCTAATTCTTGAATCATTTACAGAATTTGCACTATACACCAACCTGGGAAAGTAATTGGAACATAAACCTTGAAGATATCCCAGCTAATTGGTGACAAATGAATCAATATCTTTCAATTCTTGGTCCTACTTCTTGAATCATGAGCCTTAGAAAGTAACTTGAACATAAAACTTGAAAATCTTGGATCCCAATATAGCCCAATTGAATGCATTTTAGACAATAGTCATCATTACTCAGCTTCATAAACCTAAAATTTCGAACACTTGCACCATCATACTTCTTAGGGTTATTCTCCTCAGTTACATCCCACAAGACAACATTCCACGCGATTCCATTCACAAAACTGTTGCCATCAGGCAGCTCCCAGTATCGAAAAATGTACTCAAATGCCTCGAAAAATGGAATCTCAAGCCTTCCTAGAACGAGCTCATCACGGGTAATCTTTTTTTTGATCTGCCACGGGTTTTCCAGATGGATTATCGGAGCAGGGTATTTGTCCCTTATCTCTCTTAGTTCTCGAGTCACTACCCATGGAGTGTTGTTAACTTTGCACGCTTCTTCTTCGGCTTTTGATGGGAAGAATTTGTAAAAGAATGTCTTCTTCATGCTCGTCAAAGGCTTTTGATCAGCCATTGACGATGAAACTGTCAATGGCTGAAGATTGAATTGGAAATTTGGGAGAGAAATTTAGCGGGAAACACAGAGGGATATTTTTTTTCTTGTTAAAACTGATTTGCTTAGTGTCTATTTATAGGCGGTTATATCAAATGACACGTGATTAGCATATGCTCAACTTTAGGCATAGTATTTATTTGGTTGATTTATAGGTGGTTGTATTCTTTTTTTTAAAAGACTAGTTTTGGGAACGCACGTTTATCCTTGTTACTGTGAAAAAAATTGTGTAGGCTTAAATACCTTTGCTTGAAATAATAATAACACCATATGATATGCTAAAATTGCTTCTTTATTTTATCTAAGGAGTTAGATAACATACTTAAATTGACAAAATAATAACTTAATAATTAAAATACATATGCACGAATAATTGAAGAGTACAAATAAGAATCTTCATTCAACAGTACATGTTCTATTAATTTATCAGAAGCATAAACTTAAAAGATATTATGAAAAGAAAATAAAAAATAAAAGTTAAAGAGAAAGACCTTTATAACATCAAGCCAATCAATATGAAAAGCAATAAGATATACCTGCTATCATATCATATAAAAATGGAAGAGCTAAACAAAGCAATATATTAACAAGAAAAATGAATGAACCAATAAATAAAAACCTACATAAGAATTATAAGAGGATAAAATACAAAAGTGTAGTTGACTAACTTTTTCTTGTTCAATTTATAAAAGGATAAATTGTGTATATAAAAGATTGTGAATGAATGTTTTTTTAATGGTAGAAACTAAAAGAATGAACAATTAAAGCTCATAAAGAAGTGGGAAAAGGTAAGTTGTAACATCTTACCAATATATATTTTAATAAAAACCTTTAATGCAAAATCAATTTACTAGATTATTCTTTAAAAATTAAATGGATGTGAATTGAAAATTGAATCCTATTAAATGATATTCCAGTAATTTTTGGCTACAGTAAAACATATGAATTGGATTTTTTTTTATGACAATCTAATACTTTTCATTTTCTATTAACTTGTGAAATGCAAAATAAAGTTGAACATTTCATTAGAATGCTATTATATTATGTCTAAAGGGTATGCAGCAAAACTTTTGGTGATTCAACTTACTGTTTGAAAAAATTACTCTCTTCGTTTTAATTTGTTTGATCTATTTTGACTTGGCACGAAGTTTTAAAAAATAAAGAAGACTTTTGAATTTTGTGGTTAAAAATTAAAGATATGTCAAATGTACCAAAATGCTCTTCAATCTTGTGGTCTTAAACATGTCATGTGAAAAGTTGAAATTGAAGAGTTGCTAAAAAAGGAAAGTGACATTCTTTTTGAAATGTGCTAAAAAGGAAAGTAGGCCAAACAAATTGAAACAGAGAGATATATGTTATCAAAGTAAATTATTATTTAATTATTTTATCTACTAAAAAAAATTATTATTGATTTAATTTAAAAGTTAGTGAAGGACATTTCTTATTAAAAATGTTAGTGAAAGACATTTTCATAATTCAACTTTAGGCATAGGATTTTCCCACTTTTAGTATAATATGATTCTTATGGGAGATTGGATTTGCAGACAAAATTATGTTGGAATTATAATATAGAAATTGTAATTCTAAAATTAAGAATGCTTGAATTACTATTACATTAAAATAAAATATATCAGATAAAATCTAAAATATGCGTTTAGTTTTTCACCACGAACCTGAATGATCGAGAATTAACATGATAACAAACCACAACAACCACCATCCTTGTAAAGGCTAGGAATAAATATTGCAAGGCAACCCCTATTGAAGTCTATTGCTAAATCTCATATACAATATTTGAATTCACGGTTCACATTCTCAATAATAAAAAATATGAAGGAAATAACTGAGAACCAAGCGATCCCTATTGAAGCCTATTGCTAAATTTTCATATTCATACACACCAGATATAATATTTTAATTCACGGTTCATATCTGCAATGAAAAATATGAAGGTAAAAAATTGAGAGTCAAAATCCCCAACGATAGTAACTACTTCCCCGAAATAAGAATTGTTTGTACTTTGTATGAAATTTGATCAAAATTAAGAAGAAAATAAAGGCTTACATTGAAGGGCAGAAGCCATTCAAAAGCATTTGAGAGCTTCTAGTTTGCCAACTTTCTCCAAACCATCACATTAGGCCTATGCTTAAAGTTAAAACAATTTATCTAATTAATTTTACATGTTCTTATAATTTTTAATTCATCATTAATAAAGAAATGACCAATCATATACATTAAGATGAATTTGGTCTATATTAAGTTACTTTGTGCAAATCTGTAGCTTCTCCATATTCTTTGGACATACTTAATAATTTTTCGAAATTTGAAAGAACTAATAGAATTTTTAAGGGCATAAATGTTGATCTATTTTAGTCTATTAACAATTTAAATTGAGGCTTTCCACTTTTATAATTTTGAGTCTTGTAGTATTACTTCATTAAAAATATACTATTATTAAAATAAACCTTAGAGTAATTTTTTTTGGGCAATATTTTTTTTTGGGCAATAGTGAATATAGATCGTCGCATCATAATTTACTTGTTGAGGCTAATATGATTAAATATCGTCTACAAAAATGAGAGTTCAAAATTTAATTAAATATATGTATTTTTTTATACTTATCTTCATTTTATGAAGTCAAGCATATCATATCCGATTCCACCAAACTTGCATTAAAACCTCAGTTTTTATAAAATTGGGGATAACTGACAAAAGATCTCCTCAAAAGACAATAATTCCGTCGAAGGCACTTTCGAACTGGCAAGACTCACAACCTCTTTCTTTATGGAAGGAAGGAAGATAGGTCTAAGCTCGACCGGAAAGAAGATTCGCTCACCCGAGACTCGACCCCCGATTTCCCATACTATTGAAACCAACAAGAAAAAGGACTTGCAAGGTCTTGCTTATCGACAATCCCACTAAGGTACCTACCCATACCTATAAGCCAAGCAACTAATAAGAAAACGAAAGGTACCTTTGTAGTAGAGCTCAACGCTTAGAAGTTAAGAAGTAAAGCACCTTCTATTGAGGAACTACTCCTAGCTAGCTCTACTTGAGAAATGAATAACTCAACCCCTTGCTTGCTACTATTTGTGCTGAGCAAGAGCTTGGGCTACGTCAAGTTAAGCCGTTGCGCGCTAGCAGTTACTCTTCAGAGATATGGAACTCCAAGCCGATCAACAGGCCCAAGGAGAGTTCAAGGACTTCTTGCTTCGTCAGATGCTTTCCCGGACAACTTTGTTAGCGCTTCACTGATTAGTGAATACTATATCTAACTACTGAACCTAGTGGCTTATCTCGTTCTAGTGACTTACCGTACGAGGAACAACAGAAACTTCCACTACAACTCCATCCATCGGCAAATATCCATGCCAATAAACAACAGGAGCTCGCGGTCTATCAGCACTTGAAGGGCTACACAATGGAGATCGGATTGGCCTCGTATGGAGCGCTTTTTGCCGAAGACCTTCCACGTGACCGTATTAACAGCTACTCTAGGGGGAATGTTTTTATGCGGTGCTAACGATTTAATAACTATCTTTGTAGCCCCAGAATGTTTCAGTTTATGCTCCTACCTATTATATGGATATACCAAGAGAGATGTACGGTCTAATGAGGCTACTATGAAATAGAGCCTAATTAAAAAGAATTCGGGCTTGTTTTTTCAATTCACATCTATGAGCGAGGATTCCTCTATCTCTTGCTCGCTTCGATCGGACTCTGACAGCTTAGGGAAGAATGATGGGTCGCTAACAAGGCCCCTAAATGACCGCTCAGAAGGCCGGACTGTTTTTTCCCCAATCTGTCACTTGCTCGTCCCTCTCTCATGAAAATGGTCTCTCCTCTCCTTACAGTCAAGTTTCACCTCCTCTCCCGGTGGCTTAGACTCATGTCTATAGTCAGTTGCTAAGATGATTCCCATTCAAGCATTCTCATTCAATGTCAATGCTGCCTTCTTTTTTTTTCAAAATTCCTTTCCTTACGGTCAAGTTTCAGCTCCTTTCTTTCTACTAGTTCTTACATAAGCAATTTGCAAGAGATAAACGAATTCCTTCCGAAATCCACTTCTGAAGTCACGTCTTTCAGTACTGGGACTGAATAAAAAATATGGCTTTCGACTTGCTCTTGGGACACGATGGGAGTTTGCGTGTCTCGGTAGGAAAGATATCACCGGAGTATAGCACAAGATCGCCTTTTCTTGCTACCATGGGGTCGACCTGTGAACAAGGTAAACCCAATGGGAACCAAAAAACGGGGGGTACCGCATTGGGCAGAAGACGATCCAAAAAGCGAAGGCTCACCCAGCTGAAGGAAGGGGGTGAGATAGGCAAGAGGTAGCTTTCTTCCAAGACGGCCCGGCCGTGAGGAATCAAGAGATCTTTGCCGGTGCTGACTTGGATCTCGGGTGACGGAATAAGGCGGCCAGAAGCGACGAGCAGTCGCGGTCGAAGCTTGGCTGACGCTGATAGGCTAGCAGTAAGCTTTTTGTTGACTTTATAGACCCACTTGTAGCCAATGGCTTCTTTCCCTAGAGGAAGAGAGACTCAATCCCAAGTAGCAAACCATTCTAGTGCTACGATCTCTTTCTGCATAGAGCTGCCAGCAGGGTTGAGATATGGCCTCTGCAAAGGTATCAGGTTAAAAAAGAAGGATGAACTTGCAAAAAAGACTCGTGGGAAGTAGACAGAGACTTAGTTGATACAAACCTATGAATAGGAAAACGAAGACGGGTGAATCTACCCGAGAATAGAAGCTAGAGAACCTAAGTCTGAAGAAGAGTGTTTTCAACAAAAACAAATCGTGAGTGCATGAAAAGGCCACAGTTAGAATTCTCCATGACAAAATTCATGACAGAGATTTTTTAAAATTCAAGAGTTGTATTTAGATTTTTTTAAAAAGTAAATACGTAAAATATGTATAATCAAAGTACCTGATCCAATCATTATCCTTGAAAACTATGAGAGTCGGTCGTACCTTTTTTAAAGTTTATAGCTTCTTTATCACCTTTTTAAATTTGTATATTTTCATTCCTCAACATACTTAATATCAATGATTATTTTATCTCTTTCCAAATCATAATTAGGCGATCATACTTATCTCTCTTCTTTAATCTCTTAAATAGAGCAAGGAAAGAAATACAAATAGGAACTTATTATTATGATTGTAATCTACAACTAAACCAACATATGGAAAAAAAGAAAAATTCAAAATCCAAAATCCAAAAAATATACACGTGAAGTCCATCTATTTTTAACTAGGGCTCCATTAAATGTTAAATTATTAGGACGTAAGAAGGTAAAATTATTACCAAGTTTTATTTAAACACTCTGAATTATGATTCGCTCCACTTGAACACATGAGAAATTATTTCTATTAAATATTTTCAATTTAAATTTTGAAAAAACATATACACCTATAATCTGATTGCCTAAATAAAACAACTAACAATCTGATATATGTCAGGCTACTCCATTTTCTGGCGCCTTTCTTCTGTTCTTCATCAGGTAATTCAATGTTTGAAAAAAAAATCCATATAACTTCTCTAGTTTTTTTTAATCTTTCACTATAGAGCTGAACACATCCAGTTAAACTATATATATATATATATATATATATATATATATAGTTGAAGTTTGCATGTCCTTTGGCAATCTCAAATCCCTTGAAACATTTGACCATCTGTTGTTTGTGTTTTATGGTTTTGTGAACAGTGAATAACAATGGAAGAAAGTGGAAAGTGTGCTCTCAAATCTCCTGGTAAACAATTAGCTTTTTTCTACTTTTTTAATTCTGGCTGTGACTTGTTCCTAGTTCTGGGGATTATACAGGAGCTAGGTAAGGCCATGGGTTTCATCTGAATCTCCTTCGATGAAAAATTACATTGTTTATATACGTGGTTAAAATTATTGTTGGTTGTGTGACCGAGTATATGTCTGGTAGCAAGACTTCACAGGCTAAATGGCTTACAATATGAGCAGACTACTTAAGTGTCAATTATATTCTGATTTTCATTCTAAGAATCTCTTGATTTATATTCAGAACTGTAACGACCGGGTCCGTCGTTACGTTGACTTTTCCTGATTTCATGAATTTGAGAAAAATGGTTAAAAATACGTTCCGAATAAGTGGGATGACGTCATGAGAAATTTTGGATTTCGGGAAAAAATCCGGACTGACGTCATACCGCTATCGCGGTAAGGCGGACCGCTATAGCGGGGTTACGGGAGACAGAATGACTGTGATGAGATTTTATTAAAAAGTCTCTTCTCCTCAGTTGGGAAACATACGAGGGTTCTCCCAAAAACCCTCCCATGCTGCTCCAAGGCTGGGAAATCATGAGGAGGAGAGGTCATGGCTGAAGGGACGCGGAAAGGCAGATTCCAGGATCACGGTTCAGCCGGGAACGCAACCACGGAGCCAGAAACGCATCATTGCAGCTGCTGGCATCCAGGTAGGCTAGGTTTTCATGAGTAGTTAGACCTGTCTACTTTCTGTACTTGATATATGATAGAAATGGAGAATCCATGTTTTAGACCTCCGGGCACGGAGTCTGGCGGATTCGGGTTGGTTGTTTTATTTCTAGGATGTACGGAATGGCTGGTCTTGTGGTTTGTACCGTGTGGTTAGTTAATTCATATTGTTGTGACCAAGTGCTAGGTTGCGGAACTAGTATGTAATGATGGTTCGGGGAAACGAAAAAGTGCTTGGGAAGCATGCAGGAACGGGAATAGGAAACTCCTAGGTGGGGTTTCAGGAATGGTTATGGTTTAAGGCTTAGCGGTGGTCTTGCTAAGGTTAGGAGGGAAATTCGCGTAGCATGCATGTAGGTTTATTAAAATAAAAAGGGAAATCACTAGTTGTACAATTAAAATCAAAAGGACGAACCGAGAATATAGTCTTCGGGAGGGAATTGGTGGTTCATATTTGTACCCGGAAAGGGGTAGGTGATGGATTTCGTATTTCTGCGAATGTGTATATTTATTGTACTCATTGTCTAAGTAATTGTGTGCATTACATTGCTTAGGGGAATTGTGTGGAGTGTCTAAGTTTGGTTTACAGTCTATATTTGAATGGTTTTTACTTGTTGGCTTTACATGGGGTGTGCATTCATATATTGACTGTGGTTGTTGACATTTGGTTGGCTCGGGTACCACGCCTAGTACGGGTATAACATTCGATTGGCACGGGTACCACGCCGGGTATGGGTATAACACATTCGGTTGGCACCGGTACCACGCCTGGTACAGGTTTACTTTATTGCATCTTGCACTGTTTCATTGACTATTGTATTGCATTGGTTGATATTGGTTCCGTGAGAGGACCGGGTTGTTTTACTGAATGTGATACTTGATAATGGTTCAGTGAGTGGACCGGGTTGTCTAGTTAAAGGTGCTATTGTTGATGGTCATTGAGTGGCCAGGAACTGCTATATAACTGCTGCGATTGGTCTTACTTTAGGTCGGGTTGTTCCTTGGTATTTGTGTTTGGTCACAGGTTAGGCCGGGTTGGTCATGGACACTTAGGTGTTGTTTATAAGGGATCCCGGGGTAGGTCCGGACTATGTAAAAGAGGATGGGTAAGTGCAGGGATTTATATTTATATTGTCACCTTGAGCGTGCCTAGGTGGTCGGGGATTAATTGTGATTAATGACTAAGGGTCGGTCTTAGTATTGACCGGGGTAGCAGGTTGGACACTTGGGTATGGTTAAGGGGATCCTTGGAGGGTCCGGGTCATGTGCAATAAGGGGATTAGATATAACTCTAGGGTTGTCCTTAAATGTAGCAAGGGTTGCTGGGTGAATTACATTATGGTGAATAGACTGAGAGTCTGGGGTTGTGGTCCTGACTATTGCATATTTATTAGAAGGTTTACTAGAGATCCGTGGAGGGTTGGACCCTGGTGAGCAAGGTTACGAGTATAAGCGACCGAGTCGGGTGGATAGCCGGGCTAAGTCGGAATGATAGTTAGAACAGTTGACTTAGGTAAGGGAAGGGTGATCCAGGTAGGGGTGAAGGTGACTTGGGAAGTCTGGGATAAGGTAAGGCTTAGGAAGTCAAAGGTTAACGTGACATGGAAGCCTTGAGAATGAGGGAGTTGGCAGTGGAAGGATGTTGGTAGATGGGAACTAAGTATTTAAATTCAGTCATGTATTTTCCTGCTTTTCTTATATGATGGTAGGAATGGATTCGGGTCGACCGATGATGCCTACCAATACGTGTGTTTGTACTGACTCTACTCTTGCTATACCTTTTTGGTATAGTCTGGTTGCAGGTTGGTGATATTTCATAGGTTCGTGGCGATGAGGTCTTCAGCAACTTCTGTCTTTGATTCCTATAGCGGAAGTTGGGTCTTTTCTCTCTTTGTGTCACCTTGTAGTAGCTCTTGTACCTGTTTAGACTAGATCCTAGGGGAGTGTGTTTTAAATATGTTGTAAAGGTTTTCCGCAATCACTTATGTAGTCTATTTCTGAGCAGGATTTTGTAAAAAAAGGATTTCATTATGTATAAAAGTGGCCTAGATTAATGGTTTGTTTTAATTTCCGCAAGTTACCTGTTGGACAGAGGGTAAGGGTTCGTCTATCTAGGTGGTTAGAGTAGGCTCCCGCACGGCACAGTAGGCTGGGTCGTGACAGATGGTATCTGAGCCTAGGTTACCAGTCTCCCCGTACAAGAGCAAAATGCTGAATAGGCTCCTACAGATTGGTGTGTTGACGTCCACATCAAATCTTTGGGGAACTATAAGGCATTCTAGGAAATTCCACTCTTCTTTCATTTCTTCGTGCGGTTCACACTTGCTTGTATGGGTTGGATCCAATTGGTATCTCTCGATTCCAATTGGTATCTCTCAATTCCAATTGGTATCTCAACAAGGTAAATGAGGTCTTCATACCTCAGTTACGATAGGACAAGCAAGAGGAATTGGAGCTAGGAAGGTTCCAATTGGTATCTGGTCTGAGAGGCGGTGGCAAGCACGGATAACCGATTAATGGTCATCCATGGTACTAACGAAGGGAAATTTGTGAACTGATTGGCTATGAATTACTTTTGTTGTGATTTGTGAAGTTGAACTGTGGTGTGTACAACCTTGTGTGACTTGTTGGTGTGTGTAGACTTAAATTGATGCATAGGTAGAGTCTACAGTGAGTCGTTGAATGGAAGTTTTATGTGCCTTAGACTATTTAATCTGTTAATTGCTTGATCTGAAGTGGGGTATTGCATGATAGAAAGGGCTTATCATCGGTTAAGATGGTAAAGGGCTGTAAACTGGGACTGTAGGGAAGCTTTGGCTTCAGGACAGTTGGAATTTTGGTTGGGAACCATGAGAACAAGGGAGTCATTAGTGGGTAATGACGGGAAGGTAATGCCTGGAAACGAATCGATTGTTGTGAATTCTTCATAAGTTGATATGTTTTATAACATGTTATGTTTGATTTCTTTATGCGTTCGGTTCTAGGAATGGTGTTGAGGGTGGTTCAAGACCATGGCGGGGTTTATAGGTTGGGACAGTGGTAACCGAGAAAGGGATGAGTACATTTAGCTGAAATCCAAATTTTCTGCACAGTTACCATCGGGACTACTATAGCGGTGAAATTTCCGCTATAGCGGGACCGCTATCGCGGCATAACTGACCGCTATCGCAGTAGTCAGTGAGGCAGTGAGCTGCCCTGTTTTCCCCTGTTTTGGTCCCTTCCGGGGATAAGTTAAAAACAAGCATAAAACATTTCAAAACCACTGTATAAACCAAGGAAAAACAGCTATATAGACATATATATATATTCGGGCGATGAAATAGTGTCTAACACGGGCATCCACGTGCCTAAAATAAAAGGGGAAGGGGAAAGATCGTCTGAACGAGCCCCAAACGGGGGCAAACCAACATTAAATATCAGTATAAGGGGGGGGGGGAGTCCTAGGCCTCATCGTCACTCAGTAAAGGGAACTCATGCCTGTCCTCAAGCTCGAGTGCGGGAAGCTCCTGACCAGGGGAAACACAGGAGAACATGGCCTTTATGGTATTCCACATCCGGGCAAACATACGGTCCCGAGAGCGCCTTTCCTTTTATCCTCTTCTAACTCCCTTCGGAGTGCTGCAAGTTCCTGAGCGGATGGGTGAGGGGCTGCACCGCCAACATTAGGATCCTCCATGAACCTTCGGACAGCTGCTAAATTTCCTCTAGCTGGGCCCTAGAGATTGGGGGCTGGGACTGGGAAGGGGTAAGAGTATCATCCTCATCATCGTCAGCCTTATCCACCAGTGACTGCTCCCTGCCTCACCTACCTTCCTCTTCTTGGAAATGTCCTTCACCCAGACCGGGTCAAAGGTCTCATCCATGGCCACCTCTGCATCGGTGTGGTCATGAGGCACACCAGCTCGCCTGCACAGCTCCAAAATCAACCCGGGTAGATAAGGGCCCTTCCTGGGACCAGTGTAGAAGCTCTTCCATTCCGAGATAATCTGCCCCCCACATTCATAATAATCCCCTGCATAGCACAAACGATCACCAAAGCTCGGGCATAGGTCACGTCGATTTGATTTCCCGATGGACGGATCCTCCGAGACATTAAATTCAGCCACATCCTAGCCTCGGAAAAGAAATAGGCGCTAGTAATACCCTCGGGGCTGACCCAGTACACCTTGTCCTTGGATGCGGGGTCCACCAGAGTATCTCTCAACCAGGTCATGTCCCACAGTCGCGACTTATCCATGTATGCCGCATTGGAAATGCGGTGCACCCTTAGCACCTCGTTGATGGTCCGGGCATCCACGGGAACATCCACCCTTCGCAGTCTGATAGTAGGATTTGACTCACTCCAGCGGACCATAGGAAGGATGGAAAAGAATCCCCAACCCAGTCGGTTAGCGCGGGAGGAGGAGCCACTAGCAAGGGTTCCCACCCAAACTCTCAGATCCAGCGGTGGAAATCAACCGCTTTTCCATCTATCCCAGTCATGCGGCAACCTCTCTCATAATAGAAGCTAAATCTTTGGTAATCCCTGAGCCTTTACGGACTAGCTTCGTCAGGGAATCGCTTGTAGTCATACACGGGTGCTTGTTGATCAACCATTGTGTTATCCTGCAAAAGTAGGAAAGAAACAGGGTTAGGAGAGTAATAGGACACGAAAAGGAGGAGGAATTTTTTTCTAAGTGTAACTTAGGAAGGCCACTGGTTTGCGGCCTTCTGCTATAGCGGGTGGTGCATCCACGATAGAGGGACCGCTATAGCGGGGAAATATCCACTGTAGCAGGACCGCCATAGCAGAGCCCTACCGCTATAGCGATCTTCATTGTTCCAGACCTTCAAGGAGTGCATCAATGGCGCTCCTTGGTCCAAAACCTCGATTTTGGCATTCCAAGACCAGATCTACCTACCCAAAGTGCCACATTAATAGTTTCCATAAAAATTTGGGCATAATAACCCTTAAACTTTGCCCGAATCACCATTTTGTTCAAGAAACAACCCTTCACCTTCCCCACCCATTTTTGGCTAACATTAGTATAATTCTTACGCCCAGAACACCTTGGAGGCATTGTAAACGTAAAGGAAGCATCCATGCTTCGGGAATCCGACAAAAAAATCCAATCAAAGGGTTCAAGTTCAAAACCCATTTCAAATAGGCTATAAGTTCCTATTTTTCTACCACATTCATGTACTAATTAGTGCAAGGAAGTAAAGGAGAGAGTGATTACGAGTATTACCTGAAATGTCTGACGTTGGGAGTGGGACGATCGGGAGAGAAAAGTGTAGTGTTGAGTGGAAATGTGGGAGAATGAGGGGAGAAACCCGTTGCTCCCTAATTTTATTCTGCTGTCCACCGATATAGCGGTCGGCAGCCCGCGATAGCGGGATCGCTATAGAGGGACCGCTATAGCGGTAAATTATCCGCTACAGCAAATGACTGGCCAGTTTTAGGTACGAGTAAAGTTCTCTCGGGTCTTTTCAAATTTCCTCCAACCCAATAGGACACGAGTCCCCAGATTTCATGGGTACTCGAGATGGGGACCTATATAATAGTCCTTGTGAGGCTCGTAAATTCTTCATCGGGATAAGGCCATGGTAGATTGTTCCTCGAGTCGGTTAGACTCGCAAATGGGAGTTGGACAACTTGCGTAGGTTTGATAATTACGCGGTTACTTGGGGGCGCTAAGAGTCCCGGGTCAGTTTCACTCCTCTATTTTAGAGTTCGAGATCATTCGGGGATGAAAGATGGGTAAATTAGAATCTATTATAATGACCGAGTTCGTCGTTACGTTGACTTTTCTTGATTTCATGAATTTGGGGAAAATGGTTAAAAATACATTTCGAATAAGTGGGATGACATCATGGGAAATTTTGGATTTCCAGAAAGAATCCGGGCTGATGTCATACCGCTATAGCGGTAATTAGTCTGCTATAGCGGTACCACTATCGCGGTAAGGCGAACCGCTATAGCGGGGTTACGGGAGACAGAATGACTGTGACGGGATTTTATTAAAAATTCTCTTCTCCTCAGTTGGGAAACATACGAGGGTTCTCCCAAAAACCCTCCCATGCTGCTCCAAGGCCGAAAAATCATGAGGAGGAGAGGTCATGGCTGAAGAGACGCGGAACGGCAGATTCCAGGATCACGGTTTAGCCGGAAACGCAACCACGAAGCCAGAAATGCATCATTGTAGCTGCTGGCATCTAGGTAGGCTAGGTTTTCATGAGTAGTTAGAACTGTTTACTTTTTGTACTTGATATATGATAGAAACGGAGAATCCATGTTTTAGATCTCCGGGCACGGAGTCTGGCGGATTCGGGTTGGTTGTTTTGTTTCTAGGATGTACGGAATGACTGGTCTTATAGTTTGTACTGTGTGGTTAGTTAATTCATATTGTTGTGACCAAGTGCTAGGTTGCGGAACTAGTATGTAATGATGGTTCGGGGAACAGGAAAAGTGCTTGGGAAACATGCAGGAACGGGAATAGGAAACTCCTAGGTGGGGTTTCAGGAATGGTTATGGTTTAAGGCTTAGCGGTGGTCTTGCTAAGGTTAGGAGGGAAATTCGCATAGCATGCGTGTAGGTTTATTAAAATAAAAAGGGAAATCACTAGTTGTACAATTAAAATCAAAAGGGCGAACCAAGAATATAGTCTTCGGACGGGAATTGGTGGTTAGTATTTGTACCTGGAAAGGGGTAGGTGATGGCTTTCGTATTTCTGCGAATGTGTATATTCATTGTACTCGTTGTCTAAGTAATTATGTGCATTACATTGCTTAGGGGAATTATGTGAAATGTCTAAGTTCGGTTTACATTCTATGTTTGAATGGTTTTTACTTGTTGGCTTTACAAGGGGTGTGCATTCATATATTGACTGTGGTTGTTGACATTCGGTTGGATCAGGTACCACGCCTGGTATGGGTGTAATATTTTGTTGGCACGGGTACCACGCCATGGGTATAACACATTCAGTTGGCACGGGTACCACGTCTGGTACGGGTTTACTTTATTGCATCTTGTACTATTTCATTGACTATTGTATTGCATTGGTTGATATTGGTTCCGTGAGAAGACCGGGTTGTTTTACTAAATATGATACTTGATAATGGTTCTGTGAGTGGACCGGGTTGTCTAGTTAAAGGTTGTATTATTGATGGTCATTGAGTGGCCGGGAACTGCTATTTAACTACTGCGATTGGTCTTAGCTTAGCATAAGTTATTCCTTGGTATTTGTGTTTGGTCACGGGTTAGGCCGGGTTGGTCATGGACCTTAGGTGTTTTTTATAAGGGATCTCGGGGTGGGTCCGGACTATGTAAAAGAGGATGGGTAAGTGCAGGGATTTATATTTATATTGTCACCTTGAGCGTGCCTAGGTGGTTGGGGATTAATTGTGATTAATGACTAAGGGTCGGTCTCGGTATAGACCGGGGTAGCAGGTTGGACACTTGGGTATGGTTAAGGGGATCCTTGGAGGGTCCGGGTCATGTGCAATAAGGGGATTAGATATAACTCTAGGGTTGTCCTTAAATGTAGCAAGGGTTGCTGGGTGAATTACATTATGGTGAATAGACTGAGAGTCTGGGGTTGTGGTCCTGACTATTGCATATTTATTAGAAGGTTTAATAGAGATCCATGGAGGGTTGGACCCTGGTGATCAAGGTTACGAGTATAAGCAACCGAGTCGGGCGGATAGCCAGGCTAGGCTGGAATGATAGTTAGAACAATTGACTTAGGTATGGGAATGGTGATCCAGGTAGAGGCGAAGGTGACTTGGGAAGTCTGGGATAAGGTAAGGATTTGTAAGTCAAAGGTTAACATGACATGGAAGCCTTGAGAATGAGGGAGTTGGCAGCGGAATGATGTTGGTGGATGGAACTAAGTATTTAAATTCAGTTATGCATTTTCCTACTTTTCTTATATGATGGTAGGAATGGATTCGGGTCGATCGATGATGCCTACCAGTACGTGTGTTTGTAATGACTCTACTCTTTCTATACCTTTTTGGTATAGTCAAGTTGCAGGTTGGTGATGTTTCATAGGTTCGTGGCGATGAGGTCTTCAACAACTTCTGTCTTTGATTCCTATGGCGGAAGTTGGGTCTTTTCTCTCTTTGTGTCACCTTGTAGTAGCTCTTGTACCTGTTTAGACTAGATCCTAAGGTAGTGTGTTTTTAAAAATATGTTGTAAAGGTTTTCCGCAATCACTTATGTAGTCTATTTTTTAGCATGATTTTGTAAAGAAAGGATTTCATTATGTATTAAAGTGGCCTAGATTAATGGTTTGTTTTAATTTTTGCAAGTTACCTGTCGGACAGGGGGTAAGGGTTCGTCTATCTAGGTGGTTAGAGTAGGCGCCCGCACGGCCCGGTCGGTTGGGTAGTGACAAGAACTTCTGAAAAATACAACATGCCTGATGGATAGTGAAGCTGATGATCTTTTGCAAGGAATCCAAGAGAAAATGGTGGAAAAGGGTTTGACTTTGTTTGCTACCAGTTTTGACAGGGGAATGACATACGCTCAAAGGAACATGCTTTATGATAATCTCCAGGCTGTTAAAAAATAACTCGAGTATCCTTGACCTTTTATTATTATAAGAAAAAAGACAACTTTTGTTATAATTGTCTCTTGAAAATTTTCTAGTGCTTGTTTTCATTTAACTCAGATCAGGCCTCTAAAACAACATGGCGTTTCTGATGGAGAGGTATTGAATTTGACCAGGTTAATACTATAACACCCCAAGTTTTTCGGGCTAAGATTTTGAACTGTTCTAAGTATATAGTGGGGTACGAACCCAATGAATCCTATTGTACCTAGGTGTGAAGATCAATTCGTACGTGTGGGAAATGCAATGGATGTGAATTAAGGTCTTAAAGAACCTCTAGCACAAGTTAAGTTGAAAGCTTCTTTACCGACTAAGTTTTCATATAAGTTTCTAACAGGGTCAACTTCAAACGATCATTTCTCCCATTATATAAAGAGTTACATAGCCCATGACTACCAAATTAAATTTTTTGAGTCTTTTTTTCAATGCCATTGATCGTGCATCGATCCGAGTCCCGAGTAAAAAGTTATGCTCATTTTACTAGATACTTCTCGGTTTATGCAAAAATCAGATTTCGGCATAAAATAGTGGAGGTCCGCCATACCTTCGTGTCACTGAGCTGGACCTCCACGATAGCAGTGTGTCACGGAGGCCAGCCTCTGCGATAGCCCCGTGGCACAGAGGTGGTGCCCAACGGTGCCTCCTTCGATTTTCTTATGCATTTTTAAGGGTCTTTTGGTATTTTCCTTATCCAAAACCATTCCTCACCTATACAAAACATTCCCAAGTCCCTAAGGCATGAATTATTCAGTCAGAAACACATTACTCTTCTCCCCAAAGTTCCAAGGAACAAGAACGCTTAGGGTTCAAGGGTCAAATCTCTAGCTTTTCCTAGATTTTCTCCGTCAAAAGGTATGTTTAACAATCATCTTTCAACTAAGTATATTAGTGGTTGATTTTCCTAACTACAAAGTAATATTTACGAGGGTTTTGAATGTGGATTTGTTGAACGATTTTCAAAAGGAGAACTTACTTGAAGTTACAGACTCTCTTTATTTGTTAAATACATTTGAGGATTGAAACTTATTATTTGAAATACAAAACCTTACGGTTATGAAAAGCTTTTTGGGGCAGATTTAAAGTCTTGGTTCTCTTGTAAATTATTTTACTATTTAAATGTTGATTTTTGACGAAAAAGAAAAGAATTTCTACGTTCCTCGATTTTTAAATGGTTATTTACTAATTAAGAAATTGCCAACCTTTGAGGGATATGTTAAATGTGTTTAAATCCTTTAAAATGATGAGACTAATGATGTATAATTTTATGAACGGATATGGCATGATATGTATGACTTGCAAGTCTTGGTATGACGATATCAATTTAACGGATGCCTTATGAATGATAAATGTCCCTTAAAGAATGGTGTACTTACTATTTTGAAAAATTAAAAGATGGGCTTATAGAGAATTAGATGGTTAACCGAGAAGGTGTGAGTCTAACGTCTCAACACCCGAAACCTGTGTTTTGCTGGCATAGGAATGGTTTGATCCTTAAGTGGACGACCTTATCTTTTCCTCTATGAGAATGATGGTGCTAGCCAAGATGATGTAATCTCAATTCATGCGGCAAACATGGATTGAAGCTTAGCCGGTCGAGCGTTGATCAGACCCTCATAGTCCATGGTGTTTAATGGAAGCCGGTGATACCATCTAGTTCAGAAGTAATGTTAATGAATGGCTTTATGAAATGGTTTGAATACTTGCCCTATATTTTGTTTTCTATTATGATTTATGTCACAATTCTTATGACTTGCTTTATAAACTGTATTGTCCCTTCCCTGGGTTGCATACCAGTACTCATCATACTGATCATCTATCACGACCCAACTACCAAGCCGTGCGGGCACCTACTCTAATCCACCTAGATAGGAGAACCCTTACCACCCGATCCAACAGGTAATGCAGAAAAAGAAGTAAACCATGAAATAAACCTTTTTGATACAAGAAAATCGTTTGCAGTATTTGAAGAAATAAACCATTTACAATTTGAAAACAACCCTCCCTAGAACCTAGTCTAAGCCGGTACAAGAGCTACTACAAGAGTAATACAAAATAAATGAAGAAGGACACAACTCCACCATAGAAACAAGAAGTAGGAGTTGCTGGATATTTCCATCATCGTGTACCTTTGCAACATCACCAACCCTGCAACCAGACTATACCCAAAAAGGTATAGCAAGAGTAGAATAAGTACAAACACACATACTGGTAGGCATCATCAGTCGACCCGAATTCACTCACACCATCATATAAGAATTCAAGGGAAAATACACATTCAAACTATGAAATTCCGGTCATTTACCATCCACCTTTATCCAATCCGCTTCGACCCCAAGCCTTCCTAATCCTTCCGATGCCAACTCCCCTCTCTAACCTTACTCCCCACCTATGACTTTTCAAGTCACACTTGCGCCCTAGACTTCCTAAGTCTTACTATCACCGCGACTTCCCAAGTCCTACTAACCCCTTAGACTTCCCAAGTTACCTTAATCCCTTAGACTTCCCAAGTCACTCTAACCTCTTGAAATTTCCAAGTCACCTTAACCCTTGTCCAACCACTAAGTTCAGACCCGGACTACCACTTCGTTACTCAAGTCAACCCCTATGACCAATCACCCAGAAAGAACCCAGCTAACCGCCCAACCAGACCTCTCAGGGGTCCCTAAGTCAAATCCCCAACATGATGATACTAACTAGAAATACAACTCCAGACTCTCGGTCTTCCTCCTAGCTCGTCACCACATGCAATCCACTTCACAACCATTGATAATATTCAATGGTAAAACAATAAATATTCCATTTTACATAGCCTGGACCCACCCCGGGATCCTCCTAACAACACCTAAGTGTTAAAAATGCAATCCGGTCTACACCAAGACCAAACTCACAGTCAAATATAATAACTCGGCCTCTCAAGGACCATATGAAAATAATAACAGTTTAGAAATACAACTCGGTCCACTCATGAAACCATCAAAAGAATGCAACTATTCAATAAAATAAACCTGTACCAGGCGTGGTACCCGAGCCAACCATTTAGTATCCCATACCATGCGTGGTATCTGAGCCAACCATTTGTTATCCTGTACCAGGCGTGGTACCCGAGCCAACCATTTGTTATCCCATACCAGGCATGGTACCCGAGCCAACTGAATGTCACACAAAAAATCAACAGTCACAAATAATAAACAAATTAGCACTTGTAGACCAACAAGCAATAATACCTAGTTCATTTCACAAGACTGATAACCGGACACTTAGTCATTCATAAAACACTTCCTAAGCATGCAACTCATTCAATACTTAAGCAAAACCACACAAACATACAATGCATAAGGGAATCAATAACCATCACCTAGCCCCATTCCGGGTACATAAACTCACCTTAAATCCCGTCCGAAGACTAAGCCCAATTCACCCATTAACACATACTAGTAGACACACCCATTCCTGACCCTTCTCCTAGGATAAAAAATACAACATGGGGAGAAACCCCTCTTACCTTGGTAATTCAACCATTTACGATGTTCTAGTTTCTTTGTAACGACATTTCAGAGAATCCTCTCTTTAACCTGTGATTTAATTATCCAAGTTCACGGTTCCCCAGACCTTCCCGACACCATAGTCCTCAGATTTTGTCATCACACAACACCAGTTAATCATAATAACCCAAACTGTCACAACGCACTATCACCACTCAAACAATGCTAGATTAACAATTCAACCACATACCTTCTCCTCCAGACTCCATGCTCGAAGGCCTAAGCATGAATTCTCCTTTTCAACTATACAACAAGTAGGAAATAGAAACGAGTCAATCTACTCAATAAAGAAAACCTAGCCTACCTGGATGCCAAGCAGCTGCACAAAGCATTTTCTGGATATGTGAAGGCGTTCCCCGCTGGATGACGATCCCAAAATCCATTGTTCCACATCTTTTTAGCCAGAATCCCTCCTCCCCGTAGCTCCCAAGCTTTGGAGTAGCCTAGAAGGGTTTTTAGAGAAACCCCTCGTATCTTTTCCAATTGAGGAGAATAAGTCTTTTATCAAATTCGCGTTGTGAGGCTACTGTCTTCCGTCACACCGCTATAGCAGACGTTATTCGCTATAGCGATTCTGCTATAGCCGAATAAATACCGCTATAGCGAGTGATGTCAACCCGGACCAAATTTCAAAATTTGCAAATTTTTCCGTCACGTCAACCTCGCTTAATACAAAAATATTTTTAAATCATTCCCGAGATTTTGTGATATCGTGATTTCTATAATAACGATGGACCTAGTCATTACAATAGATACTAATTTACCCATCGTTCGTCCCTGAATGATCCCAAAAATAAAAAGATGAAGAGAACTAGCCCGGAACCCTCACTGTCCCAAGTAACCGCGTAACTATGAACCCACGCAAAAAACAAAATCATTCCCTAATTAGTCGCACCGACTCAAAAGGAAATTACTATTATCCCATCCTGACGAGGAATTCCTGAGCCACTCAAGGAAAATTACACGTGGCCTTCCCCGAGCACCCAAGAGGTCCGGGGCCTCAGATAATGTCGGAGTAAAAGAATTTGAAAAGACTCGGGAGAATCTTTTCTTTCCTAAAATGGACTGACACGTCCGCTATAGCTGACATATACTGCTATAGAGGTTTCGCTACAGTGGAGCACCGACCGCTATAGTGGTTGACAACAGATTGAAATAGGGGAAAAACGGGTTTTCATCCCCATTCTCCTCTATTTCCTTCCAAAATACTCCCTTTTTCTCCCGATCACCCCACTCCCAATGTCAGAATTTCAAGGTAACAATCATTTTCACTTTCTACTTTACTTCCCCGCAAAATTATAAATAGGATTGTGGTAGAAAATAGTGACTTGGGGTATACATTGTAGTTGATTTTTGAACTTGAACTTGGGTTTGATTTTTTGGTCAGATTCCTGAAGCATGGATGCTTCCCTTACATTTACAATGCCTCCACAGCGTTCTGGGCATAAGGATTATGCAACTTTTGGCCAAAAATAGGCGAAAAATGGTGTGGGAGATGAAGGGTTGTTCTTGACTAAAATTGTAATTTGGACAAAAATTAGGGGATATAATGCTGAATTGTTTATAGAAAATAGTAATAGGATACTTTAGAAGCACTGATCTGAACTTGGATTGTTAAAAATGAAGTTTTGGATCAAGAGGCGCCATTGTTGTACCCCTTGGAATTTTTGGGACGATGAATACCGCTATAGCGGTTGGGTTCCGCTATAGCGGTCTCGCTATAGCGGAGAAATATCTGCTATAGCGGACTATCACAAAACATTAGCCCTCTAGGCTAACACTTAGAATTTTTTTCCCCTTTTTCTTTCCTTAATCCCTTATGCCTTATCGAGTTCTAACCCCACCCCCTTATTACATTGCAGGTTATCACACCCAATGGCTGAAGGATAATTGCCTGTGTATCCTTATGAGCGTTTCCCCGATGAAGCTAGCCGAGAGCGGTTCATGGACTATCGGAGACTAGGCTTTTGCTATGAGAAGTGGTGCAAAATGGTAGGGATGGATGGGAAAGCAGTTGCCTTCCATTGCAGACTTCAAGAGTTTGACTGGGGCTCGTTAGCAGTGGCTCCCCCTCCTGCTCATACATGTTGGGTGCGGGAGTTCTATACCATACTTCCTACCGTCATTTAGGATGATCCCAACCCCCACTATCCGAATCCGAGGAGTAGATGTCCCTGTGGACGCTCAGACTATCAATGAGGTGCTATGAGTGCCTCACGTCTCCAATGCTACATACAAGGCCAAGGCCAGACTTTGGGATATGACATGGTTGAGAGATACCTTGGTAAAGGCAGAGTTCATAGATCAGGTCTACTGGACCAGTCCTGAGGGCATCACTGGTGCTTACTTCTCTGTTGAATCTCGGAGGTGGTTAAATTTGGTTTACCAGAGAATCTGCCCGTCGGGAAACAAGACTGATATGACTTATGCCCAAGCCCTGGTGATTGCTTGTGCCATGTAGGCATTATAATGAATGTGGGGGAGCAAATCATCTCAGAGTGGAAGGAATTCTACCGGAGTCATAGAAAAGGCCCCTATCTTCCAGGCTTGGTGTTTGAATTGTGCAGGCAGGTTAGAGTGCTTGAGGACCACACTGACTTGGAGGTGGCTATGGACGACCCCTTCGATCCTCTTCGGGTGAAAGTGGTCTCTTCTAAGAAGAAGAGGAAGGTGGATGAAGCAGGAAGCAGTCAACTAGTTGAGGAAGCTGAAGATGATGATGATGACACTCCTGTCCCTTCCCAGCCTCAGCTCCCGATTTCTAGCCACCAGCTCGAGGAGAATCTGGCCGCTGTCAGGAAGTTCATGGAGGACATTAATGCTGGAGGTACAACCCCGCCTCCTTTTGCTCAAAAATTTGCAGCACTCCGTAGGGAGTTAGAGGAAGAGAAAAAGAAGAGGCGCTCCCGAGATTGCATGTTTGCCCGAATGTGGAAGACCGTCAAGGTCATGTTCTCTTGCATCTCCCCAGGTCAGGAGCTTCCCACACTTGAGCTCGAAGACAGGAAGGAGTTCCCTTCCTGAGTGATGATGAGGCTTCAGACCTCCCCTCTCTATTAAGACTATTTACTGCTTTTTGGTATTCTCCCCCATTTGGGGCTTGTTCTAGACAATATTTCCCTTCCTTTCCCCCTTTGATTTCGCACATGGATGCTAGTTTCAGATATTATTTCCCTTATATGCATACTATGTTAGTTCTATAGCTGATTTCCTTGTTTTACCTAGAAATTTATAGCTTAACCATTGCGTTTTTAAGCCCCAGGAATGAAATGAAAAATAGGGGAAAATAGGGCAGACATTCTGCCCCGTGCCCTTCCGCTATAGAGGTTGTCACTCCGCTATAGTGGTATTACCATAACAGAGAAAATCCCGCTATAGCAAGATCGTCGTAGCAGTACAGTTCCGCTATGGGGGTCCCAACGTTACCAACCCTGAAAATATCAAATGTTCAGCAAAACAATTCACCCCCCTTCCCGGTTATCATGGTTTAACCCCATAAACCCCGCCATGGTCTTGAACAACCCCCAAGACCATTTTTGACAATGCACAGATCAAACTCAACATCCAATTATCACCAATCATAAAAGAATTACACAAGAACATTAATCACCACAAGGCAAGCAATTTCACCCTATATGACTGCAGTCATATGAGTAATACAATACACATAGTTTCAAGTTTCAAGCCACAACACAATTAAATAATTGCACACCACACATTTGCAGTCATTCAAATAACATGAATACACATAAGCACAATCTCAAGTCTCAAGATTCAACACTCAACCAAATCAGTTTCATTACCTTTTATTCGCTTCATGGATGACCGTTAGCCGATTCATCCATCCTTTACATAGCCTCCCCGACCAGATACCAATTGGAAACTTCTCGATTCCAATTTTCTTTGCTTGTCTTATCATAATCGGAGTTCAATGAAATCCTTCATTTTATTGAGATACCAATTGGAATCTAGAGATACCAATTGGAATCAACCCATACAAGCAAGTGAATGAACCGCACGAAAAGGAATGAAAGAAGAGAGATATTTTCTAGAATGTTTCATAGCTTCCCAGAGATAAGATATGGACGTCAACACATCAATCTGTAGGACTCTATTCGATATTTTGCTCTTGTACTGGGAGACCAGTAACCTGGGCTCTGATACCATTTGTCACGACCCAACTACTGAGCCATGCGAGAAACCACTCTAATCCACCTAGACAGGAGAATCCTTACCACCTGATCCAACAGGTAATGCAGAAAAAAAGTAAACCATGAAATAAACCTTTTTGATACAAGAAAATCGTTTGTAATATTCAAAGAAATAAACCATTTACAAATTGAAATCAACCCTCCCTAGAACCTAGTCTAAGCCAGTACAAGAGTTACTACAAGAGTAATACAAAATAAATGAAGAAGGACACAACTCCACCATAGAAACAAGAAGTAGGAGTTGCTGGAGATTTCCATCATCGTGTACCTATGCAACATCACCAACCCTGCAACCAAACTATACCTAAAAAGGTATAGCAAGAGTAGAATCAGTACAAACACACATACTGGTAGGCATCATCGGTCAACCTAAATCCACTCATACCATCATATAAGAATTCAAGGGAAAATACACATTCAAATGATGAAATTTCGGTCATTTACCATCCACCTTTATCCAATCCGCTTCGACCCCAAGCCTTTCTAATCCTTCCGCTGCCAACTCCCCTCTCTAACCTTACTCCCCACCTATGACTTTTCAAGTCACACTTGCGCCCTAGACTTCCTAAGTCTTACTATCACCGCGACTTCCCAAGTCCTACTAACCCCTTAGACTTCCCAAGTTACCTTAATCCCTTAGACTTCCCAAGTCACTCTAACCTCTTGAAATTTCCAAGTCACCTTAACCCTTGTCCAACCACTAAGTTCAGACCCGGACTACCACTTCGTTACTCAAGTCAACCCCTATGACCAATCACCCAGAAAGAACCCAGCTAACCGCCCAACCAGACCTCTCAGGGGTCCCTAAGTCAAATCCCCAACA
Source organism: Jaltomata sinuosa (assembly GCA_003996215.1). Lineage (NCBI taxonomy): Eukaryota > Viridiplantae > Streptophyta > Magnoliopsida > Solanales > Solanaceae > Jaltomata > Jaltomata sinuosa. Next base: position 71,964 of record QJPP01002678.1, on the reverse strand, counting down.
TGATGATACTAACTAGAAATACAACTCCAGACTCTCGGTCTTCCTCCTAGCTCGTCACCACATGCAATCCACTTCACAACCATTGATAATATTCAATGGTAAAACAATAAATATTCCATTTTACATAGCCTGGACCCACCCCGGGATCCTCCTAACAACACCTAAGTGTTAAAAATGCAATCCGGTCTACACCAAGACCAAACTCACAGTCAAATATAATAACTCGGCCTCTCAGGACCATATGCAAATAATCACAGTTTAGAAATACAATCCGGTCCATTCATGGAACCATCGAAAGAATGTAACAATTCAATTAAATAAACCCGTACCAGGCATGGTACCTGAGTCAACCATTTAATATCCCATACCAGGCGTGGTACCCAAGACAACCATTTGTTATCCCGTACCAGGCATGGTACCTGAGCCAACCATTTGTTATCCCGTACCAGGCGTGGTACCCTAGCTAACCATTTGTTATCCCATACCAGGCGTGGTACCCGAGCCAATCGAATGTCACACAGAAATCCAACAGTCACAAACAATGAACAAATCAACACTTGTAGACCAACAAGCAATAACACCTAGTTCATTTCACAAGACTGATAACCAAACACTTAGACATTCATAAAACACTTCCTAAGCATGCAACTCATACAATACTTAAGCAAAAGCACACGAACATACAATGCATAAGGGAATCAATAACCATCACCTATCCCCATTCTAGGTACATCAACTCACCTTAAATCCCATCTGAAGACTAAGCCCAATTCACCCCTTAAGACATACTAGTAGACACACCCATTCCTGACCCTTCTCCTAGGACAAAAAATACAACATGGGGAGAAACCCCCATATCCTTGGTAATTCAACCATTTACGATATTCTAGTTTCTTTGTAACGACATTTCAGAGAATCCCCTCTTTAACCTGTGGTTTAATTATCCAAGTTCATGGTTCCCCGAACCTTTCTGACACCCTAGTCCTCATATTTTATCTGTAACACCCTAAACTTTTGAGCTAGGATTCCAATTGTTTTTCTAGTGTATTTAGACCTGAACTCGAAAGATTTTATTGTAACAAAGTGTTATAGTCATGAACTATGTGTTGGAAGGTCTTTGGATGTGAATTAAGGTTTTAAGGAACCCCTAGCACAAGTTAAGTTGAAAGCTTCTCTACCGGCTAGATTTTCGTATAACCTTCTAACTAGAGTCAAATTAAAATGATCATAACTACTAGAATATAAAGATTTAGGTATTATATGACCTACCAAATTAAAGGTCTTCAAGTCTTCCTTCCAACGCCACTAACCGTGCATTAATCCAAGTTTGGAGTAAAAAGTTATGACCAGTTTACCAAGAAGACGTCTGTCATACCAAAAGTCCATCGAATTCTGGGAGTTAAAATGGAAGAGAAAATGGTCCATTTTCTGGGAAAAAGGTCCGTTTTCCAAACCGTTTCTAGGACCAGAAACTCAAAAAAATCACTGAGTTAAAACGCTTAAGAAAACGGTCCGTTTGTGGCCAAAATGGACCGTTTTGGACACATTTTTCCTTCCTAGACCAATACGGATTCTAATTGGAATTGCCTATAAATAGGACTCCTAGGGAAATCCCCCACCCTTCTAAAATGTCTCCTATTTCTCTATTTACCCTAACATGGATTAAAAGAAGCTTCTCCAATCCTCTCAAGGTTTCAAACATTCAAGTATCAAGAAAAATAAAATCAAGTTAGGCCTCCAAATCCAAATGATTCTTCTTCATAGTTCAAAGGCAAAACTCAAGGCTTTCTTCAAGGTTTCCTCCTCAAACTCTAAGATCAAGGTAAGTAAAGTAAATCTTTCAGTGTGGGAATCCTGTTGTCCTCACAACCAAGTTCAATTTAAGTTTCAATCCACGAATCAAGTTAGGGTTTTTGAGAAGTCAAGATCCTTAAGTTTAATTCCTTATCTCTTGATAGCAATCTTTGAATATTCCATGCTTATTATCAGAAATTCTATGAATTTGGATTCTCTTCCCTGGATTGATTTCTAGTTCATGTCTATTAAATTTTCCAAGAATCTTTGTGAATTTCATCTTATGAATTTGAAAGTCTATTTGATGTTTTAAAGGATTATTTACGTTTTTCTGAAAGTTTGTTTGAAAGTTACAAGTTTAAGTTCATAAAAAGTTTACAAAGAATCTTTATGTTATTATCATGTCTTGAAAAGAGAAAAAGGTTATCGTATCTTGAAAGTTAAAGAAAGTTATAAAGATTTAGAGCCAAGGCTCACAAAGATAGATATGTTCATGATACGATAGTTTGAGTCAAGCACGATTTTTAGAAAGTATTTTAAAACCTATGTTATGAGCATATAGTATGTTTTGGGAGGACTATTTAGCACCGAGATGGGTATGGGTTTAGAAAACACATGCCCCAAAACTACGTTGCCATCGTAGGATAGGATCGTCCGCAAATAGGGTGATTCCTCTATTATTTATATCCTTCGAGCTCAGTTTTGGGATCCCCAGGATAGGTTTCATCTTATACCCTGGCAAGGTATAGGATGGCTCTGTCAACGAGGGCAAGTCATTGGGTTCTGGCAATATGGACAAAACATTATACTCCATGTTGCTCACATGGTTTATGTCGGTTAAGAGAAACTCCCCAAAAAGAAAACTTACTTAATATGAGAAAACATATGATTGGCTGAGGCCACTAGTTTAAAAAGAGTTTATTTTATGAAGCATTGTTTTCAAGTTTTGCCAGACTTCAGTTATAATTTTTAGTTTTAAGAAAGTTTTACTCATATTATTTTAAGTTTCAGCATTCAGGTCAGTCATTCTTCTTTTCAACTATTCAGCTTTGTCTATGGTTATATTGTTCATGCCTCAGTTTTTCTGCTTTATCAGTCCAGCTATTAATACTATTTCACTTTACTGCTTTGCATACCAGTACATTCAAAGTACTGACGCCTCTTTTTAGCGCTACATCATTGGACGATGTAGCCCCCAGCTTTCAGATATGCAGGTTCCTGAGTAGACTCTTCAGTAGGCTATGTCATCATCTTGAGGGAGTTCTCATTATTCTCGAGGACTTAACAGTATTCCAGTCATGATCTTGTTTTGTTACATAAAGGTAATTGTACTCAGAATGTAATAGAGGCTTCATAGACAGAGTCAAGTCAAGTCAGTTGTAACCAGTTTTTAAACCTTTTATTATTTCAGTTAATAAGAGTTTATATTATTTTATTTAATCTTTTTTTTAGATTAGTCCATGTTTTTTAGATTTCACAATTTATTTCATTAAAAGTTCAGCTTTATAAGGTTCTCTCGGGCCATTCGTGGTTTGGGTGTCAGTTACGTCCAGGATGTAGGCTCGGAGCGTGACAAACTTGGTATCAGAGCACAGAGTTCAAGTGTCCTAGGGACTCTATGAAGACGTGTCAGTAGTATCTTATTTATGGTTGGGAGGGCCCCACTTCTATAAATGAGATTCTATGGGCATTTAAGAAAAGTTTCTCATTCTTTCTTACTTTAGATCGTGTATTAAAGTTGTCCCCTAAGAAACTCATACAAGTTCGTGCATTATTCCAAGTTCCTCCAACCATGCCTCATCTTCAAGGTGGTAGAAGCAATAAATCTCAGACTCCTATCAAGGTGATTTTCTCAGATAGAGCCCACAGAAAGGTAAGAGGTTGCACAAGGGCTTGAGAGGAGCCCATTAGTGCATTTACGTCCATCGATTAAAAAGATTGCACCCTTGTTCTTATGCATCGTGCATTAGAGACAGAATAAGACAAGTATATGGACCTTTCTCTTAGCTTTATCTTAGAAAGCACATTTAAGTGGGATGAAAGTATGTGATTAGAGTTACAAGTAGTGGTGTGACCCGGGAATAGTGTGACTGATGGGGTGGTATGTTCTTAAGTATTGGTTGAATTGTAGTAAGTGTGGTGTAGAATTTATGGTAGTATTTAGAGGAGGAATTGCGTGTTATAGTATTTTAGAACTTGCCAATGTGTTAGTATATATCATATATATAGGCTCCGAATGGAAGTAAAGAGTAGTTAAGAATGGATAGAACTAGGCCGCACTTTGTAGCTTGAAGGAAGAACCCTTTGATGTTTATAGAGTTATTAAGCTAGTTTAGACAGATGATCAAACAAGTAGTAATGTGTGTGAAAATAAGTTGTGCGACCATTTCATTTAAGTGTTAGGTTATAAGTTTGAGTTGCAAATGATTACTGAGGTAGAAAAAAATGTGTGGATTTTGGGAATTTAATATATGTATGTTGATGTGGCATTTGTGAGAAGTAAGTTGTTAAGTGTGAATGTTCTAGATGAAACATGTGAAGGTCTTGGCTAAGTCTAGAGGTTAAGAAGAGCCTTAGAGTGTGAGGGGAGGTAATGAGTGTTTAAGATAGTGTGTATGTGTGGTTACGTGGGGTCATGAGTGGTACGTGCCATATATGGCAAGCTAGTGTGTTGGTATTGTGAAGTGTGAAAGAAGCTAAGGTGGTTGTAAAGAGTGTCCCTAACGAGAAAATTGAGGGATCTATAGATGGTTAGTGTTGGGTGTTTTGAGTATGGTGATGCTCCCATTGATTTTGGAGGGACAAGTTTAGCGTATAATATTAGTTTGCAAACTTAAGTTATTAACTTTTGAACTAAGGGGGAGATGGTGAGTTGTTAAGCAAAGACTAGTCTTAGTGTCACTAAGTTTTCCTTTTTGAGATTTGGGTTTGAGTATGCCCGTGTTTTACCTTATTTGCATATTTCCTCTCTACGGTAGTTGAGACGTTACTCTACCCCAAACTTCCTCTCCCAGTCCATGATTAGTCCCTAGGTGAAAGAAGAGAAAGCCTTACCTATGTTGTGAACTTCTAAGTACGTTCCATGTCATCCAAGTCATAATATTCGTGCTCAAAAGAATTCGTGTTCTTGTAAGCTTTAATAAATATCTTGACTTTAGGTTGCAATATCTTGACTCATGTTTGAGGCCTAAGCGTATTGAAGAATTGATAATGGTTTCATTTGTTCTTTCATCTTAAAGTTACCCATCATTCGAGGACGAATGATCCCAAGAGGGAGATATTGTAACACTCCAAACTTTTGAGCTAGGATTCCAATTGTTTTTCGCGTGTAATTAGACCTGAACTCGGAAGATTTTATTGTAACTAGGTGTTATAGTCAAGAACTATGTGTTGGAAGAGCTTTGGATGTGAATAAAGGTTTTAAGGAACCCCTAGCACAAGTTAAGTTGAAAGCTTCTCTACCGGCTGAGTTTTCGTATAACCTTCTAACTAGGGTCAGCTTCAAATGATCATAACTCCTAGAATATAAAGAGTTAGGTAGCCTATGACACACCAAATTAAAGGCCTTTGAGTCTTCTTTCCAATGCCACTGACCGTGCATTAATCCAAGTTTAGAGTAAAATGTTATGACCAGTTTACCAAGAAGACGTCTGTCAGACCAGAAGTCCGTCGAATTCTGGAAGTTAAAATGGAAGAGAAAACGGTCCATTTTCTAAACCGTTTCTAGGACTATAAACTCAAAAAAATCACTGAGTTAAAACGCTTAAGAAAAAGGTCCGTTTGTGGCCAAAACGGACCGTTTTGGCAACCGTTTTGGACACATTTTTTCTTCCTAGACCAATCCGGATTCTAATTGGAATTGCCTATAAATAGGACTACTAGGGAAATCCCCCATCCATCTAAAATGTCTCCTATTTTTATATTTACCCTAACATGGATTAAAAGCAGCCTCTCAAATCCTCTCAAGGTTTCAAACATTCAAGTATCAAGAAAAAAAAAATCAAGTTAGGCCTCCAAATTCAAATGATTCTTCTTCATAGTTCAAAGGCAAAACTCAAGACTTTCTTCAAGGTTTCCTCCTCAAACTCTAAGATCAAGGTATGTAAAGTAAATCTTTCAGTGTGGGAATCCTGTTCTCCCTACAACCAAGTTCAATTTAAATTTCAATCCACGAATCAAGTTAGGGTTTTTGAGAAGTCAAGATCCTTAAGTTTAATTCCTTATCTCTTGATACCAATCTTTGAATATTCCATGCTTATTATCAGAAATTCTATGAATTTGGATTCTCTTCCCTGGATTGATTTCTAGTTCATGTCTATTAAAATTTCCAAGAATCTTTGTGAATTTCCTCTTATGAATTTGAAAGTCTATTTGATGTTTTAAAGGATTATTTACGTTTTTCTGAAAGTTTGTTTGAAAGTTACAAGTTTAAGTACATGAAAAGTTTACAAAGAATCTTTATGTTATTATCATGTCTTGAAAAGAGAAAAAGGTTATCGTATCTTGAAAGTTAAAGAAAGTTATAAAGATTTAGAGCCAAGGCTCACAAAGATAGATGTTCATGATACGATATTTTGAGTCAAGCATGATTTTTAGAAAGTATTTTAAAACCTATGTTATGAGCATATAGTATGTTTTGGGAGGACTATTTAGCACCGAGATGGGTATGGGTTTAGACAACACATGCCCCAAAACTACGTTGCCATTGTAGGATAGGATCGTCCGCAAATAGGGTGATTCCTCTATTATTTATATCCTTCGGGCTCAATTTTAGGATCCCCAGGATAGGTTTCATCTTATACCCTGGCAAGGTATAGGATGGATCTGTCAACGAGGGCAAGTCATTGTGTTCTGGCAACGTGGACAAGACATTATACTCCATGTTGCTCACATGGTTTATGTCGGTTAAGAGAAAATCCCCAAAAAGAAAACTTACTTAATATGAGAAAATATATGATTGGCTGAGGCCACTAGTTTAAAAAGAGTTTATTTTATGAAGCATTGTTTTCATGTTTTGCCAGACTTCAGTTATAATTTTTAGTTTTAAGAAAGTTTTGCTCATATTATTTTAAGTTTCAGCATTCAGGTCATTCATTCTTCTTTTCAACTATTCAGCTTTGTCTATGGTTATATTGTTCATGCCTCAGTTTTTCTGCTTTATCAGTCCAGCTATTAATACTATTTCACTTTACTGCTTTGCATACCAGTACATTCAAAGTACTGACGCCTCTTTTTGGCGCTACATCATTGGACGATGTAGCCCCCAGCTTTCAAATATGCAGGTTCCTGAGTAGACTCTTCAGTAGGCTATGTCATCATCTTGAAGGAGTTCTCATTATTCTCGAGGACTTAACAGTATTCCAGTCATGATCTTGTTTCGTTACATAAAGGTAGTTGTACTCAGAATGTAATAGATGCTTCATAGATAGAGTCAAGTCAAGTCAGTTGTAACCAGTTTTTAAACCTTTTATTATTTCAGTTAATAAGAGTTTATATTATTTTATTTTAATAATTTTTTTAGATTAGTCCATGTTTTCTAGATTTCACAATTTATTTCATTAAAAGTTCAGCTTTATGATTTGTATGCCAGACCAAATGGTTCTCTCCGGCCATTCGTGGTTTGAGTGTCAGTTACGTCCAGGATGTAGGCTCGGAGCGTGACAAACTTGGTATCAGAGCACATAGTTCAAGTGTCCTAGGGACTCTATGAAGCCGTGTCAGTAGGATCTTATTTATGGGTGTGAGATCCCCACTTCTATAAATGAGATTCTATGGGCATTTAAGAAAAGTTTCTCATTCTTTCTTACTTTAGATCGTGCATTAAAGTTGTCCCCTAAGAAACTCATACAAGTTCGTGCATTATTCCAAGTTCCTCCAACCATGCCTCATCTTCAAGGTGGTAGAAGCAGTAAATCTCAGACTCCTATCAAGGTGATTTTCTAAGATAGAGCCCACAAAAAGGTAAGAGGTTGTACAAGGGCTTGAGAGGAGCCCATTAGTGCATTTACGTCCATCGATTAAAAAGATTGCACCCTTGTTCTTATTCATCGTGCATTAGAGCCAGAAATAAGACAAGTATCTGGACCTTTCTCTTAGCTTTATCTTAGAAAGCACATTTAAGTGGGATGAAAGTATGTGATTAGAGTTGCAAGTAGTGGTGTGACCCGGGAATAGTGTGACTGATGGGGTGGTATGTTCTTAAATATTGGTTGAATTGTAGTAAGTGTGGTGTAGAATTTATGGTAGTATTTAGAGGAGGAATTGTGTGTTATAGTATTTGAGAACTTGCCAATGTGTTAGTATATATCATATATATAGGCTCCGAATGGAAGTAAAGAGTAGTTAAGAATGGATAGAACTAGGCCGCACTTTGTAGCTTGAAGGAAGAACCCTTTGATGTTTATAGAGTTATGAAGCTAGTTTAGACAGATGATCAAACAAGTAGTAATGTGTGTGAAAATAAGTTGTGCGACCATTTCATTTAAGTGTTAGGTTATAAGTTTGAGTTGCAAATGATTACTGAGGTAGAAAAAAATGTGTGGATTTTGGGAATTTAATATATGTATATTGATGTGGCATTTGTGAGAAGTAAGTTGTTAAGTGTGAATGTTCTAGATGAAACATGTGAAGGTCTTGGCTAAGTCTAGAGGTTAAGAAGAGCCTTAGAGTGTGAGGGGAGGTAATGAGTGTTTAAGATAGTGTGTATGTGTGGTTACGTGGGGTCATGAGTGGTACGTGCCATATATGGCAAGCTAGTGTGTTGGTATTGTGAAGTGTGAAAGAAGCTAAGGTGGTTGTAAAGAGTGTCCCTAACGAGAAAATTGAGGGATCTATAGATGGTTAGTGTTGGGTGTTTTGAGTATGGTGATGCTCCCATTGATTTTGGAGGGACAAGTTTAGCGTATAATATTAGTTTGCAAACTTAAGTTATTAACTTTTGAACTAAGGGGGAGATGGTGAGTTGTTAAGCAAAGACTAGTCTTAGTGTCACTAAGTTTTCCTTTTTGAGATTTGGGTTTGAGTATGCCCGTGTTTTACCTTATTTGCATATTTCCTCTCTACGGTAGTTGAGACGTTACTCTACCCCAAACTTCCTCTCCCAGTCCATGATTAGTCCCTAGGTGAAAGAAGAGAAAGCCTTACCTATGTTGTGAACTTCTAAGTACGTTCCATGTCATCCAAGTCATAGTATTCGTGCTCAAAAGAATTCGTGTTCTTGTAAGCTTTAATAAATATCTTGACTTTGGGTTGCAATATCTTGACTCATGTTTGAAGCCTAAGCGTATGGAAGAATTGATAATGGTTTCATTTGTTCTTTCATCTTAGAGTTACCCATCATTCGAGGATGAATGATCCCAAGAGGGAGATATTATAACACTCCAAACTTTTGAGCTAGGATTCCAATTGTTTCTCGCGTGTAATTAGACCTGAACTCGGAAGATTTTATTGTAACTAGGTGTTATAGTCAAGAACTATGTGTTGTAAGAGCTTTGGATGTGAATTAAGGTTTTAAGGAACCCCTAAAACAAGTTAAGTTGAAAGCTTCTCTACCGGCTGAGTTTTCGTATAACCTTCTAACTAGGGTAAACTTCAAATGATCATAACTCCTAGAATATAAAGAGTTAGATAGACTATGACACACCAAATTAAAGGCCTTTGAGTCTTATTTCCAACGCCACTAACCGTGCATTAATCCAAGTTTAGAGTAAAATGTTATGACCAATTTACCAAGAAGACGTCTGTCAGACCAGAAGTCCGTCGAATTCTGGGAGTTAAAATGGAAGAGAAAACGGTCCGTTTTCCAAATCGTTTCTAGGACCAGAAACTCAAAAAAGTCACAGAGTTAAAACGCTTAAGAAAAAGGTCCGTTTGTGGCCAAAACGGACCGTTTTGGCGACCATTTTGGATGCGTTTTTCCTTCCTAGACCATTCCGGATGCTAATTGGAATTGCCTATAAATAGGACTCCTATGGAAATCCACCACCCTTCTAAAATGTCTCCCACTTTTCTATTTACCCTAACATGGATTAAAAGCAGCCTCTCAAATCCTCTCAAGGTTTCAAACATTCAAGTATCAAGAAAAAAAAATCAAGTTAGGGCTCCAAATCCAAAGGATTCTTCTTCATAGTTCAAAGGCAAAACTCAAGGCTTTCTTCAAGGTTTCCTCCTCAAACTCTAAGATCAAGGTATGTAAAGTAAATCTTTCAGTGTGGGAATCCTGTTCTCCCCACAACCAAGTTCAATTTTAGTTTCAATCCACGAATCAAGTTAGTGTTTTTGAGAAGTCAAGATCCTTAAGTTTAATTCCTTATCTCTTGATACCAATATTTGAATATTCCATGCTTATTATCAGAAATTCTATGAATTTGGATTCTCTTCCCTGGATTGATTTCTAGTTCATGTCTATTAAATTTTCCAAGAATCTTTGTGAATTTCTTCTTATGAATTTGAAAGTCTATTTGATGTTTTAAAGGATTATTTACGTTTTTCTAAAAGTTTGTTTGAAAGTTACAAATTTAAGTTCATGAAAAGTTTACAAAGAATCTTTATGTTATTATCATGTCTTGAAAAGAGAAAAAGGTTATCGTATCTTGAAAGTTAAAGAAAGTTATAAAGATTTAGAGTCAAGGTTCACAAAGATAGATATGTTCATGATACGATATTTTGAGTCAAGCATGATTTTTAGAAAGTGTTTTAAAACCTATGTTATGAGCATATAGTATGTTTTGGGAGGACTATTTAGCACCGAGATGGGTATGGGTTTAGACAACACATGCCCCAAAACTACGTTGCCATTGTAGGATAGGATCGTCCGCAAATAGGGTGATTCCTCTATTATTTATATCCTTCGGGCTCAATTTTGGGATCCCCAGGATAGGTTTCATCTTATACCCTTGCAAGGTATAGGATGGATCTGTCAACGAGGGCAAGTCATTGGGTTCTGGCAACGTGGACAAGACATTATACTCCATGTTGCTCACATGGTTTATGTCGGTTAAGAGAAACTCCCCAAAAAGAAAACTTACTTAATATGAGAAAATATATGATTGGCTGAGGCCACTAGTTTAAAAAGAGTTTATTTTATGAAGCATTGTTTTCATGTTTTGCCAGACTTCAGTTATAATTTTTAGTTTTAAGAAAGTTTTGCTCATATTATTTTAAGTTTCAGCATTCAGGTCAGTCATTCTTCTTTTCAACTATTCAGCTTTGTCTATGGTTATATTGTTCATGCCTCAGTTTTTCTGCTTTATCAGTCCAGCTATTAATACTGTTTCACTTTTGTAACTACCGGGTCCGTCGTTACGTTGATTTTTTTTTGATTTTGCAAATTCGAGAAAAATGGTTAAAAATACGTTCGGAATAATAGGGTGACGTCACAGAAAATTTTGGATTTCCGAAAAGGATCCGGGCTGACATCATACCGCTATAGCGGTAATTAGTCCGCTATAGCGGTACCTCTATCGCGGTACCTCTATCGCGGCAAGTTAGGCCGCTATCGCGAGGTTACAGGAGGCAAAATGCCTATGATGGGATTTTATTAAAAGTCTCTTCTCCTCGTTTGGGGAAACATACGAGGGTTCTTCCAAAATCCCCCCCATGCTGCTCCAAGGCTGGGAAAGCATGAGGAGGAGAGGACATGGCTGAAAAGATGCGGAATGGCAGATTCCAGGATCACGGTTCAGCCGAGAACGCAGTCACGGAGATAGAAACTGAAGTTGCAGTTGCTTGGCATCCAGGTAGGCTAGGTTTTTATGAGTAGTTAGACCTGCTTACCTTCTATACTTGATATATAATAGAAATGAAGAATCCATGGGCACGAAGTCTGGCGGATTTGGGTTGTTGTGTTGTGTCTAGAATGTAAGGAATGGCTGGTCTTGTGGTTTATATTGTGTGGTTAGTTTATTCGTATTGTGGTGACAATGATAGGTCACGGGACTGGTATGTCGAAAAGGTTCGGGGAACCGGGAAGGTACTTGGGAGCTACGGGAACGGGAATTGGAAGCTCCTAGGTGGAGTTCTCAGGAATGTTTATGGCTTAAGGCTTAGTGGGGTCTTTCTAAGGTTAGAAGGGAAATTGTGTAGTTGTTGTATGCTTATCTAAAAAAGGGAAATCGCTAGTTCACGTTATAATAAAAGAATTGGGCGAACTAGAAAATAGTCTTCGGACATGAGGTGATGATTCGTGGTTGTATCCGGGAAGGGGTAGGTGATGGCTTATGATTTTCTATGAATGTGTATAGTGATGTACTCATGTTTAAGTGATTGTATGCATTATATTGCTTAGGGAAATTATGTGGAATGTCGAGGTTCCTGTTTACAGTCTGTGATTGAAAGGTTTACTTGTTGGTTTTACAAGTTATGTGTGTTCATATATTGAATGTGGTTGTTGACATTCGGTTGGCTTGGGTACCACGCCTGGTACGGGTATAACACATGGTTGGCATGGGTACCACGCCTGGTACGGGTATATCATTAGGTTGGCACGGGTACCACGCCTGGTACGGGTTTACTTTATTGCATCTTGCACTGTTTCATTGACTATTGTATTGCATTGGTTGATATGGGTTCTGTTAGAAGACCGGGTTATTTTACTGAATGTGATGCTTGACATTAGTTCCGTGAGTGGACCGGGCTGTTATTGAAAAGTGCTATTGATTGTTGGTCCTTGAGTGGCCGGGAACTTGGTATAACTTCTGTGTTGGGTCTTGGTTTAGGCCGAGTTGATCAATTACCTTTGGTATTGTCTAGAGGGAATTCCAGGGTGGGTACGGGATAGACGGAAAGGATAGTTATGGTTGATGAGCTAAGGGTTGGTCCTGGTATGGACGGGGGATGGAGGTTGGACACTTAGGTGTGGTTAAGGGGATCCTTGGAGGGTCCGGGTCATGTGCAGTAAGGGGATTAGACGTAACTCTAGGGTTGTCATTAAATGTGGCGAGGGTCGCTAGGTGGATTTCATGTGGTGGTTAGCCGGGGAGGAAGACTGAGAGTCTGGGGTTGTGGTCCTGGTTGTTGCACATTTATTAGAAGGTTTACCAGAGATCCGGGGAGGGTTGGACCCCGGTGAGCAAGGTTACGAGTATGAGAAGTCGAGTTGGGCGGTTAGCCGGGCTAATTCGGGATGATAGTTAGAACAGTTAATTTAGGTAAGGGAAGGGTGACCCAAGTATGGGCGAAGGGTGAGGGTGACTTGATAAGTCTAAGAGATTGAGACTTGGGAAGTCTGGGATAGGGCAAGGCTTAGGGAGTCAAAGGTTAGCGTGACATGGAAGCCTTGAGAATGAGGAAGTTGGCAGCGGAAAGATGTTGGTGGATGGGAACTAAGTATTTAAACTCAATTATGTATTTTCCTGCTTTTTCTTATATGATGGTAGGAATGGATTCGGGTCGACCGATGATGCCTACCAGTATGTGTGTTTGTAATGACTCTACTCTTGCTATACCTTTTTGGTATAGTCTGGTTGCAGGTTGGTGATGTTCCATAGGTTCGCGGCGATGAGATCTCCAACAGCTTCTGTCCTCATTTTCCATGGCAGAAGTTGGGTCTTTTATCTCTTTATGTCATCTTGTAGTAGCTCCTGTACCTGTTTAGACTAGGTCCTAGGGGAGGGTGTTCATTTAAAATATTGTAAAGGTTTTTCCGCATTTTTCCTTGTAGCCTATTTCTGAGCAGGATTTTGTAAAGAAAGGATTTCATTATGTATAAAGGTGGCTTAAATTAATGGTTTATTTTAATTTCGCATGTTACCTGTTGGACAGGGGGAAGGGTTCGTCTAGCTAGGTGGTTAGAGTAGGCACCCGCACAGCCCGGTAGGTTGGGTCGTGACAGATGGTATCAGAGCCTAGGTTACCGGTCTCCCAGTACAAGAGCAAAATGTCGAATAGAGTCCTACAGATTGGTGTGTTGACGTCCACATCTAATCTTTGGGGAACTATAAGGCATTCTAGGAATTTTCACTCTTCTTTCATTCCTTTGTGCGGTTCACACTTTCTTGTATGGGTTGAGTCCAATTGGTATCTCCCGATTCCAATTGGTTTCTCAGCAGGGTAAATGAGGTCTTCATACCTCGGTTACGATAGGACAAGCAAGGGAATTGGAACCAGGAAGGTTCCAATTGGTATCTGGCCGAGAGGCCGTGACAGGCATGGACAACCGATTAATGGTCATCCATGGAACTAACGAAGGAAAAATATTATGAATTGATTGGCTATGAATTGCTTTGTGGTGATTTGTGAAATTGAAGTGTGGTGTGTGCAACCTTGTATGACTAGTTGGTGTGTGTGTAGACTTTTAATTGATGTGCAGGTAGAGTCTACAGGGTGTCGTTGATGGAAATTTTATGTGCATTAGACTGTTTAATCCGTTAATTGCTTGATCTGAAGCGGGGTATTGCATGATAGAAAGGGCTTATCATCGGTTAAGATGGTAAGGGGTTGTAAACTGGGACTGTAGGGAAGCTTCGGCTTCAGGACAGTTGGAATTTTAGTTGGGAACCATGGGAACAAGGGAGTCATTAGTGGGTAATGGCGGGAAGGTAATGCCTGGAAACAAATTGATTGTTGTGAATTCTTTATAAGTTGATACGTTTTATGAGGTGTTATGTTCAATTTCATTATGCGTTCGGTGCCAGGAACGGTCTTGAGGGTGGTTCAAGACCATGGTGGGATTTACATGTTGGGACAGTGGTAATCGGGAAAGGGATGAGTAGATTTAGCTGGAAATTGAATTCAGAACGGTTAGCATCAGACCGATATAGCGGTGAATTGTTCGCTATAGCGGGACCGCTATCGCGGTATAACTGACCGCTATCGCAGTAGTCAGCGAGGCAGTAAGCTGCCCTGTTTTCCCCTGTTTCGGTCCCTTCTGGGGACAAGTTAAAAACAAGCATAAAACATTCCAAAACCACTGTATAAACCAAGGAAAAGCAGCTATATATATATATATGCGGGAAATGAAATAGTGTCTAACACGAGCATCCATGTTCCCAAAATAAAGAGGGAAAGGGAAAGATTGTCTGAACAAACCCCAAACGGGGGCGAACCAACAGTATATCAGTAATAAGGGGGGGGAGTCCTAGGCCTCATCGTCACTCAGGAAAGGGAACTCATGCCTGTCCTCAGGTTTGAGTGCGGGTAGTTCCTTACCAGGGGCAACACAGGAGAACATGACCTTTATGGTCTTCCACAGCCGGGCAAACATACGGTCCCGGGAGCGCCTTTTCCTTTTCTCCTCTTCTAACTCCCTTCGGAGTGCTGCAAGTTCTTGAGCGGATGGGTAAGGGGCTGCGCCTCCAGCGTTAGGATCCTCCATGAACCTCCGGACAACTTCTAGGTTCTCCTCTAGCTGGGCTCTAGAGATCGGGGGCTGGGGCTGGAATTGGGAAGGGGCAGGGGTATCATCCTCTTCATCATCATCGCCGGCCTCCTCCACCGGCTGATTGCTCCTTGCCTCACCTACCTTCCTCTTCTTATTGGAAATGTACTTCACCCGGACCGGGTCAAAGGGCTCATCCATAGCCACCTCTGCATCGGTGTGGTCCTGAGGCACGTCAGCTCGCCTGCGCAGCTCCAAAACCAGCCCGGGTAAATAAGGGCCCTTTCTAGGGCCAGTATAGAAGCTCTTCTATTCCGAGATGATCTGCTCCCCCATATTTATAATAATCCCCTGCATGGCACAAGCGATCACCAAAGCTCGGGCATAGGTCGCGTCGGTTTGATTTCCCGACGAATGGATCCTCCGGGATACCAAATTAAACCATATCCTAGCCTCGGAGGAGAAATAGGCGCTAGTAATACCCTCGAGGCTGACCCAGTACACCTTGTCCTTGGATGCCGGGTCTACTAGATTATCTCTCAACCAGGTCATGTCCCACAGTCGGGACTTAGCCATGTACACCGTATTAGAGACGTGGGGCACCCCTAGCACCTCATTGATGGTCCGGGCATCCACGGGAACATCTACCCCTCATAGTATTATAGTAGGATTCGGCTCGCTATAGCGGACCATAGGAAGGATGGCATAGAACTCCTGCACCCAGCCGGTTAGAGCGGGAGAAAGAGCCACTAGTAAAGGTTCCCACCCAAACTCTCGGACCCAGCGGTGGAAATCAACCGCTTTTCTGTCTATCCCAGTCATGCAGCAACCTCTCTCATAGCAGAAGCTAAATTTTCGGTAATCTTAGAGCCTTTCCCGACTAGCTTCGTCGAGGAATTGCTCATAGTCGTATTCAGGCGCTTGTTGTTGTTCAACCATTGTGTTATCCTGCAAGGGTAAGAACGAAACGGGATTAGAAGAATAATGGGACACGAAAAAGGTAAAAAAATTCTAAGTGTAACTTGGGAAGGCCACTGGTTTACGGCCTTCCGCTATAGCGGGTGGTGCGTCCCCGATAGCGGGACCGCTATAGCGGTGAAATATCCACTGTAGCGGGACCGCCATAGCGGAGCCCTACCGCTATAGCGGTCTTCATCGTTCCAGACCTTCAAGGGGTGTATCAATGGCGCCCCTTGGTCCAAAACTCCAATTTTGTCATTACAAGACCAGATCTACCTACCCAAAGTGTCCCTTTGCCAGTTTCTATAAAAATTTGGGCATTAAAACCCCTAAAATTCGCCTGAATCACCATTTGTTCAAGAACACAACCCTTCACTTCCCCACCTATTTTTGGCCAACATTGCATAATCCTTACGCCCAGAACGCCTTAGAGGCATTGTAAATGTAAGGGAAGCATCCATGCTTTGGGAATCCGACAAAAATCCGATCAAAGGGTTCAAGTTCAAAACCCATTTCAAATAGGCTATAAGTTCCTATTTTTCTACCACATTCATGTACAATTAGTTCAAGGGAGTAAATGAGAGAGTGAGTATGATTATTACCTGGAATTTCCGATGTTGGGAGTGGGACGATTGGGAGAGAAAAGTGTAGTGTTTGAGTGGAAATGTGGGAGAATGAGGGGAGAAATCTGTTTCTCCCCAATTTCATTCTGCTGTCAACCGCTGTAGCAGTCGACAGACCGCGATAGAGGGACCGCTATAGCGGTAAATTGTCCGCTACAGCAGATGACTAGTCAGTTTTGGGTACAGAAAAAGTTCTCCTGGGTCTTTTCAAATACCTCCAACCTGATAGGACACGAGGCCCCAGATTTCTTGGGTACTCGGGATGGGAACACGTATAATAGTCCTTGTGAGGCTTGTAAATTCTTCATCGGGATAAGACAATAGTAAATTGTTCCTCAAGTCGGTTAGACTCGCAAAGGGGAGTTAGACAACATGTGTAGGTTTGATAATTAGGCGATCACTTGGGGGCGGTAAGAGTCCCGGTTCAGTTTCTCTCCTCGGTTTTAAGGTTCAGGATCATTCGGGGATGAACGATAGGTAAACTGGTATCTGTTGTAATGACCAGGTCCGTCATTATGTTGATATTTTCCTGATTTTGCGAATTCAGGGAAAATGGTAAAAATACATTCGGAATAAATAGGGTGACATCACGGAAAATTTCAAATTTCCAGAAAGGATCTGGGCAGACGTCATACTGCTATAGCAGTAATTAGTCCGCTATAGCGGTACCACTATCGCGGCAAGGCAGGCTGCTATCGCGGGGTTACGGGAGGCAGAATGCTTGTGACGAGATTTTATTAAAAGTCTCTTCTCCTCAGTTGGGAAAACATACGAGGGTTCTTCCAAAAATCCTCCCATGCTGCTCCAAGGCTGGGAAATCATGAGGAGGAGAGGACATGGCTGAAAAGACATAGAACGGTAGATTCCAGGATCACAGTTCAACCAGGAAAGCAGTCATGGAGCCAAAAACTCAAGTTGTAGCTGCTTGGCATCCAGGTAGGCTAGGTTTTTATGAGTAGTTAGACCTGCTTACCTTCTGTACTTGATATATAATAGAAACGGAGAATCCATGTTTAGGCCTCCGGGTGTGGAGTCTGGCGGATTTGGGTGGTTGTGTTATTTCTAGGATGTATGGAATGGATGGTTTTATGGTTTGTATTGTGTGGTTAGTTTATTCATATTGTGGTGACAATGATGGGTCACAGGACTGGTATGTCGAAAAGGTTCGGGGAACCGGGAAGGTACTTGGGAGCTACGGGAACGGGAATAGAAAGCTCCTAGGTGGGGTTTTCAGGAATGTTCATGGCTTAAGGATTAGCGGGGTCTTGCTAAGGTTAGAAGGGAAATTGTGTAGTTGTTGTATGCTTATCTAAAAAAGGGAAATCGCTAGTACACGTTATAATAAAAGAATTGGGCGAACCGGGAAATAGTCTTCGGAGGAGAGATGATGATTCGTGGTTGTACCCGGGAAGGGGTAGGTGATGGCTTATAATTTTCTGTGAATGTGTATAGTGATGTACTCATGTCTAAGTGATTGTATGTATTACATTGCTTAGGGAAATTATGTGGAATGTTGAGGTTCCTGTTTACAGACTGTTATTGAACGGTTTACTTGTTGGTTTACAAGTTGTGTGTGTTCATATATTGACTGTGGTTGTTGACATTCGATTGGCTCGGGTACCACGCCTGGTAAGGGTATAACACATGGTTGGCATGGGTATCACGCCTGGCATGGGTATATTATTCGATTGGCACGGGTACCACGCCTGGTACGGGTTTACTTTATTGCATCTTGCACTGTTTCATTAACTATTGTATTGTATTGGTTGATATGGGTTCCTTGAGAGGACCGGGTTGTTTTACTGAATGTGATGCTTGACATTGGTTCCATGAGTGGACCGGGTTGTTATTGAAAAGTGCTATTGATTGATGGTCCTTGAGTGGCTGGGAACTTGGTATAACTGCTGTGTTGGGTCTTGGTTTAGGACGGGTTGATCAATTACCTTTGGTATTGTCTAGAGGGGATTCCAGGGTGGGTCCATGATAGACGAAAAGGATAGTTATGGTTGATGAGCTAAAGGTTGGTCCTGGTATGGACCGGGGACGCAGGTTGGACACTTAGGAATGGTTAAGGGGATCTTTGGAGGGTCCGGGTCATGTGCAGTAAGGGGATTAGATGTAACTCTAGGGTTGTCATTAAATGTAGCGAGGGTCGCTAGGTGGATTTCATGTGGTGGTTAGACGGGGAGGAAGACTGAGAGTCTGGGGTTGTGGTCCTGGCTATTTCATATTTATTAAAAGGTTTACCAGAGATCCGGGAAGGGTTGGACCCCAGTGAGCAAGGTTACGAGTATGAGCGGTCGAGTTGGGCGGTTAGCCGGGCTAAGTCGGGATGATAGTTAGAACAGTTGACTTAGGTAAGGGAAGGGTGACCCAGGTATGGGCGAAGGGTGAGGGGGACTTGGGAAGTCTAAGAGATTGAAACTTGGGAAGTCTTGGATAGGTCAAGGCTTAGGGAGTCAAAGGTTAGCGTGACATGGAAGCCTTGAGAATGAGGGAGTTGGCAGCAGAAGGATGTTGGTGGATAGGAACTAAGTATTTAAACTCAGTCATGTATTTTCCTGCCTTTTCTTATATGATGGTAGGAGTGGATTCAGGTTGACCGATGATGCCTACCAGTACGTGTATTTGTACTGATTCTACTCTTTCTATACCTTTTTGGTATAGTTTGGTTGCAGGTTGGTGATGTCCCATAGGTTCGCGGCGATGAGATCTCCATCAACTTCTGTCCTCGTTTTCCATGGCGGAAGTTGGGTCTTTTATCTCTTTATGTCATCTTGTAGTAGCTCTTGTACCTGTTTAGACTAGGTTCTAGGGGAGGGTGTTTATTTAAAATGTTGTAAAGTTTTTTCCGCATTTTTCCTTTTAGCCTATTTCTGAGTAGGATTTTGTAAAGAAAGGATTTCATTATGTATAAAGGTGTCTTGAATTAATGGTTTATTTTAATTCCCCATGTTACCTGTTTGACAGGGGGTAAGGGTTCGTCTATCTAGGTTGTTAGAGTAGGCGCTCTCACGGCCCGGTAGGTTGGGTCGTGACAATTTTACTGCTTTGCATACTAATACATTCAAAGTACTGACGCCTCTTTTTGGCGCCACATCATTGGAAGATGTATCCCCCAGCTTTCAGATATGCAAGTTCCTGAGTAGACTCTTCAGTAGGCTATGTCATCAGCTTGAGTGAGTTCTCATTATTCTCGAGGACTTAACAGTATTCCAGTCATCATCTTGTTTTGTTACATAAAGGTAGTTGTACTCAGAATGTAATAGAGGTTTCATAGACAAAGTCAAGTCAAGTCAGTTGTAACCAGTTTTTAAACCTTTTATTATTTCAGTTAATAAGAGTTTATATTATTTTATTTAATCTTTTTTTTAGATTAGCCCATATTTTCTAGCTTCCACAATTTATTTCATTAAAAGTTCAGCTTTATGATTTGTATGCTAGACCAAGTGGTTCTCTCGGGCCATTCGTGGTTTGGGTGCCGGTTACGTCCAGGGTGTAGGCTCGGGGCATGACATTATCATCACACAACACTCAGTTAATCATGACAATCTGAACTGTCACAACACACTATCATCACTCAAATAATATTAGATTAACCAATTCAACCACAACCCTTCTCTTCTAGATTCCGTGCCCGAAGGCCTAAGCATGGATTCTCCTTTTCAACTATACAACAAGTAGGAAATGGAAATGAGTTAATCTACTCAATAAATAAAACCTAGCCTACCTGGATGCCGAGCAACTGCATAATGCATTTTTTGGCTTCGTGAAGGCATTCCCAGCTGGATGACGATCCCAAAATATGTTGTTCTGCGTCCTTTTAGCCAAAATCTCTCCTCCTCGTAGCTCCCAAGCTTTAGAGAAGCCTAGGAGGGTTTTTGGAGAAACCCTCGTATCTTTTCCAACTGAAGAGGAGAAGTCTTTTATCAAATTCTCATTCTGAGGCTACTGCCTCCCGTCACACCATTATAGCAGAATAAATACCACTATAGCAGAGTGACATTAGCTCGGATCAAATTTCAAAATTTGCAAATTTTTCTGTCACGTCAACCTCTCTTAATACAAAAATATTTTTAAATCATTCCTGAGATTTTGCGATATTGTGGTTACTAGAATAACGATGGACCCGGTTGTTACATCATCCTCAGATGCTACATCATTTTATGATGTAGGTTTCGAGACACTTTCTCATGATTCTGTGCAGTGTTAGGATCGTTCAGGACAACATTAGCAAGTGGTGAGCCCATCTTTCGAAAGGCAATTTAAATTCTTTTTTGACTTTGGTTTCAGTACTATGGTATTATCGGGTCATGTCTCGGCATAGATTTTTATTCTTATGTTAGAGGTTTCATAGACCTATATAAATGCTGTTTAAATATTTTATTCTCAACACTTGATAAATTTTTAATTATGTTTTAAATGATGTTCTCAAATGGGTCCTTTTTCTGCAAATGCTTATTTTAATGCTCATGATGTTATGCTAAGGGGTCTTCTCAGACCTTCACTGGTCTGGGTTGACCGTTACGTCTTGGGCCTCATCCCGGATCATGACAAACTTGGTATCAGAGCATGGTTCATGGTCCTAGAGTGTCTACGAAGCCATATCGAGTAGAGTCATGCTTATGGGTGTGTTGTGCACCACACTTATAATCAGAAGGCTACAAGGCATTTATGAAATGTTTTCCATTCTTTCATACTTTAGATCGTGCAATAGTGTTGTCCATAAGAAACTTATCAAGATTTCCTACTCTGCTCTAACTCTGCTGACTATGCCTTACCTTCGAGATGATAGAAGTACAAAGCTCAGACTCCTTGCGATTATAATCCTATTTGGTTGTGTCATCCAAAAGGTTATGAAACTGCACAAGGACTTGAGAGGAGTCCATTAGTGCATCAAAGTCTATTGGTTCTAAGTGTAAACCCCTATTTTCACAAATCATGCTTTTGAGCCAAGGTGAGATGTGTTTTCAGACCCTTCCAAAACTTGGTTGCAGCTGTCATGCTCAGGGGGAAAGGTATATATGCGAGTGTTGAGATAGTATTCCACCCGAGAGAAAGTATAAATTAGGGTGTTATGAGATATGAGTAGTGAGATAGCCAGAGATATATGAAGTCATGAGTTTAAAAGCTGGAGAGTACAGGTAGTGAATGATCGAAGAAGGTAGCTAGAGTCTTGTACCCACTAAGTGAGTGATAGAGGTGGTATGCCCGTATGTTGTGAGTTATAGTGTAGCAGGATTAGCACATTTATGGAAATTGGTAGAAGTAGATTTGTTAGTTAAGATATTCCTTTTAGTTATTTGAAATAGGGAAGAATCTTATGATGGATGATCATTGTAGTAGTATAGGCCAATTATAAGTTGTGAATGTAGGGATAAAGTGATTACGATTTTATAAATTTAGACTTCCGTTTGGAAAAATTCGGAGAGGGAGACTTAGTGATGTTTATAGAACTTGAAGATATTTTAAATGTATGCATGGGTAAGTAGATGTGATGTGAGAAGGGATAATGTGCTAATGGGCTGTAATGGGTTATATCGTAAGATTAAGATCGACCACTCTGTCAAAGTTTTGGTGGATTAGTATTTCTTAATTTTTATCTGATAGTTGTAAGTCTGAATAGCATGCTAAGTTGTGATGTTAACTTTAACTAGTGTTAGAGACTAAACTTGAGTCAGGGATGGTCACTGAGGTAGAAAGAATGATATTAAAATTTTTCTTTCCAAGATGGTCACCGAGGTAGAAAGACCCTATATATATTGGTACAAAATCAGTTTTGTCTTAGTTATTACATCTTTGTCCAATTTTCTCAGTTATTTTTGTTTGAAAAAAGTATCACTTTACTGCTTGAAGATAATTTTCATGGATAAAATATCACATCTAAATTTCAAACTTGAATATATATAATCACTACAAGAAAACACCTAATTTGTGGAGGTTTTTTTTAAATATTGTGGCAGTTTTCGACCCCCACAAATGGAATCGTGGAGGTTTTAAGAACCGTCATAGTTATGGTTGCCACAAGGCATTTTGTGGGGGTTTTTAAGAACCCCCATGACGACCTCCACAAATTGAAATTATAATTACTGGGGGTTTTAAAGTCAATTAGGGGTGGTCTATATCCTCCACAATATGATTTTAATGCTCTAAATTATTTAATTTATGGGATTTTGTAACTGTCACAATAAGATCTGAAGTTTTTGAAAAATAATTAGTGACGATGTATAACCGTCACAATATAAGCTCTATATTTAAAAAATAGTTTATTTTGTTGGGGTCTACAATGGCAACAATATAATTTCATTATTTCACAAAATTTAATTTGTGTGGGTTAATTATCATCGCAATTTCATAATATTTAATTTATTGCATAATTAAATAAGATCAAACTTGCATAATCATATACCTAATAAATAAATAATTTACTAAATAACATGTAACATAATCAAATTTCATTAAAAATATCCATAATAGCAAAGTCACAAATTCAAGTACGACATATCAAACTAAAGTAATATAAACTAATGTTTGCTAAACGTTACTATTTAAGATTCATAAAAGTAAAGATTCCACAATAAATAAATAAAATTCTAAGTATTTGCTTGATGATTTCCATTGATGTTGCTCGATGATCCTCTTATATTTACTGATAAAATAGGTTCACTCCCTGCATCATCGCGAGACTGAAATAATAAAAAGATATATTTGATAAGAAATCTAAAATATAGTGGCTAACTAATCAGATATCAATATGCAATACATTGACTAAATCAAGTTAAATGGAGCATTATGATAAGAAAAGCAATTCAGATTTCTGATAAATACAATACTTTTGATCAACTATAAAGGATAACACAAAAAGTAAACTAGTTTTTTTAAAACAAAAAAGTTCAAAGGATTGTTTTGTTAGTTAGATGAATATGCCTCTTCATTAGACCTTATAAGGCTTTTGAATCTAAGCTTTTTCCAATTCTCCGGTCCTATATAAATGGCTCATTCTCTTATTGTTCATAATATACTTGTAAGTTACACACACAAAGAACTATCACTTCACCAACCCTTTAGAAGAGTGAAAGAGTTTAATTTAGTTGTGTTCGGAGGAGATACACTTAGCTTTTATATTTGGTACAGTAGGTTTGTTTACTAATCATCCATTTCTCAGACAAATTATGTCATTCAACTATGGCATTGGTACAAGAAGATTATATCATGCTAAAAGTTTACAAGGAAAAAGCTTTTCATAATGATATTTACCAACTAGAGTTTTATATGCTTAAGAAATTGATAATGGAAAAAGAATTGAACTTTAAATTTTAAAGAGCTACTTCTACTAGGGGTGTGCATCGGTCGGTTCGGTTCGGTTTTGTATATTATCGGTTTGGTTTATCGGTTATCGGTTTGTAAACATGCAAAACCGATAACCAAACCAATAAGATATTCGTTATCGGTTTTTGATTAATCGGTTTTTAGTCCTTAACGGTTCAGTTATCGGTTTAACCGATAAGAAAATGCTCCTATAATATTTTTGATTTCTCTGATTTTCTTCTTCATATATAGACTACTTTCATGCATAAACATCTATACAAATTACAAGCATAAGAAAATTCAAATACGTTATTACTAAAATAAACTTATTTTCTTTCTTATTAAGTAGAAAACTTGAATACAGTAGCAATTTATGAAAAAGAAAAGCAACACTAATAGGTAGAATGCTATCAAACCAATGAATTTAGAAAGAAAATAACAACACTAAGACAACAACTATAAAATGCAAAAAATAATAGGGTATATATTTAAAATCTAAAGCCACTATTATACAATTATGAATAAAAATATAATCTAAATATAATCTTATTGGGTTATCGGTTTAACCATTAACTAAAATCTTAAAACCGATACCGAACCGATAGCCCAATAAATTTTTTTACAAAACCGTTTAAAAACCATTAACCCAATAACCCAATACCAATAAACCAATAATATTTTTATCGGTTCGGTTTATCGGTTAAACCGGTTTTTCCACACCCCTAACTTCTACTGATGAATTCCCTTTTTTGAAGCAATATCTGAAAATTAAAGTTTTAGTTTATATACCAAATGACTTCATTTAGAAACATCTTTTTTTTAATGAAAATCTAGTCAAGTATATACAAATCCTTTCTACGTACATATGGTTTCACAAATAAAATAGATATCTCATCACACCATAAATATACTTGCAACAAGAGAATTAGACATATATAAGTAGTCACTAGTCAATCTCATGAGCTAACGGTAGAAACTGATTCTCCCATTTAAGTTTTAAAAGAAAAGAAACTGCATTTAACAGATTTATACTTTCTAATTTAAGATTAAAACAAATTGATACTTAAGATGCAATCCAAATAAAGCTTATAAGCCTTAACTAAAATACATTTACTCTTAGATAAAATCAAGTTGACTTAGGAAGTTCAAGATGTTTATTGTGTTTTTTCCAACCAAAAGGAAGGATGATGCATCAAGAGGTTTATATAACACAAAGCTGGAATTTCAATGTTCTTCTTACCTGTGGTTGAGGAGCAAACAAATTAGCAAATTCTTCAGGAACTCTTCCTTCCTTCGATATCATGTAATCCTTCAGCGCAATCAAAGTTCCGTCTAAATGGGACTCCAAACGTGTGACCTTTTGATGCAAATAAGTAGAAGTTCCGGATGACGCATCAAAGCTAGATGAAGAAGTGTTCAGATTATTAAGTCTCTGCTTGATATTCCTGAATGTATTTAAAGGAGCTGCTCCCATACCCATACATCGTACCCTTCCTGAATGCTCCGCTCCTAACACCTTGCCGATAATATCATCTGTGGAAATTTCAGACTCATTGATGCTGCCTTGACTCAATTGAATTTGTTCCTACAAGAATATAAATTACCAGGTAGTATGTATCAAGTCAAATATATATATATATATAGCTCAATGTTTTGTTGATTCACCTACTAGCTGGCTAGTCATAATTTGGAATTTACATGAAAGTCAACGATTTTATGATGATTAGTAAAGGTTACCATTTATGACAACACTCACCTTAACCTCATCACAAAATTCTGTAAAATCAGTCACCATGATCTTGATGTCATCCTCAACTCATTAATCAGTTTCAAAATAGATAGATAGATTCAATGATAGCTAGAGGGAGTAATCATATAAGAGAGTGTGTAACTTGAATTTCATGTTGTGATACTTTAAAGACCGAAGAGATTAAACTAATTAAAGGAGAAGTTAGTACTGGAAGGATGTTAGCATGATATGGCACTGTCAATATTAATGTAGCAGAGAACTACTCCATATCTTTAAAAAAGAAGACATCATCATCTAAAATTGAGTACAAACAACAATCATCCTCATAATACTTAATAGCATTTAAACAACCAATTTGTAAGGAGTCTCAAGTAAAGGTAGAATTACCATAACAAGCAAGACAATGTAGTTACACTCCTCTTACCATTTCAATATGATTTTGGAACTTCTAAGCATTTGGACATATGAAGTTAGAAAATAAAATTATCAAATTTGAACTTAAAAAAACAAATTTTAAATGAACTTACCACTATAGTCCTTGCCTCGTCATTTACAAAAGATCCATTCTTTCTCTTGTGAGTTTCGATAAACATTTTTCCTCGACTAGGATTTCGTCCGGTTTCCAACAACTAAGAAAGAGTTATATTAAGTATATTATAACAGAAAACTTGAAATATAAAAAAAAACTATGAATACCAGCTCATGTCGTCTTCTCGAGTTAGCTTTTGAACCACCAGTGTGAGGAATTTTTTGCTTGCTTCGATTTTCTTTATTTCTTCTACAAAGCTCCTATTAACATAATGAGTACAAATTAAAATGATAGTCTAGCTAATATTTAATCAGAAGGTAAAAAAACTATTGAGATGATCAAAATCTTACAATCGTTTCCTCTTTTAGACGATAAGTAACAAAACCAGCCCACTGATCTCTATATATACCCAATGGCACATTTCTTAAAATTTCATTTCTGCACTTTGTTGGGTCGTAAAACTCATCCCACAGCCTTTGTCTATGTGTAGCCCACTTCTTATTTAGACTACAATTACAATATCTGTATGAAATGGCATCAGTAGTCTTAAAAAGGAATCGAGGCTTCAAATAGAAGAAAAAAAAGTTAGTTTTCTATATATGCATAAACATCTAGTAGTAACAAATAGATATACGTGTAAAACCTTTAGCAGTGTTTCAAAACAGTCCTCCATGTATTTTTTAGGAAGACCCAACGGCCCTGACCACCTGTCAAAATTAATTGGAAATAAATTTCCATCAATGGCCAGTAATCCACAATATCCAGCAAGCAACCCTTGCGCTTCCCCATATGCTGCACCATAGTTATCAAAGTCCACAATGATGCGTTCGTTGATAGGCAGGTTGTTGACCTCATTGGCCTTGACGTTAATATGCTTGGTAGCGTTGTTTGAGTCTTTAAAAAGAAAAAAAGTTACTCAATCAAAAGAGAAAAATAAGATATTTATCATGTGAAGTAAACATATATGCAATGCATATACCTATTGCCTCTACTTTCCAATATTGTGTAGATACACGTCCAGCAGGGCGTGCAAATGCTAAACACGGATTAGAAGATTGAGTCGGAGTTTGTTCTTGTTGTGGGACTTCATTAGCTAATGAGGAATTTGCTGGAGCATTTGGGGGGGATTGCACCAATGTTGAGGGCTCTATAGCATGTGAGTGGGATGGAGTTGTTGATGGTGAAGAACGTCCATGAGCATCACGTGATCCATGAGGCGACTTTAATGGATTCTGAAAACGTTTAACCTTTGGCATGGCTGCATACTCACATAAAAATGAAAAATAGGTGAATCAAATATGATGAAGCACTCATTGAGAAAACATGAAGCTATAAAGTGAATGATAAAACTTGGATGTAAAAGAATTTTTATTATTGAGATATTTCAACACTATTGCAGGCCTTACTAGAAAATACAAAACAGAATTTTTTTCACAGTTTTGTCATGTTCTGGTAAGTTTCAGTTTTGTGAGGTTTTTGTGATCTTACATATAAATTGGAAGTCACTTATTAGTTCTCCTGTTTTAATCTTCTTTCCTATAGGTGTACTAACATCCTAAATATCCATGATGTTCCAAAGATTGAGGATATTCCTCTTCTACTTCAGGTTGGTCTACCAACTGCTACACTTTGTCCTTTGCCATATATGATATGAATTTTTCTCTTAAAATCTATGTGGCTCGAACTTTTTAAAAATATCAAGGGGTACATGCGAGATTCTCCAAATGTGGTGTATTTTTGAAGAATTCGACATGAGTGTGACATCAAAAGTGAAGAGTACCTTCTACTTATCTTAAAGTTACATATTTGTCACAAAATCATGGTGTTGCATCTCTGTATGAGGAAAGGAACATAACAACTTTGCAGCATCTCTGTATCACAAAAACAAGCATATAACTTTTACGTTTCCACCAAGATTCTTCATTAGTATAGTATCTGTTAACAACTTTCAAGATCTACTTAATAACAACCACATGAGTAGTCCAATTATATTATGTACTAATATATACTCTTATTTCCCCAAGAATATTTACAAGCCAACTAACCCCCATTTCATTGTCTGGTTGTCTCAGGCTCTTCTCTAGTCTTTGACCACAACGATTACTCGATAAATGCAAAGAGGATATTTCTCAAGTACATGAATAACCAATTAAGCAAAAGAAAATTTGACAGAACACAGATTTAAACAGACTGAAAAGAATGGATAGGTCGCTACAAAATAATTTTTGAAACCTTCAATCGATTGCACAAAGAATCAAATAGCTACACGATGTAGGTAAAGCTTAGACGAACACAAATAAAAATTGACCTGATTGTCTTGATTTCAGATTATACGTACATTGAAGAGCTCCAGAAAAGGGAGGAGTTTCAGCAAATATAAGGCTAGGCAAGTAAAATAAGCGGTTTTATGAAATCACCAAATAGATAGTTTTTAAAATAGGAGCGAAATAAACAAAAACAATGGGGAGAAACGAAAAAGAATAATGGAGGGAAACGAAAAATAATAATGGAGGGAAGCAGTTGGGTCTATGTGGAGTACTCTGTGGCTGATTCTTAGGTGCTGTAGAACTTAAATAATGGAGGGAAGCAGTATGTGGACTCTTATGTCCTAGCTCTGCAGAACTTTCAGGGGTTTAAATCTCAATTTATTTGAAAATTAACTATGAAAAGATAAAAAGGAAGTATTTCGTCATACATTTTTAGGTACGATTTGTATAAATTGGTGTTTAGAACCAACAAAAATTTTAGTACCGTTAAAATTTTTAGCATTAAACTTATTGTAATTTTAAAATTATGAGTTTGGACCTACTATTTGTAGCAGCTTCAAAAAATTCTTACACATAAATTTATATTCTGCGTAATAGAATTGGGTTCATCTGAACATGCAAATATTATATATATATATATATATATATAAATGCATCTGCTCCTAAACTAGCTCCAATCAATCCATTTTGAAAAAAGCACCGCTTAGCTCGACCAATTTTGCTCAAAACTCGACTTCACTCGACTCAGCTCAATCAAAGATCGAGCTCGATTGAGCTGGCTCGACTCATTTAGCTCAATTGATCATGTAGCTTTTTCTCCCTTAGAATATAACACTCAATCATTAGGATCAATTACTAAGTAAATGAAGTCAAAATACATAGATAACCCTGAAATTTGATAGTATTATATTTAAACACTGGAACTATTTTGATAGAGCACCTCAAACACATGATAGAGTGATCCTATTAAACACTTTGGTCTCAATATTGGAAAAGTTTATTGCGCGTGTTCTCAAATGCGCATT
The DNA here is from genome assembly GCA_003996215.1 of Jaltomata sinuosa. Taxonomy (NCBI): domain Eukaryota; kingdom Viridiplantae; phylum Streptophyta; class Magnoliopsida; order Solanales; family Solanaceae; genus Jaltomata; species Jaltomata sinuosa. The sequence continues at coordinate 42,393 of QJPP01002678.1, read as the reverse complement.
TTCTAGATAAATTAACCACTTAATATATGTCAATTACCACTAGCCTCAATAAGTTGTAAACTCTTAAGTCTGTTCCAATTGAGGTTGGTCTGTACAATTAAATAAGGTGACATATTTTGGTGGTTAACTTAATCAACACTTTCAATTCAATATGTTAATAGAATAGTTAATATTTGTAATTCTATACTAACTTATTCGACTCTAATGAATTGTTTGACATCAACTAAAAATAGGCATGACTCGACTCGACTAGTTTCATTAAAATTTGACTTGGCTCGGCTCGGTCAAAGATCGAGCTCAATTGAGATGGCTCTATTCGTTTAGCTCGATTGATCTTGTAACTTTTATGTAGAAAATAATATTTATCATTATGCTCAATAAGTTTGCAAAAGGTAAATAACGTAAAGGAACCACAAAGTAAAGCAACGAGAAAATGATTAAGAATAAATTTGTCACAACAGCGAGATGTTCGACCCTTCTAGCTGTGAGCAAGTCGTGATCATTATAAACAGAGAACAAACAAGTGTAATAACAATGGAACAGTAAAAACACCAAAGAAAAACAGAGAAAGCTTAAAGACCAAGCAAAAAATATTTTATTACTTTAGTGTAAGAGCCAGCTGAAAATCTGATCCCTTACAATGAAGGAGTGGGTGCCTTTTTATAGGGTACAAAGGGTTCCTTCTGGTCAATGGGATAAAGTCATTTTACTGAGCCTATAGTACCGTGACCAATGATCGACAACCACCTGTCCTCATGTTGTTGGAGGATGTCAGCCCAATACACCGCGTCTGGCGCGCTTTGTCAAGGGTTGCCCGCGCACCTGAACAATCTGACACACCGTCCTTTTGTATGTCCTTTGCTCGCAGTCGCTATCGTTGGTCCTCTCGGGCTACCCCACTTTTTTCCTGAGGAGTCATTTCTTTGTGTCGGACTCGCTCTCGAGATGGTACTATCGTGGGTCAGCCTTCGTTATTTCGACCCGAATCGATCCATTCTTACCAAATCTCTTTTTACCCCGTATATAGGTGTTTTTTTTACCATTATCTCTTATTTGATTGTAACTGGATTGTTTAACATCAATTAATAAAGATGCACGAATGGGCTCGCTCGACTAGTTTCATTCAAAATTGGAGTTGACTCGGCTTGGTCAATGATCGAGCTCGAAGGAGTTGGATCGACTCATTTAGCTTGATCGTGTTACTTTTTCTTTAGAAAATAACATTCAATCATCAGACCCAATTGCTAAGCAAAATAAAAATCCACTTAACATTTAATATGTTAATGCAATAGTTAATATTTGTGAGTTTGTACTTCTATACTTACTTATCTGACTGTAAGTGAAGTGTTTAACATCAATTTAAAAGATTCAAGGATAGGGAACTATGAGCAAAGTTTTCTATGATCTCAAGCTTGTGAGAAGACTTTTCAAGAATTGAAATTGAGATTGACTACAACACCAGTGTTAACTGTGCAGACTGGTTCAAATAACTTCATGATGTATTACGACATCTTAAGGATTGAATTCAATTGTGTCATAATTCAAAAGGGAAAACTCATTGTCTATGCTTAAAGACAACTGAAGAATTACGAGAATTTCCCCACACATGATCTCTTAAGCTAGCTGTTGGGATATTTTATGTGTACACTCTCATTCTGAATTAATTGCACTAAAACGGTCATTCTCTCAAGACATTTCACTGAATGTCGAGAAGGATACCTACTATAGTCGCTAAGAATTCACGAGTTTTAGCAGAATTTATTTACTAACAATTAAAATGACCACTGAAATTCTCCAAGTTAGGTATTTTAAGGCCTTTGTTATTTATTTTTGTTGACGAATTTATATCAATAAACAGTGTCTAGCAGCCTTTTTTATTCATAAAATTCAACTGTACAATATGAAATAAACATGAGCTTGCAAAAACAATTAAAGTTAGTACCAATTTAGAGCTTTTAGTGTACACTAAATTGACATTACAATCTAATAATCTAGACAATGCAACATAATCAAAATTGCGAAAATAAAAATAATTGAAAGTTGTCATTGCTCCTCGAAACATCTTTTGCTTCCTCTGGCTTCCTTGTATACAAGTATGCAGCAAAGGACTCCAGTTGCAACGTTATGTCCTATTCTGCCCAAAACAGAGTAGAAACAGAGACAGTACATAGGTCTTCACCACTTTTTTTCTCACTTGAATAACTTATAGCTGCACCATACACCTGACATCAAACTTAACAGCCCAGTAGTACCAAAAGATAGGGAAAACAGAACCAACAGCTGTAGCAATTTTCGCCCATTTTTTCTAAAAGTTTTTCATGCCAACCAGCTACCGAGTTTCCCAACACAAGCAGCAGACTTGTGTTAAAAGTATCTAAGATTCTTTCCGCTGCCAATTCCGGGACAACAACACTCCACCCTTCATTGACCACATCATCAAGAAAGTAAACCATTTTTTCACAATGGGATTTGCACCGATTCAAACTCACATCATATGCTACATCAATAAGTAAGTCACTTTAATTCCTTTACTACAATGATTTTCACTCACATTTCTCTTCGGGGATGTTAAGTTGATCAACCAGTAGTTGCTGAAGCGCACCTAAATCATCAGTTGGACTGCAAGAAAGTCAAGTTACAATATGTGCAAAAAACTTAAGGAAGAGAGAAATGCAACCTAATGAAAAGACTACGATGAAAAATCTGAATAATATCCCTATAATCAATCTATTAAACAAACAGGGAAGGATGATAAGAAAGCTCTACTACCCCTTATTATTATCGTAATTGTGCCAACTGTTACAATTGTTATTCTTACTGTATGCATTCTTGTCATCCTAATGAAGAAGCGAAAGAGGAAGCTGGTGGATAGAATTCAAGGTACACTCGGTGATGATATTAGCAATGTTGAATCCTTGCAATATGATTTTTCTACAATTAGATCAGCAACAGACAACTTCTCAAATGCTAATAAATTGGGACAGGGCGGATTTGGTCCTGTGTATAAGGGCAAGCTTCCAAATGGACAAGAAGTAGCAATGAAAAGATTGTTATCAGTCACAGCAGCCAAAGCCGAAGATCCTCAAACCCTTCGCATGGTTGTCGGGGCCATTGCGGACCTCTGCGGAAATGGTATTATTTGTTGCCTTAAAAACTGAATATTCTAAGCTAAAATTTCTTTGTATTTGAAGTAATTGAAGAAAATAATGTAAGATCAGCGGATATGGTAATATATATCTTTCTGATATCAACTTCCGACTGTTTCATTTGATGTAGAACTACAATAATAAGAACGTTACTTTCTCCCTCGTAGTGGTGAAATTTCACCTTTCTAATTTTTTTTAATATGATACCTCAACCAAACTGTCCCTCTCCCCCCCTAGGTATGAACCAACGAGAAAAAGGAAATAAATATTGATCTATGAGAAATCTTTTACTAAACATCCTTAATCAAGTATCCCTTCATGCGATCTAGTCGTGGGTAATTGGATCCTGCTGTTAACATCTATTGGATCTTTTAACTTCACAGAAAAGTTACAACCATAGCTAAGAGGGGAAAGTGGAGTTAAGGCGTTACTAGGAATGGTCAGATGCCGACATCCTGATGTTCTGGCTCAAGTTGGTCGTGGAATTGCCAATTTTGCAAAATAGGAATCAAGAGCATACACTCAAGGTTAGTGGTATACACTTGCTTTCTCTCTGCCCCTTTTCTCCTGCCTCTCCCTCACTTCCTTCACAACCAATGAAACTCCAGAATAGATTTCACTGTGCTGTTAGCAATATTATAGTCAGTATATCATAGTTTTTGCACTAATCGCCATATATACACAGTTGGGCTGGTGTATTGCATGTTCTGGTGAAGAGAGAAGTCTCACTACTATAGTTTCGTGGAACTGCCAATGATCTTTACTATGACAGGAAGCAAGACAGGAAAGTCTCTCCTTATTGAAGATGGAACCCTTCCATGGATTGTACAGAATGCTAATAATGAAGCATCGCCAATAAGGCGTCATATTGAGCTGGCACTCTGCCATTTAGCACAACATGGTAAATAGTGGTTCTGATTTAGCTTTTCCATTTTGCTTGAAACTGTGGATAGTGATTTTGGATTTAGCTTTTTCATGAATGCTTAAAACTTCTAATTACAGAAGTAAATGCAAAGGATATGATCAAAGAAGGTGCCTTGTGGGAGCTCGTTCGTATATCCAGAGATTGTTCACGAGATGATATAAGGATACTTGTATACCGCACGTTAACCTCCAGCCCAAGTTTCCAGGCGGAGTTGAAACGCCTGAGGATAGATTATGGTTGAACATTCACATGTGTTATTGAAGACGAGATGGTTTCAGATATATGGAGATATAGTTATTAACATAGGTAGCTGATTTTTTTTCCACATTAATGATTGTTTTATCTTCAAGAGGTGACACTGGTTTCCAATCCTCTAATCTAAAAGCACGTATTTTATAAGTTTATATTCGTCATTTCTTTATTTATTCTTCTAAGTTATTGATAAAGCACCATACTAAATAAATACTCTATCCAGACATGGCATCAAATCTTAAGTTAGAAGCAACATTTACCTCATCAATTTGATGGTTTGTAGCCAGTTGTATATACTCATCATCATGGCCAAAAAATTGTTCAAGATCTTGCTCTGGGTATGGTTCATTCTCATATACTTCATCTTCCACTACTTCTTCTCCCATTTCATACAAATCTCTTGGTTTTAGATGCACAGCAACACTCCACCCTTCGTTGACCACATCATTCACATAGTAAACCATTTGTGCTTGAGATGCTTCGATGTAAGGCTCATGTTCTTCACGTTCACCAGAATGAATCAATCTATCAAAATTAACACAATTAAAATTCCAGCGATCCTTTTTATACCCTCTATCTCGAGTAGTGTCTGCCCATTTACATTTGAAAAGAACAACCCTGAACTGACTATAATAATTAATCTCAATTATGTCTTCTAACTTCCCATAATATGGTAAGTCAGCTTGCCTTAAATTCCCGTCAACACTGCTTGCAACACATGATGTATTAGAGGTTAAAAAAACTCCACTATTCTGTGTTTTCAGACCTTCTTCTCGATCCAAAACTCGAAATTTTAACCCATTGATGTTATATGCAGTAAATCTTCTTGCATTTACTGATGGACCTCGTGCTAGAAACTTTAGATCAGCAGAAATTGTGTCTACTGTGTCTGGATTCATAATCTAAAAAAATAGTCTTAGTCAGGTTTCCCATTCAAAAGGAAATATAAACCATGAAAAATGATTTCTTACATACCCGCTTCTGGAACCAAACAACAAATTCTTTATTAACTCTCCTTTCAATCTCTGTAGGTGAAGGTCTTTTTCCTCTTGAACTCCTCTTTATATACTGTCTAAATTCACTACATTGAAAAAGAATATTAATTATAAGGAACATGACTGCCATGTTTCAAATATTACGATGACAAAAAATATAAGGTTTGTAAGAGTTACTCACTCCACAAATGGCATGACTATTGCACAATTGAGAAGAACATATCGATGAGCTTGTAGTTTCTGCAGATGAGTTAAAGGAAAATTTTCCGGAGCTGATGCAGGTTTACCTAGTTGAGGGAAGATAGAGGACCTTCCAGAGGACTCAATTTCATTTGGGTTATCACGAACACGCCTAGGTCTATTGAATCTTGTCTCAATATCCTCCATATATCGAGAACAAAAAGTAAGAGTTTCTTCAGCTAAGTAACCCTCCGCTATAGAAGCTTCTGGTCGTGCCATATTCCGGACAAACGACTTAAAATGACCTAATTCCCTACAAATATATTAGGCAATAAGTGTAAAAACTATTTAAAGTGACTAGAATACATATGGATTTACATTAGGAATGGCGACGATTTTACCTCTCCACAGGATACATATCTCGATAATGCACCGGACCTCCGAGTTTTGCTTCTTGTACTAGATGGACAGTTAAGTGAACCATAACTGTAAAAAATGATGGAGGAAACAGTATCTCTAGATGGCAAAGTGTAATTACAATGCGCTCTTGGAGCTTATCAAGATGTGAAGGATTCAAGCTTTTGCTCGAAAGTTCTCTGAAAAATTAGCAGAATTCCACCAAAACCGCAGTTACATCGTCTGGCAACACATTGCGAATCGCCAATGGTAGCAATTGTTCAATGATAATATGACAATCATGACTTTTCAACCCATAAATCTTTCTTTGCACCAAATCAACACATCTAAAAATATTACTTGAGTAGCCATCTGGTACTACAACATTCTTCAAAGTTGTAAGGAATAACTTGTTGGTATCACGCTCTTTATCACGCATAAGCGAAAACACAGCAAGGTGATATCTTTCATCATCATCGGGCCAAAGATCAAGCCTTATGTTCATATCTCTTAGATCCTTCCGGGCATTAATATGATCTTTTGATTTTGATCTATCATGAAGCAACGTATATATGATATTATCACATACATTTTTTTCAATATGCATAAAATCTAGATTATGACGCAACAAATTAGTCTCCCAATATGGAAGTTCAAAGAATATACTTCTTTTATTCCATTGCTTAGTTGCTCGTCTCGATCTTTTCCTTGTGCCACTCAACTCTGCTCCTCTCTCTTCTTCTATTTGCCTCAAAATATCAGATCCTAATAATTTTAATGGTGGATCTCGCTCCTCAGTGCTTCCATTAAAGCGAACTCGATTCAATCTAAATCTATGATTTCTTTTTAGAAAGCGTCGATGACCCATAAAGCACCACTTTTTACTGTGACGAAGACGACAAGGTTCTGTATCAAAGTTACAAGTTGGGCAAGCAAAACCAGTATGTGTGTTCCATCCAGATAGGATACTTAACCCTGGAAAGTCACTAATTGTCCACATAAGAGCTGCTCGCATTCTAAAGGTTTCATTAGATGATGAATCAAAGGTTTCAACACCATCATTCCATAGCTCACGTAATTCCTTCACGAGGGGTTGTAAGTACACATCAATATTATTCCCAGGCATCTTCTTTCCTGGAATGATCATTGATAGGATGAAGGAGGTGTGCTTCATACACATCCAAGGAGGAAGGTTGTACGAAATCAAGAAAACTGGCCAAATACTATAGGTAGAACTCATTGTTCCAAAAGGATTGAAACCATCACTAGCAAGGCCTAAGCGAACATTTCGAGAATCCAAAGCAAATTCAGAGTGTATTAGATCAAATGTCTTCCAGGCCTCACCATCCCTTGGATTCCTTATCACACCATCTCTGTTACTCCCTGAAATATGCCATCTCATGTGCTCAGCAGTCTTACGACACATATATAATCTCTGCAACCGCGGTTTTAGTGGAAAGTAACGCAAAACCTTTGCAGCTTGCTTTTTATTCTTGTTCTTAGGGTCCCATTTAGATGTACCGCAATACTTACATGCTTCTAATTCTGAATCAGCTTCCCAATATAACATACAGTTATTTGGACATGCAGGTATATTGGTGTAGTCAAGGCCAAGTTTGTTAATGATTTTTTTGGCCTCATAAAAGGACGAAGGTAACTTTGCATTTTCAAATGCATCTCTCAACAAATCCAATATCATAATCAATGCCTTGTCACTTAATCCACACAAGACCTTTATATGATACAACTTTATCAAAAACTCTAGCTTTGTGAACTTGCTACCTTCATACAATGTTTCATTTCCATCTTTCATAAAAGTATAGAAGTCACTGGGATCCTTGGGGTTCCCCTCACTTGATCTTTCATCTGAACCCAATTGTTCTACCCTTTCATCAGCAGCTTGGTAACTATGATGTCCAAATGCATCATTAACCATTGTTTCCATTGGATTTTCTGAGTGATATGTGATGTGACGCTAATTTACGTCACTTTCGACTCCTTTTTACTAAGAACAATCGTACGTTTTCAAGCAACCATTTTTGTTTTTGATGTTTTTATGTTGTATTTGTAGGAAATGGAAACAAACACGGAAACGGAAGAAAATACGCGAAAAACAACATTCTGCCTAAGAGTGACGGCCTGAGTGACGGTCCGTCACTGGGACCGTCAACTTGAGGCAGTGTTGCTGCCAAGCAGTGACGGCCCAGGCGACGGTCCGTCACTGCCCTGACGGTCCGTCAAGCCTGGCCGTCACGCTTAGGCAGTAGCTTCAAGCGGCGACCCGCGTTTTGGGGATTCCTAGCCCGTTTTGGATTTGGTTTCTTTGGCTCCTATAAATACCCTATGTTAGGTTTATGTTATTATTCTTCACTCATTAGTTCAAAAACACGTTTTAGTTATTTTGGAGAGAAAACAACACGGTTCATTTTCTTGAATTCGTGTCTTGATTCGTTCGGGAGTTCTTGGTGTTCTTATTCTTGGATATTGGAAGATAGATTGTTTTCATTATATTGTAAGACTTTTCTTCCTTTTATTATGAATACAACTATTTTCTCTTATTTATCGAGCATGAGTAACTAAAACTCCCGCAACTAGGGTTGTCGGAGCCATGGCAAACGTAGCAATATAGATTCCGGGTAGCGTTGGGTTCGATATATGTATTTCATGTTGTTAATCATTCAATTAGTCACGTTTTCTAGTGGTTGCAAACATTAGAACATGCCTAGGTTTAATTTGCTTGAGTAAAGAAGTTAAAACCGGGAAAACTTGATTAACGACAAGGATTCGAGACTACCAACTCTCGTCTTAAAGATTAATGCCGTAACTGGATTAGTCTACTTGATGTTAGGATTGAGAGCTAAAAAGCACATCTTTTTGAGATCGAAAGAAGATAAAAGGAAATTTGTTTATTTGGTCGAGAGACGTTTAGACGATACAATTGACGCAATCACATCGTGACACGCATATAGAGAGAACCCGGTTAAGCCTAGAATCGACATTGTTACAACGCCATGGTGAACACGTCCCTAGTTCATCCTCTCATACTGATTTAAACTCCTAGGTTTATTATTGTTTTGTTGACAAGCTGATTACAAAACCCCCCCTTTTATTTACTGGAAACGATTGACGACTAGTCACATACTTCACTAAAGTCTTAATCATAACCATATTCTCTGTGGGATTCGACCCCAACCTTGTTGGGTTATATATTTGACAACGATCGCTTACGCTTCTTAAATTGAGGTGTAGTTTGAGCGTTATCAAAAATGGCGCCGTTGCCGGGGAATACGGTTTTTGATTAAGTCTGGTGTGTTTAGTTGACTTTTAGTCATAAGTTCCTGCTTTTATTTTTGTTTGTTGTTTTTGTTTTTGGACAGGGTACAGGTTGTGCATGCCAAGTACCCGAGGTTCGGGGGAACAAATTTTACCTTACGACCCCGAACTTGCGAAAACATTGAGGCGGAATATGGCCGCACAATTAGACGCAGCAAGGATCGCTGCAGAACTGCAGGCCCAACAAAATTTGAATGCTGGTGGTCTGCAGGATGATGTGGTACAGAATGATGAGGATCTCGATTTAGATGGAGCTGGCGCTACGGGCGCCATTATTGTTCCACCGCTACCGCCCGGAGCCAAGTTCAACATCACTAGCACGATGATCCAACTGTTGAACTTGAAAGGAGTGTTCCGCGGTGTTGCTGGTGATGATCCAAACCAGCACTTGATGAATTTCGTGGGGATCTGCAAATCGTTTGAGCTGCCGGGCGTGAGTCAGACAGCGATCAGGCTCAGATTGTTTCCGTTGTCTCTGTCTGATGAGGCAGCATTGTGGTTAACGGAGCTGACCCCCGACTCTATCGCAACGTGGGGCGAGTTGAGAGGAGCTTTCCTAGAAAGGTTCTTTCCTCCCTCTCGGATGATACAGTTGAGGGATGAGATTAGTAATTTCAGGCAGCAACCTCACGAAGCACTGCACGAGACTTGGTTGCGATTTAAGAAGAAGCTGACACAGTGCCCCAACCATCAGCTGAACAACGAATTCTTGATGCAGACATTCTACAGGGCACTAAATTCGGCTACCAAGCCAACATTGGACAACGCAGCAGGTGGAGCGTTTATGGGTTGCACTTTTGCCGACGCCACAGCTATTTTGGACAGGCTCACCAAGACCAACAGAGCCTGGCACACACGGGATTCAGAGGTTGCAGATAGCACCTATACCGTTGGCATGTCAGCAGAGCAGCGAAGGAAAGAGGAGGAGCGCGACCAAGACATGGCGCATCTTAAAACACAGTTAGATCTCCTGACAAGGCACTTGACGTCAGGAAGTATAGAGAAGGTACAAGTTGTGGGTTCCCAAGGTATGGAGACTGAGGAGGCCAATTACTTGGGGGGTTTCCAGGCCAATGGCCAGGGAAACCAAGGTCGGAACTATCCAAGAGACAACCACTATGAGAATGGTGGCTACAAAAATCGCGACCAAGGAAGCTGGAGGAACAACACCGATAGAGGTGGGTTGTATATACCACCTGGCAATCGGGACAAAACTGGCAGCGAGGCTGAGACGTCCAAACTTGAGAATATGATGGCGAAGATGCTGCTTAAGGTGGAATCGACTGACTCTGGGGTAAAGGCAATGCGGAATGAGTTATCAACATTGAGTCTGGTAGTGGAGTCACACTCAACCGCGATCAAGCAACTAGAGAAGCAAGTGGGTCACATCTCGGCATCTCTAAACCCAAGGAAACCAGGTACTTTGCCGAGCGACACCACTCATCCGAAGAATGATGCAAGCTGTATGGCGATCACCACAAGAAGCGGAAAAATATTACCGGAATCACATCCGGTAATTCATACTCAAGGTGACATTGCGGATGATGAAGAGGCGGTAGAGGAGGAAACTCCAAAGCCCGCGGAGAAACGCAAGGAAGCTGAAAAGCTTCCAACTATGATGCCTCGACCACCACCTCCGTTCCCACAGCGTTTAAAGAAGAAAGCTGACGATGGTAAGTTCCTGAACTTCATGAACATGTTGAAAGAGATTTCAATAAACATACCATTGGTGGAAGCGCTGGAACAAATGCCCGGTTATGCCAAGTTCATGAAGGACTTGATTACAAAGAAGAGGACGGTGAGTTTTGAACCAGAAGACAACCTCCATCACTGCAGCGCTATCTCTTCAAGGTCGTTAGTTGAAAAGAAGGATGATCCAGGTGCGTTCACAGTTCCATGTACTATCGGGAAGCTCAACTTCGGGAGAGCTATGTGTGACCTTGGTGCTAGTATAAATTTGATGCCGCTAGCAGTGTATAACAAATTGGGTTTGGGAGCTCCTAAACCAACGTCCATGAGAGTGATGATGGCTGACCGTTCGGTAAAGCGACCCGTAGGGATCTTGTCTGATGTGCTAGTTAAGATCGGTAAGCTTATCTTCCCAGCTGACTTTGTAATTTTGGATTGCGAAGTGGACTTCAAAGTTCCCATAATCTTGGGACGACCATTGTTAGCTACGGCGAGAGTGTTGGTTGACATGGAGAAAAACGAGCTGACCTTCCGATTGAACAATGAATTGGTCAAGTTTGATGTGTCCAAATTGATGAAGCAACCAAGTGACATGAGGGTGGTCGCGGTCATCAATGCTATTGAGGAAGCTCCTGCGGATGTGCACATTGAGGAGAAGTGTTTGGTCGAGACGCTAGCTGTTGTGAGAAGGATGCCGCGAAAAGAGAAGCATGTTGCGGAAAGCGGTGTAAATAGCTCAAGGAAACGAAAACACCACAAGAGAATCTACAAGGAAAGAGCGAAGAAGCGGTCACGACTAGCGGCGGAGCAAATAAAAGAGGAAGTTGGAGCGCAACATGAGGTTGGCGCACACACGTACTCCATCGAGTTCTCTTGTTTTGGAGACCCAGGCGGTCTCCAACATCATTCCAGAATCTGAGTCATATCGACTTCACAGGTATTCCTTTATTCTCACAGCTTTTAGTGTTCATATGTATGCATTGGGGATAATGCATGAGTCTAAGTTGAGGGTGTTGGGAAACCTGTGAGTCACCACCGAGGGTTTTTGTTGCCGATTTCTTTTCCCTCCGGTGTGCTATCTAGTAGAACCGGCATGTTTAGGTTGTTAGTTTAATTTTTTTTTTAGTGTCTATAGCAAGCATGCGTTGTTCTTGTCTAAAAATGAGGCCCCTTAAAAAATTTTATGGTTTTGAGCTTATGTTGAGACAATTGACTGTCTGGATCCTTGAATGTCATTGTGTGATTATGATTAGAATGAGTATGCTTAAGCCAAGCGGTTGTTTGATAGTTGATAGCGATATAGTTTCTTGGTGCCAAGAGTGTGTGAGCTTATTGTTATAAATTCTTACTCTGTGCATGCATCTAGAACTTGCCCGGTCTATTTTGTTAAGTTTGAAGTTGGTTGCTTAGGAAAGGATCGCAGGCCCTTTTTGATGCAGTCCACTTAGCCTATATGACCATCCAAATACAAATAATCCCTTTTGATCCCTGTTTGAGCCGTAATTGACCTTATTCTTTCAATAACCTGTCACCATTCTTGTTTAACTTTGAATCCCTATCTTGGCCCTGGTCCTTCCTTGGACATCGTGCACCTCAACGTAGGCAAAACAACCTAAGTTGAGGGTGGCTACTATAGAGGTAAACCCTGTTTTGGCCCTGGTCCTACCAATGGACATTGTGCACCTTGACGTAGGCAATCAGCCTAAGTTGAGGGTGGCTACTACAGTAGTAAAGGAGAAGAAAAAGAGGAGGGAGATGATTGTTTTTGAATAGAATGAAAATCCGGGTGTGCGCCTAAGAAAAGAAAAGAAAAAAATAAAGAAAGATGAAAAAGATCGAAAAAGAAACAAAAAGAATTGTCAATAAGAGGCCGCACCTGTATCTAGAATCAAGGAAATAAAAAGGTGAATAAGGATGGATAAAGTGAAGTTATGTGGTGATAAGATGTAACCGGTTCCAAGGAGGGCTTAGTCACTAACCCCTAAATGTATCCTACCTGCACCCGAAGCCTCATTACAAGCCTAAACAAGTCCTGTAGTGATCCTGAGTAGCTTTCTAAAGAACCGAAATAGAATAGTAAGGGCAAGCCTATGGTATCGCATGTGCATTGTTTGAAATCGTTTGTGAGTGTGAGCGCTTACCTAGTCCCAAATCTGGTGTGTGGGATTTCTTTGTGGTGAGGGCACCAAGATGTCTATATTGTCTATTGATTGTTAGGATAGCTGCGTATGTGTATGCATAATATTCTATCATATCGGAATGACATGTTTGGATCCTTGCAAGTTAGTGTTTCATACATACGTGTGCTACGAGGGAGCTTGATTTAATTGAATAAGTTTTGAATGACCATGAAGTGCTATAGACATGAGTTCGTGTTCTTAGTTGAGTCGTATTATTGTTTTATGTTATGTTGCTTGAGGACAAGCGAACGTTTTAAGTTGAGGGTGTTGATGTGACGCTAATCTACGTCACTTTCGACTCCTTTTTACTAAGAACAATCGTACGTTTTCAAGCAACCATTGTTGTTTTTGATGTTTTTATGTTGTATTTGTAGGAAATGGAAACAAACACGGAAACGGAAGAAAATACGCGAAAAACAACATTCTGCCTAAGAGTGACGGCCTGAGTGACGGCCCGTCACAAGGCTGACGGTCCGTCACTGGGACCGTCAACTTAAGGCAGCATCACTGCCTAGCAGTGACGGCCCAGGCGACGGTCCGTCACTGCCTTGACGGTCCGTCAAGCCTGGCCGTCACGCTTAGGCAGTGGCTTCAAGCGGCGACCCGCGTTTTGGGGATTCCTAGCCCGTTTTGGATTTGGTTTCTACTACTCCTATAAATACCCTATGTTAGGTTTATGTTAATGATTCTTCACTCATTAGTTCAAAAACACGTTTTAGTTATTTTGGAGAGAAAACAACACGATTCATTGTCTTGAATTCGTGTCTTGATTCGTTCTTGAGTTCTTGGTGTTCTTGTTCTTGGATATTGGAAGATTGATTGTTTTCATTATATTGTAAGACTTTTCTTCCTTTTATTATGAATACAACTATTTTCTCTTATTTATCGAGCATGAATAACTAAAACTCCCGCAACTAGGGTTGTGGGAGCCATGGCAAACGTAGCAATATAGATTCCGGGTTGCGTTGGGTTCGATATATGTATTGTCATGTTGTTAATCATTCAATTAGTCACGTTTTCTAGTTGTTGCAAACATTAGAACATGCCTAGGTTTAATTTGCTTGAGTAAAGAAGTTAAAACCGGGAAAACTTGATTAACGACAAGGATTCGAGACTACCAACTCTCGTCTTAAAGATTAATGCCGTAACTGGATTAGTCTACTTGATGTTAGGATTGAGAGCTAAAAAAAGCACATCTTTTTGAGATCGAAAGAAGATAAAAGGAAATTTGTTTATTTGGTCGAGAGACGTTTAGACGATACAATTGACGCAATCACATCGTGACAAGCATATAGAAAGAACCCGGTTAAGCCTAGAATCGACATTGTTACAACGCCATGGTGAACACATTCCCTAGTTCATCCTCTCATACTGATTTAAACTCCTACGTTTATTATTGTTTTGTTTACAATTTGATTACAAAACCCCCCCTTTTATTTACTGGAAACGATTGACGACTAGTCACATACTTTACTAAAGTCTTAATCATAACCATATTCTCTGTGGGATTCGACCCCAACCTTGTTGGGTTATATATTTGACAACGATCGCTTACGCTTCTTAAATTGAGGTGTAGTTTGAGCGTTATCAATATGTCTCCTGCATTACATTTATATTTCTGGAAGACTCTGTTGCTGCCCGTTTCTCACCATGAAGATTCCAAATAACATAATTTTTAGGGAATGGCTTACACATCAAATGATCGTACGCTATATCTCTTGTTTTCCACTTGCCGAAACCACATATAGAACATGGACATCTTATTGTATCTCCAGCAGCTGAATTCTGAAATGCAAAATTTAAAAATTCATCCAAACCATGTTCATACTCAGTTGTGTTTTGTGGCTTTTCAATCCAAGATTTATCCATTGAAAAGTAATACAATTAAATGATAAGAAGCCTTTCAAGAGTCTAAATTATAAACCAAAATAAATCTTTATACTTATATCAATAAGATCCCACATCAATCAAGAAAATCTTGTTCATACGAGCTAACTCTGTCCACAACCTCTCAATAATAATTGAACAAACCACTGTAGTGAATCGTTGTAACTACTGATGAAATAATAAAAATCCCAGTTCGTCGTCTTTGCAGAACTTTAACTCCAATTTTTTGACACAAGCAACTTAAATCAGTTAAGTTTTCTCTCAATCTCCAGTATGAGATTCACAAAGCTTATAGCAACACTAATTCGAAACACCCACACCATTCTTCACACAAAATTTTAGAATCAAATTCGAACCCAGATTCTTCGAAGTTCTCAACAATGGTGGACTCAATTTCTAGCTCAAATGAGAGTTCCAAGCATGGATTCAGTGATGCAGATTTGGTCTTGCGGCTCAAGCAATAACCATCAAATATGCAAACAAGGATCCTTTTTAGAGAGGAAGGATGAGAACTACAAACCAAAATAACCCTAATGAGAAGAAAGAAGGATTTGCTGAAGACGTCTCAAAGAGGGACTCAATTTTTGCACTTTTTCTGGTGATAATTAACGAAAAGTATGTTATTATCTCTATTTGTGCCAACAGAAAATCAGAGAAAAATAAACAGAAAATTAGTATATAATTTTTTACTGTATTTATTTATGACGGTTTTAAGTGAAGGCAAAACTCTTAAACCTTAAAATGCACTTATAGTATTGTGACGTTTTGTAACCTCCACAGAATTGCACTAAATTGCGGCAGATGGCAAAGCCTCCACAAAGTGATACAATTTGTGGA
Organism: Jaltomata sinuosa; assembly: GCA_003996215.1. Classification (NCBI taxonomy): domain Eukaryota; kingdom Viridiplantae; phylum Streptophyta; class Magnoliopsida; order Solanales; family Solanaceae; genus Jaltomata; species Jaltomata sinuosa. Next base: position 26,573 of record QJPP01002678.1, on the reverse strand, counting down.
GGTCTTAATAACCCCCACAATTTGACCTCCACAAATTAAGCATTTTCTAGTAGTGAATGTTTTAACCTTATTAGGCTAATGTCATAGGTTTGCCACTTTAGGGCTCATATCAAAGATTTAGCCATGCTAGATTCATAATTCATGATCTAATGTAGTTAATTAGCATTTTGGAGAGTCAAAAAGAGTAAAATCTTGCTACACTACTTCAATATCTCATGTCCCAGTCGCGTTAGCACTTTATGAAACTAAGAAATAAATTGAGGTGGTTTTAGCAGAGGTTTGTCGTTCATATCAAGTAGTTAGAGTTTCCAGTGTGATGCCTTAGCAAACAACTAAAATTCAAACACTAAAATTTACAAGAAATTCAGCAGAAATCCAATCACAAAGATCATAAGCAAATAGTACATCCTCTAACTAGTTCTAGATCGATGAAAATTTCAACAGAATATATGTGTAGTTTCTGCCAAATTCCTAATCTGTTTTAACAGATAACTACAAGATTTATAGACTCCATAAGTTTCATGATGCATAACGTTTGTAAATTTGGCAACAATTCATATGATTTATGTAATTCACAATATTAATCAAATATTCATGAACTAGTGAGGTTTTATTCAGATTTCCCAGAAACTTATAAAAGAACTCAATTGATTGACAAAGATGGGGAATTCCTTCAACCCTAGAGCTCTTGAGAGTAATTCAAATTGGAGGGGAATAAACTTGAAGGAATAGATGAAAGAAGTAGTTCTACATACCTCAAACGTTCGGAGAACTAGTGATCGAAAGTGAGGGAATTAGGCTTGAGTCTTGAGCCAACTCTCTTGGATTTTTGCATCTGTTTTGGAGAAGAAGAAGAGATGGATGTTGACTGATGAAAATAACGTATGAAATCAGAAGGGAAGGAGGGGTTTTTAATCGTTTGGGGTTAAGAAAAAAAAGAAAAATACGAGATTGTCCCTAAGAGAGTTCAACAGACAATGGGACTGCCTATTTGGCGTGTTGCTCCCCTCTGTTCCCACGGTTTAATCCCATACGACTAGAATTCAAGATGCAGGGTGTAACAGTTTGCTATCAATTCATTTGACAGGGGATTGACTTATTTTCAATGAAACAGGCTTTATGATAATCCCCGGGCTGTTAAACAAATACTCGAGTGTCCTTGACCTTTCATTATTAAAAGAAAAAAGACAACTTTTGTTTTGTATGGCTTGTTATAATTATCTCTTGATAATATTTCATTGTTGTATTGTATGGATGCAGCTTTGCATGTTTGCTCTTGTTCCCTCATTTAAGGTATGGATTGTACTATTGATTTTATTCAAGTGACATGCTACACAAAGCTTTGTCAGTTCCAATTTGACATTTCAATTAAACTAATAATTAATATGGTTTGTTTAAGACCATAAAATTAAGGATATTATGATAATATTACAAAAATCTTTACCACACCATTTATTTATTTTTAAAAAACTTCATATCATGTTAAACTCAGACACATAAAACTAAAACGACTGAGTTACATGATATTCCTAAACAATAAGAAAAGAAAAGTAAATTTAGTATTATTGCTTAATAGCACTATTCTTTAAGTATAAGTATAATAATTTTTCATTCTCCTTACAAATGTCATCACAAGATTTCATCAAACATGACCCTTGTTAATTAACTTGAATTTAAAATTTGAAGAACTTGGATCCCAATACAGTCCAATCTCATTATTGACGCCTAAACCACGTTTGGTAAACAACTCCACACAAATGAGTGCATAGTTCTCATCATCTATCATCTCAATATAAGCTCCATCACAATTATTAAGGTTGTTCTCTTCAGTAACATTCCATAAATAAACAGGCATCTTGAGTCCTAACGTTACGGATTCAGCAATTTCCAATGTCCAATATCGAAAAACATGCTCAAAAATATCTGTGAACAATAGCATCAGCCTTTTGGCAGACTCCTCAAAATCTGTGATGACCTTCTTGATCTGCCACGGATTTTGAGGGTCTATGACTGGGGCAGGATAGATGTCCCGTATTTCTACTAAGCGACGAGTCACTACCCATGGAGTGTTACTGTCTTTGCATGCTTCTTCTTCTTCTTTTGATGCGATGAAATCGTACATGAAAGTCTTCTTCATAGCACAATAAAAATAATAATACTAATAGAAAATTATATTTGATGATTTTTTACAATGTTGAGCAAAACTGGATAGGAATTTATAGGGATATTTTGGTATTAAATTTGGAAAATTATATGACACTATAGATTATTTTCCTAATAAAACTTGATTTTCCATTTATACAGTGTATATGCCTGATTGCTACATGTAATTAAGGTCATTTATGATTTGTGTAAATTTGTACACAAAATAAACATTAATAGGAATTAATTTAATGTCTTCTCAAACTATGATTAATCGTCTTTTAAAATTTTATTGATGTGAGATTGCCTAATAATGAACCTAATTTTTCAGATTTGACAGATAATAATGGAAACATTTTAAGTTTGACTAGATAGGACCATAAGTTAAACTACTGTTGTTAGTTTTATTGCTTTTGGTTTCAAATCTGCTATCTCTTTTGAGGTTCTTGGCCAGTAGTGTAATGAGCGATCGGTGGCATTGGAAAGAAGATTCAAATACCTTTAATTTGGTGGGTAATAGGAAACCTAACTCTTTATATTCTAGGAGCAATGATCATTTGAAGTTGGCCCTAGTTAGAACTTACATGCTTTCGACTTAACTTTGAGCTAGAGGTCCTTTATGACCTTAATTCACATTCAACACTCTTTTCACACATATTACTTGACCATAACACCTAGTTACAATATAATCTTTCGGGTTCAGGTTTATTTACACGTGAAAAACGACTGGAATCGTAGCTCAAAAGTTTGAGGTGTTACAATTATACAGGAGCTAGGTAAGGCCAGGGGTTTCATCTGAACCTCCTTCTATGGAAAATGACATTTTTTATATACATGGTTAAAATTATTGTTGGTTGTGTGATAGAGTATAAGTCTGTAGCAAGACTTCACAGGCTAAATGGCTTACAATATGAGTAGACTACTTAAGTATCAATTCTATTTTCTAATTTTCATTCTAAGAATCTCTTGATTTATATTCAGAACTTCCGGAAAATATAACATGCCTGATGGATTGTGAAGTTGTTGAGCTTTTGCAAGGAATCCAAGAGAAAATGGTGGAAAAGGGTTTGACTTTGTTTACTACCAGTTCATTTGACAAGAACAAGCTTTATGATAATCCCCGGGTTGTTAAACAAATACTCGAATATCCTTGGCATTTTATTATTATAAGAAAAAAGACAATTTTTGTATGGCTTGTTATAATTGTCTCTTAAAATTTTTCTAGTGCTTGTTTTCATTTAACTCAGATCAGGACTCTAAAACAACATGATGTTTCTGACGGGGAGGTATTGAATTTTGACCTGTTAATACTTTGATCTTTTACATGTGACATGTTTTCATATTTCATTGTTATATTGTATAGATGCAGCTCTGCATGATTGCCAACCTTTGTTTGGAATCCGTCGATCAAGTGTTTTCTCTTGTTCTCTCATTTAAGGTATGGACTCTACTATTGGTTTTGTTCTAGTGACATGCTACAGAGAGCTTTGTCAGTTCCAATCTGACATTTCAATTAAACTAATAATTAATATGGTATGTTTAAGACCATAAAATTAAGGATATTATGATATATTACAAAATCTTTACCACAATATTATTTATTATTTTTTTAAAACTTCATATTATGTTAAAATTAGACACATAAAAGTAAAACGACTGAGTTACATGATATTCCTCAACAATAGGAAAAGAAAAGTAAATTTAATATTATTGCTTAATATCACTATTCTTTAAATATAAGTATAATAATCTTTCAATCTCCTTACAAATGTCATCAAACATGACCCTTGTTAATTAACTTGAATTTAAAATTTGAAGAACTTGGATCCCAATACAGTCCAATCTCATCATCGATGCCTAAACCACGTTTGGTAAACAACTCCACACAAATGAGTCCATAGTTCTCATCATCTATCATCTCAATATAAGCCCCATCACAATTATTAAGGTTGTTCTCTTCAGTAACATCCCATAAATAAACAGGCATCTTGTGTCCTAACGTTATAGATTCAGCGGTTTCCAATGTCCAATATCAAAAAACATGCTCAAAAATATCTATGAACGATAGCATCTTTGTCCAAAATCCCTATATATATTGGTACAAAATCAGTTTTGTCTTAGTTATTACATCTTTGTCCAATTTTCTCAGTTATTTTTGTTTGAAAAAAGTATCACTTTACTGCTTGAAGATAATTTTCATGGATAAAATATCACATCTAAATTTCAAACTTGAATATATATAATGTTTTAGCCTTATTAGGCTAATGTCATAGGTTTGCCACTTTAGGGCTCATATCAAAGATTTAGCCATGCTAGATTCATAATTCATGATCTAATGTAGTTAATTAGCATTTTTGGAGAGTCAAAAAGAGTAAAATCTTGCTACACTACTTCAATATCTCATGTCCCAGTCGCGTTAGCACTTTATGAAACTAAGAAATAAATTGAGGTGGTTTTAGCAGAGGTTTGTTGTTCATATCAAGTAGTTAGAGTTTCCAGTGTGATGCCTTAGCAAACAACTAAAATTCAAACACTAAAATTTACAAGAAATTCAGCAGAAATCCAATCACAAAGATCATAAGCAAATAGTACATCCTCTAACTAGTTCTAGATCGATGAAAATTTCAACAGAATATATGTGTAGTTTCTGCCAAATTCCTAATCTGTTTTAACAGATAACTACAAGATTTATAGACTCCATAAGTTTCATGATGCATAACGTTTGTAAATTTGGCAACAATTCATATGATTTATGTAATTCACAATATTTATCGAATATTCATGAACTAGTGAGGTTTTATTCAGATTTCCCAGAAACTTATAAAAGAACTCAATTGGTTGACAAAGATGGGGAATTCCTTCAACCCTAGAACTCTTGAGAGTAATTCAAATTGGAGGGGAATAAACTTGAAGGAATAGATGAAAGAAGTAGTTCTACATACCTCAAACGTTCGGAGAACTAGTGATCGAAAGTGAGGGAATTAGGCTTGAGTCTTGAGCCAACTCTCTTGGATTTTTTGCGTCTATTTTGGAGAAGAAGAAGAGATGGATGTTGACTGATGAAAATAACGTATGAAATCAGAAGGGAAGGAGGGGTTTTTAATCGTTTGGGGTTAAGAAAAAAAAGAAAAATACGAGATTGTCCCTAAGAGAGTTCAACAGCCAATGGGACTGCCTATTTGGCGTGTTGCTCCCCTCTGTTCCCACGGTTTAATCCCATACGACTAGAATTCAAGATGCAGGGTGTAACAGTTTGCTATCAATTCATTTGACAGGGTATTGACTTATTTTCAATGAAACAGGCTTTATGATAATCCCCGGGCTGTTAAACAAATACTCGAGTGTCCTTGACCTTTCATTATTAAAAGAAAAAAGACAACTTTTGTTTTGTATGGCTTGTTATAATTATCTCTTGATAATATTTCATTGTTGTATTGTATGGATGCAGCTTTGCATGTTTGCTCTTGTTCCCTCATTTAAGGTATGGATTGTACTATTGATTTTATTCAAGTGACATGCTACACAAAGCTTTGTCAGTTCCAATTTGACATTTCAATTAAACTAATAATTAATATGGTATGTTTAAGACCATAAAATTAAGGATATTATGATAATATTACAAAAATCTTTACCACACCATTTATTTATTTTTAAAAAACTTCATATCATGTTAAACTCAGACACATAAAACTAAAACGACTGAGTTACATGATATTCCTAAACAATAAGAAAAGAAAAGTAAATTTAATATTATTGCTTAATAGCACTATTCTTTAAGTATAAGTATAATAATCTTTCATTCTCCTTACAAATGTCATCACAAGATTTCATCAAACATGACCCTTGTTAATTAACTTGAGTTTAAAATTTGAAGAACTTGGATCCCAATACAGTCCAATCTCATCATTGACGCCTAAACCACGTTTGGTAAACAACTCCACACAAATGAGTGCATAGTTCTCATCATCTATCATCTCAATATAAGCTCCATCACAATTATTAAGGTTGTTCACTTCAGTAACATTCCATAAATAAACAGGCATCTTGCGTCCTAACGTTACGGATTCAGCAATTTCCAATGTCCAATATCGAAAAACATGCTCAAAAATATCTGTGAACAATAGCATCAGCCTTTTGGCAGACTCCTCAAAATCTGTGATGACCTTCTTGATCTGCCACGGATTTTGAGGGTCTATGACTGGGGCAGGATAGATGTCCCGTATTTCTACTAAGCGACGAGTCACTACCCATGGAGTGTTACTGTCTTTGCATGCTTCTTCTTCTTCTTTTGATGCGATGAAATCGTACATGAAAGTCTTCTTCATAGCACAATAAAAATAATAATACTAATAGAAAATTATATTTGATGATTTTTTACAATGTTGAGCAAAACTGGATAGGAATTTATAGGGATATTTTGGTATTAAATTTGGAAAATTATATGACACTATAGATTATTTTCCTAATAAAACTTGATTTTCCATTTATACAGTGTATATGCCTGATTGCTACATGTAATTAAGGTCATTTATGATTTGTGTAAATTTGTACACAAAATAAACATTAATAGGAATTAATTTAATGTCTTCTCAAACTATGATTAATCGTCTTTTAAAATTTTATTGATGTGAGATTGCCTAATAATGAACCTAATTTTTCAGATTTGACAGATAATAATGGAAACATTTTAAGTTTGACTAGATAGGACCATAAGTTAAACTACTGTTGTTAGTTTTATTGCTTTTGGTTTCAAATCTACTATCTCTTTTGAGGTTCTTGGCCAGTAGTGTAATGAGCGATCGGTGGCATTGGAAAGAAGATTCAAATACCTTTAATTTGGTGGGTAATAGGAAACCTAACTCTTTATATTCTAGGAGCAATGATCATTTGAAGTTGGCCCTAGTTAGAACTTACATGCTTTCGACTTAACTTTGAGCTAGAGGTCCTTTATGACCTTAATTCACATTCAACACTCTTTTCACACATATTACTTGACCATAACACCTAGTTACAATATAATCTTTCAGGTTCAGGTTTAATTACACGTGAAAAACGACTGGAATCGTAGCTCAAAAGTTTGAGGTGTTACAATTATACAGGAGCTAGGTAAGGCCAGAGGTTTCATCTGAACCTCCTTCTATGGAAAATGACATTTTTTATATACATGGTTAAAATTATTGTTGGTTGTGTGATAGAGTATAAGTCTGTAGCAAGACTTCACAGGCTAAATGGCTTACAATATGAGTAGACTACTTAAGTATCAATTCTATTTTCTAATTTTCATTCTAAGAATCTCTTGATTTATATTCAGAACTTCCGGAAAATATAACATGCCTGATGGATTGTGAAGTTGTTGAGCTTTTGCAAGGAATCCAAGAGAAAATGGTGGAAAAGGGTTTGACTTTGTTTACTACCAGTTCATTTGACAAGAACAAGCTTTATGATAATCCCCGGGTTGTTAAACAAATACTCGAGTATCCTTGGCATTTTATTATTATAAGAAAAAAGATAATTTTTGTATGGCTTGTTATAATTGTCTCTTAAAATTTTTCTAGTGCTTGTTTTCATTTAACTCAGATCAGGACTCTAAAACAACATGATGTTTCTGACGGGGAGGTATTGAATTTTGACCTGTTAATACTTTGATCTTTTACATGTGACATGTTTTCATATTTCATTGTTATATTGTATAGATGCAGCTCTGCATGATTGCCAACATTTGCTTGGAATCTGTCGATCAAGTGTTTTCTCTTGTTCTCTCATTTAAGGTATGGACTCTAATATTGGTTTTGTTCTAGTGACATGCTACAGAGAGCTTTGTTAGTTCCAATCTGACATTTCAATTAAACTAATAATTAATATGGTATGTTTAAGACCATAAAATTAAGGATATTATGATATATTACAAAATCTTTACCACAATATTATTTATTATTTTTTTAAAACTTCATATTATGTTAAAATTAGACACATAAAAGTAAAACGACTGAGTTACATGATATTCCTCAACAATAGGAAAAGAAAAGTAAATTTAATATTATTGCTTAATATCACTATTCTTTAAATATAAGTATAATAATCTTTCAATCTCCTTACAAATGTCATCAAACATGACCCTTGTTAATTAACTTGAATTTAAAATTTGAAGAACTTGGATCCCAATACAGTCCAATCTCATCATCGATGCCTAAACCACGTTTGGTAAACAACTCCACACAAATGAGTCCATAGTTCTCATCATCTATCATCTCAATATAAGCCCCATCACAATTATTAAGGTTGTTCTCTTCAGTAACATCCCATAAATAAACAGGCATCTTGTGTCCTAACGTTATGGATTCAGCGGTTCCCAATGTCCAATATCAAAAAACATGCTCAAAAATATCTGTGAACGATAGCATCAGCCTCTTGGTGGACTCCTCAAAATTTGTGATGACCGTCTTGATCTGCCATGGATTTTGAGGGTCTATGACTGGGGCAGGATAGATGTCCCATATTTCTACTAAGCGACGAGTCACTACCCATGGGGTGTTACTGTCTTTGCATGCTTCTTCTTCTTCTTCTTTTGATGGGATGAAATCATACATGAAAGTTTTCTTCATAGCACAATAAAAATAATAATACTAATAGAAAAATGTATTTGATGATTTTTTACAATGTTGAGCTAAAGTGGATAGGAATTTATAGGGATATTTTGGTATTAAATTTGGAAAATTATATGATACTATAGATTATTTTCCTAATAAATCTTGATTTTTCATTTATACAGTGTATAGGCCTGATTGCTACATGTAATTAAGGTCATTTGTGATTTCTGTAAATTTGTACACAAAATAAACATTAATAGGAATTAATTTAATGTCTTCTCAAACTATGATTAATCGTCTTTTAAAATTTTATTGATGTGAGATTGCCTTATAATGAACCTAATTTTTCATATTTGACAGATAATAATGAAAACATTTTAAGTTTAACTACACAGGACCATAAGTTAAACTAATAGCTGCCTGCTTTTTGGTTTCAAATCTGTTTTCAGTGTAGAGCTTTTGTAGAATGATTGCGTCATTAGTTTCACAGCCAATTCTTAGGTGTCCTACAGTCCTAACTGCTATCTCTTTTGAGGTTCTTGGCAAGTACTATATGAATGTTGTGCATTGTCTATATCATTTTATTTAATTTGTGTACTTAGAATTGTATTAAAATGGTCTGATGCTGCTGTGAAAAATTGCAGACTAAAAGAGAGCACGCTTAGAGTTCCCCTCGAGAATGTCTTGGCTGAACTAGCCAAACTTAGAAGGGCAGCATAAATGGCTCAAGAAGAGCATTCTATGGTAATGTCATCAATCAGAGGAAAATGGCCTCTGATTGTCCTACCAAGAAACAAAAAAAAAGTAGGTGTTTCCATGTTCGCTAATCAGCCAGAGGCGGATTCAGAATTTAAAGTTTGATGGTTCTTATTATGATCTCAAATTAATATATTCTGGTAGTTGAGTTCACATTTAGTGAGTATCATGATACTTCTTCGATTATGCAGAAAAACGGAAACAAAGACTTGAATGTACCCTTATTCTTGTGGTAATGCAAAAGCTTTCAGTCAGATGATTGAAAGAGTTTAGACCCTATATATATTGTTACAAAATCAATTTTGTGTTAGTTAATACATCTCTGTCTAATTTTCTCAGTTATTTTAGTTTGACAAAAGTATCACATTACTGATTGAAGATAATTTTGATGGATAAAATGTCACATCTGAATTTCAAACTTAAATATATAATGAGTAACAAACTAACATTGCAAGCCACCAATAATAATAATATTGTCAATTTTAGGTCTAAGCTTGTACAAATTTAAAACGTGTCAAAAGAGATAACTTTGCCTCCTTATATACCTTACATTTCTCATACCTATATTTTATCGATGTGAGATTATCTAAGGTGTTATAGATATCCCTGTAAGGTGTTCATCGGAGGTTTGCTCCACTATCATCTTAAAGGAGTGTAGTTGTACCATATGTGACGACCTAAGTCACTAGTGATCTTGCAACATCTCTCCTGCGGCAAATTATTATCTGACTGAATCAATATTTATACATAATCCAAGAATGTCACACCCCGGGATCAGACCTTGGACGTAACGGGTACCCCAGACTAATGAAGACCCCAGAAGACCCCTTAGCATAACATCATGAGCATATTCAATAAAATATTTGCGGAAGAAAGACCCATTTGAGAAAACCATTTTAAAATATAATTTTAAGAGTTTACCAAGTGTTGGGAACAAAACATTTAAAACAACATCTACATAGGTCCACGAAGCCTCTAACATAAGAATGAAACATCAATGCCAGGACATGACTTTGACAATACCATAACTGAAAATCAGAGTCAAAATAAGGATGCAAATCGCCTTTCGAAAGATGGAGGGCCCACCACTTGATGACGTTCTCCCAAACGATCCTAGTGCTGCACAGTACCACGAGAAAGTGTGTTGGAACCTACATCATGAAATGATGTAGCATTGAGGATGGTCAGTACGATGAGTACTGGCATGCAACCTAGGGAAAGGGACATAAAGTTTATAAAGCAAGTCATAAGAAACGTAACGTAAGTCATAATAGAAAACAAAATATGGGACAAGTATTCAAAATATTTCATAAAAACCGTTCATTAACATTACTTCTGAACTAGATGGTATCACCGACATCATTTTCACCACGGGCTATGCGGGTCCGATCACGGCTCGATCAGCTGAGCCCCCAATCCAAGTTTGCCGCAAGGATCGAAGCATTAGATCATAATCACATCATATACTGCATACAACTGAGCAGTCAAGCATACAATGGTCGTCCATGTTTCAGGACAACATCATATCTGTGTCGGCAAAACACGGTTTCAGTTAATGAGCCCTGTTCGACTCATACCTTCTCGGTTAACCATCTAATTCTCTTAAGCCCATCTTTTAGCAATTCATAAAACATTTAAGCAAAATGTTCATTAGGGACATTTAACATTCTTAAGGCAGTCATAAATTGGTATCGTCATACTAAGACTTGCAAGTCGTACATATTATATTATGCCATCATCGTTCATACATCATTTGTCCCATCATTTTAAAGAATTTAAAAACATTTAACATATCCTTCAAAGGTTGATAATTTCATAATTTAATAAACAATACTTTCAAAATCGAGGGATGTAGAAATCCTTTAATCTTTCATCGAAAAATAAAGATTTAAATGGTAAAATAAATTTCACAAGAATCATGACCACATAACTTTGAAGCTGCCCCGACATAGCTTTTCAAGTAAGTAAGGTTTCGTATTTCAAACAATAATCCTCCTTTCTCAAGTATATTCAATAACAAAGGAAGAATTTCGTAAAAAGAGTTTGTAACTTCAAGTAAGTTCTTCTTTCGAAAATCATTCAACAAAATACACATTCAAACTTGTACAAAATCACTTTCATAGTTAGAAAATCATTTACTAGTAGACTTAGTTGAAAGAGGATTGTTCAACATACCTTTTGACGGAGAGAAATTCAAGAAAAGCTAGAGATTGACCTTTGAACCTTGAACCCTAAGCGTTCTTGTTTCTTGGAACTTTGGGGAGAAGAGTAACGTATTTTTGACTGAATAATTCGTGTCTTAGGGACTTAGGAATATTTAGAATAGGTGGGGGCAGTTTTGGTAAGGAATGGACCAAAACACCCTTAAAAACGCGTAAGAAAATTGAAGGAGGCACTGCTGGGCACCACCTCCATGCCATGGGGCTATCGTGGAGGCTGGCCTCTGTGACACGCTGCTATCGCAGAGGTACATCTCCGTGACACGGAGGTATTGCGGACCTCCACTGTTTTTTGCCAAAATCTTATTTCCGCGTAAACTGAGAAGTGTCTAGTAAAATGGGCATAACTTTTTACTCGAGACTCGGATCGATACACGGCCGATGACGTTGGAAAGAAGACTAAAAAATATTTAATTTGGTGGGTCATGGGATACGTAACTCTTTATATAATGGTAGAAATGATCATTTGAAGTTGAACCTATTAGAAAGTTATACGAAAACTTAATCAGTAGAGAAGTTTTCAACTTAATTTGTGCTAGAGGTTCCTTAAGACCTTAATTCACATCCATTGCATTTATCACACGTACGAATTGATCTTCACACCGAGGTATAATAGGATTCATTGGGTTCGGATCCCACTACATACTTAGAACGGTTCTAAATCTTAGCCCGAAAAACTTGGGGTGTTACAAAGAGGCAGATCTAGGGTTCACTCCACACCTAGTCGTATGAAACTGAAATACTTTTGCTATGTCTGTCACATGAAGAAGCTCAACAAGTCTTGGAAGAATGCATCCTTCCTTTCGAAACTCTTTCATAGAATTTCAACAATTTCTTCCACTTCTCAAAAGCCTACAGGAACGGAGTTGATGCTCCTACATACGCCCCTCAACTAATATGAAGGTTTCGCATAGAAAGGATAGGTCTTTTTTTAACTGTCATAGCAAAGATAAGTTCTTCTCCTAGTATGGTACGATTGCTAGATACTATTGCTCAGAATAGTTAGTTCTAGATTCCGAAAGAAACAAATAATCTACTAACTGTTGGGACGGAAAACTTTATATAATCTACAATTTACGTTTTCCAGCACATCAACCTGTTGGTATGGAGGAATTTTTGTGTTTCTCATTCAAAGAAGTAAAAGGTATAAATACATGTACATTGGGTTCTAAATAAGGAAAGAGCAAAAAATATAATCCTAGATATCTGCTATGAACCTGTTGTAATTATACTCTATCTAGAATTGGCTATGTACATAACATCAAAGGCATGTATATTCATTTTCTAACAAACCTATAGAAGCTTCAAATGATGGACCAAAAAATATAATCCTGAATGGCATGATAGGCTTAAGGAGATCCCGGATAGTTTTGGGGATATTGCTTCATTAAAGTTAATCACACTGTATAAGCACATGGGTAGGGTAACTTTCCCCAGGACTGGTCCTCATGGTTTAGCCTATGGATTCCTACTGACAGAGGTGTTCAGAAGCTTTGATGTTCCTCTAGGAAAGGGTGCAGGTGTTACCAAGAATGACATGATCACTCTCTCCACCTTGGAAGAATGTGACTGTGTGCCTACACAAGCTCCCAAGAAGAAGAAGAGTTCTAGTCCCATAACTCAATCACTGCAGGACCTAGAAGCTGCACATGAGGAGATTACTTTGCTAAGAAAAGAGAATGCTGCTTTGAAGGAAAGTCTGGCAGCTTCCCAGGGATAAGTGGACTCTCTAAGGACTGAGATGATGCTACAGCAAACAAAATACCTTGATAACATCCAGTCTCTTATGACCCTCATTCCCAAGCCTCCCCCCTGATCCTCCTTAGTTGTCCTTTCTCAATACCCCTTCCCCTCTGCTATATTTCCTCCCATGATTGGCTCTAACTTACAGACAAATTATTTTTGTAACTAATTTTGATATGTTTTGTTTTGGAGCCAGTGGATGGCTTAATATGTGCTTATCTTATTGTTCCTGCTTCCCTATCTCTTGCATTTTGGTAAATAATCTATACTTTTTAATGATGTCAAAAGGAGGAAGAAAGGAAATTAAAGGGAAACATGTGAATGTGCTATGTACTAGTTGTTATTAAAGTCTAGCATGACATAGTAGAAGAGTGTAAAGGGTGCACCTGAGTGTGCGGTTATGTGCTAAAATGCTACATGTTTTTTTTCAAAAATAGGATAGAGTTTGCCATCATCAAAAAGGGGAAAATTGAAGAACCTTGTCAAACAAGTTTTGATAATAAGACAAAACCTATTTTTGGTAAAAAGATACTTATGCAAACAAACTATAAAAGAAGCAAGGAAGCATCATATTCAAAAGAAGGAGAGAACAAAACAAGGAAAGGAGGCACGCGTAGAAGAAGTATCCAAGTCCAACAAGGAGTGGACTGTTTCAAGTCGGCGACCAACTCCTACAAAGGAAAGGATTGGCTTGTCCTTTCAAGAAGAGGAGAGAGTTTGAGGCCTCTATAAAAGCATTGGAGCTAGGAAGAATTCAATCACCTATTGCACGAAGCTGAGAAGGAGTATTCTCAAGCAATAGAGATCTCAAGCACGCTATTCAAACGAAGACACAAAGAGAGAATTGTTCCTAGTCCAATCCTGTGTGATTGTTAGAACAAATAGTGTGTGTTGTGAGGCTTGTAACTAGAAGTGGGTTTGGCTTCTAGAGAGAGTTGTGTGAATTGTAGCAAGAAGTGGGTTTGGCTTCTTGTGAGAGAGAGTTTGTGAGAATTGTAACAAGAAGTGGGTTTGGCTTCATGGAGAGAGAGTTAGAGTGAGTTGAAACAATAAGAGTTTATTGTTTGAGTTAGGTACTAGAGTTAGTTCCTTTGATTATTGAGTTGTAATCATAAAACTTGAAAAGTTAGTAGAAGTGAGTTCGTGGTTTTTTTTTCCTGGAGTTAGGAAGTTTTCCACGTAAAATTTGTGTGTTATTTTACTTACTGCTTTGAGTGGAATTGCGCTAAGGACCTGGTTCCTGAAATAAGTAGTGGACACCAACTCTCTTCAGAAGCCATCAACTTAAAGATTCAGCCCTAATGATTGAGGAATATGTTGTAGAAATGACGGGAGAAGACAAGCTTAATGTAATCATCCACTAGTGTTCATGCACGAAATGGGGTCGTCTTAAGTCCTTATCTCCAGGCATTTTCTGACCTTCTTCCGTAGCGAAGCTCCTTCCTTATATATATATAGGAAGGTTGGCCAGAACATCAAAACATTGTGTCCTCAAGACAGTTATGCCTTCTTCCAGCAGCTTCTGTTCATTTCGTTGATTCATTACATTGTGGTTAATAACTGATAGCGCTGTTTATCAAGTGCTACCACGACTTCATTTCAGTTCCTTCCAATCTTTTCTTGAATGGACTTTGGAAGTCGATTTTAATGACTGGCTTGTGTCCTTTATTAGAATGGATCAGATATTGTACACGTGCTTTTCATTTACGCGCTTTTTTAAATATGGAATTCTGAGAGTTTTCTCAGATCTATTGTATTATCTTCTTCTAAAACTTGCGACTCGTTGTGTTGCAGCTGTAATCTTCAGTTACAACAGAACATGAAACTAGCAATTGGTCATCTATTAGCAGATTCTTATTTAAATACTAAAAAGAGTGAGGACAACAGCTCTGCTATTAACCCCCCCCCCCCTCCCAAACTATTAGGGCTTTGCGAAATTTCATTCCTAAACTATTGGATCCCGAACTACATTGTTCTCATATTAAAACACCCCTATTTTACTTTAAGTGATTAAAAAAAGAAGAGCATTATAATAACAGGGAATGAAAACACAAGTACAGAAAGGGGATTACGCAGACTAAATTGGGAACTTTTTGAATCATCATACTCCTTTGAATTCCAATTTCAGAATCGAATACGTTTAACTATTACAATTATATGAAAGAGTAATACTAGCAAAAACACTATGGTATGCTATTTTTGGTCCTAATTCTTGAATAGTTTCACTAAGCGCGAACCTGAGAAAGTAATTTGAACATTAAACTTGAAGACCTAGGATCCCAATATAGCCCAATTTCATCACCAACATTCAATCCGCGATCATTGAACAATTCCATGCACGTCAGAGAAAAGTCATCATTGTACAGCTTCCTAAAGGAAATACTTCCACCATCATACTTCTTAGGGTCATTCTCCTGCGTTACATCAAACACGTCAACACACACCCCGTACCCCTTCTCCAAACTTTTGGCCATGTCCAACTTCCAGTATCGAAGAATGTACTCAAACATCTCAAAAAACGGAATCACCACCTTTCCTAGAGTGACCTCGTCACGGGTGATCTTTTTCTTGATCTGCCACGGGTTTTTCAGATCGATTATCGGGGCAGGGTATATGTCCCGTATCTCTACTAGTTCTCGAGTCACTACCCATGGAGTGTTGATAAGTTTGCAAGCTTCTTCTTCATCTTTTGATGGAAAGAAATTGTAAAAGAATGTCTTCTTAATGCTAAGCAAAGGCTTTTGATCAGACATTGAACTAAACTGTCCAAAGGATACAACTCCCAAAAAATAATACACTGGAAAAAAGAGGCAGTAACAACTTTATTTATAGGGAAATTGAGAAACCTAATTTCAAATCCTAAACAAATTAGGTTTTAATTTCTATTCCAATTTTGAGCGGGAAAGAGAGAAAAATTTTAAATTATTTTAACAATTGTTTGACCATAAATTTTGGATTAGATTTTGAAAATTTAACTTCAAATATTTGTTTGACCATATTTTTTGAATCAGATTTTAAAAATCATATTTGGATTTTGGAATGTACCAAAATATCATTTGATCTTGTGATTTTAAACATACCATGTAGAAATTTAAAATTAAAGAATTTCCATAAAACAAATGGAAAGAAATATCTTTTTTTTTATATAAAAACTGACTAAAAATGAAAGTAAGATAAACAAATTAAAAAGGAAGAAGTATTATTTAAGCAAAACTTGAAAATGTATGTATCACTTTGTAGTTTTAAATTAGAAAAATTAGTATCAAGATCTTCGTGCAATTAAATCATAGGTTTAGTGACTTTAATTTCTGTGTGATTAACTAGGGCCTAGGGGTTTCTTGCTAAAAATAACGTATCTAGAATTAGCTTTTTAGGTCACTTACCATTTCTTTTAATTTTGTGTCAAGAGATCTTTATTTTTACCAATAAAAGATCTTTATTTTTACACGTAAGAAATCTAAAAAGACCATTTTCTTTTATTCATTTTGTAAGGGGCGAAAAGATCACATTTCCTCCTAAAGAAAATACATACCTGCAATAATTTATGTTCAAAAAAATTTAAAATGTTGCCTGGTTATGTTCTTTTTTTACCCGAATTAGGCTCATTTTGAATTATACTTTGAAACGCAAAATTTGAAATAGTTTATTTCAAATTAGAAAATATAAAATAATTTGTTCTTAAACTACCTACATAATCAAACATCCTTACCATATCTACTTTCACTACTTTAAATTAATTACATAATATCCCACTTGTTAACAACCCCCTCCCCCCAGATATGTGCGGATACATGTGATATTCCACTTCTTAACAATTTTTCCCCAAATACATGCGGATACATGCCGTAATCCTCCCCTCCCCCCGCAGATACATGCCATAACCTCCCAGATACATGCGACTTAACTGTATCCCCTGAATTACGGGTGTTCACAGGTCGGTTTGGATCGGTTATTCATCAAAATCAAAATCAAACCAATATAATTGATTTTTAAATTATTAAAATCAAATCAAATCAACTATAATATATATTTATCGGTTTGGTTATTATCGGTTTTGATTTGGTTTGGTTCAGTTGTTCGATTATTAATCATACACGAAAATAAGTGAAACAATTCATTCAAATGAAAAAAAGACAACAATTCTTTCAAAAAGAAAAAAATACATTGTGAGATTACCACATAAAATAATAAAATAGTGTACTATAATACAAGATATTTAAATTATAAATAAATTTTGATGAAAACACATGTAAGATAATTAAAATTATTCGTAAAAAAATAATAAACTATGTATATATAATTACAAAAAATATGTATATAATTTGTTGGTTTGGTTCAATTTTTTTTGAACAAAATCAAAACCAAATCAAATATTATCGGTTTTTAAAAATATAAAATTAAATCAAATCAAACCAAATAAAAATTGATTTATTTAATCAGTTTGGTTCGGTTTTTTTATTTGGATCAGTTTTTATTCAAATCGTGAACACTCCTACCCCGAATACATGTGAATACAGGCGACTAAACCATGCATCCTGACACCTTAACCATGTATCAGACTTCTTTTTTAGTGGTATAATATGTAATATTGAAAATTAGTGGTTGAAAGAGTAATTAACTCCTATACTAGTGAATTTTCTGTTGTTTACCCATTAAAAAAAGAGAAACTTTCAGAAATAGCAAACTTGAGACCATAAATAAGGAGAGATAGCAGAAAGTTGCTAATTACGGGCGATAGCAACTTTTAAGTTAAAGTATTGCCATTTTTTTGTATTTAACGTGTCTGTTTTATTAGTCAAATACAAATACAAATTGAGGGTGAAGCGTAATTTTAGGTGACTGTTGCCATTAAAAAAGAAAGGATCATTAATGAGTATAATTCTCTCCTTAAAAGAATCATTTAAAAGAAAAAAATCATTAATGAGTATATTTTTTAGATTCCATTTTCAAATTTGAATATGTATGTAATTTTTGTACTTTCAATTCGTATCCATAAATACGTATGGAGATTAAACTGTAAATTCAACAGTACATATGTATATATAAATTCGATTTGTATGTGTATGACTCTATGAGTACATATGGAGTATCTATAATGTATACAAATCATTTGTATTTATTTTCGCATTGCATACAATTAAGAACATAGAATATATTTGTGTTTCATTGTTTAAATACATGTACCAGAACAACCAAAAAATATAAATCATTCGTATTTGTATTCGCATTTCATACAGTTAAGAACACAAAATATATTTGTGATTCATTGTTTAAATACATATACCAGAACAACCAAAAAATATAGATTATTTGTATTTGTATTCTAATTGTGTAAAAAATATATTTTGTATACAAATAAGTAAATGCATTATTTGTATTTGTTTGAGCCTATCGTATACAAATATGCATGCAATGTGTCATTTGATACAAATTTATCATTTGTATTTGTATGTAAAATTTATCATTTGTATTTGTATATAAATAAGTATTATTTGTATTTTTATGGTTCAAGTTGTATAAACATGAATCGTTTAATACAAATGCATCATTTGTATGGTTCAATCTATATCAATAAATACAAATACAATTATTCATAAGAAGAGAATCAACAATTTCTTTTCAATTATTTAAGAATACAAATGATACAATCAACTACAGATGCAAATATAAAACAAATAAAACAACGACAAAATACAAATGATGCAGTCAACTACAAATACAAATAATGGTGCGGATACAAATACAAACATAAACTGGTGCTAATACAAATACAAAAATAAAACTTAAGTCACCCAACCACTATCGGAATCACCACAAAACTGTCAGAACCACCATAAAACTGATCGGGACTACCACAAAAATATAACATCACTGCCTATCAATCAAAATACAAATATAAAACTTAAGTCACCCTAATCACTGTCGAAATCACCGCAAAAAAAAAATCACTGCCGGATAGAATTCCAAAAAGAATATAAGAAATCTGCCGGAAATGAAATATCACTTTAGATCTGTCGAAAAAATTTTATCGTACCGCCATCAGTTCAGATCTGCCGCAAACGAAATATCACTTCCAGAGCTAGCCGAAATGGTGGAGGGAGTAAAAATGGGAGAGAGAGAGACGACCCTTCACCCTTACTAATAATTGTAAATCAAATACAACAATGAAAAATAAGAAAAAATGTAATGAAATCTATCAAAATATTGATAATGTTAATTACTTAATTTTATGGAAGACACGATTTTGAGAGAGAAAGAGGTTGAAATCGTAAAAAAAATGGTAATGAGGATAATTAAGAGATTTTGGGAAAGTAAGAAAAGAAGTTGAATTCAAAAGGAAGTGGAGAGAAATTAGGAGTGATATTAGGAGTCTAATGCTCCTCCAAATGTATTTGGAGTATAACTGATGGCTCAACTATAAATATTGTTATTTTTATTGTGTATAGTAATTATTTTAAAGTGTTGTTGTAATTCATAATTAAGGAATTTTTTATAAAGAATTATTATTATAGTGAATGTCCATATTTATGTTTCTTTGGATAAAAGTTAGGAAACCTAACTTTGGAGCCAAGTTAGTTTTCCCCTATAAATAAAGGGGTTTACCTTCATTGTAATTCACTCCAAAATTTCCCAAGAGGAATCTCTCAAGAGAAATAAGAACTCCTCTCTTCTTCTCTACTATTTTCTTCTTCTTTCTTACTTTAATAATTTATAACACGTTATCAGCACAGCACGAGACTCTAACTTATCCCAAAGGTATACATGAGATGAGTAGTAAGAATTAGGAGATCTTCCGGTAAGTATACGATATTGACATGCTGATGCATTCACCCTAAATTGGTCATGATCTGCCTCTCCAATTTTCATTATATAATTGTTACAGTTTGTGCAATTCTTACTTTAGATTTACTTATGCACAATTTTAATTATGAATTTGCATCTTCAGTGGTATTAATTAAGTTATTGATTACATGACATACGAAAATAATTTGCATCTCAAATGGTCTTGGGTATATTAAAACTTAATTAAGTAAGAAGGCTACTGTTTGTAACCATGAATTTTTAAGGATTGAAGAAAATTTATGTTTTCAAACAGAAGACGTGAAGTATTGTTACTATAATTAAGGATATGACAGTTCCTTTTAACCTTATTTGATCTTACTTACATTTGTGTTCAATTTTCTCATACATTCACATGCGCACATGGTAAGCATTAACGGGCAGCAGCAGTTTTGATACTGTTTGTTTTTTAATTTTTAAAGTTTCTGTTATGATCTAATAATCATGTCTTCAATAATATATTTTGCGTATCTCAGCATACTTAACTTATTAATTATCAGAAGTAATATTGTGGTTGAGGACAACATGGTGGATTCAAGTTTCATCGCACTAAAAGGGTAACATATCGGATTTGAGTTTTGATGTATATATTGATGCACTAATGATCATAAGATGTTGGATTCAAATCCCCATCGATATATTACCTAAGACGCCTTTATATGGGTAAGACATTGGGTATAAGTCCTAATACACCATAATAATGATATAATGATGGCTAAGGTAAATCAATGTATTTTTGATCAAAAGTCATTAAATCCATCCCATTAATTTGCTCCATTCCTTGATGTGAATGTGGTGGCAAAGTATAAGAAAACAAGTGGGCTTTGAAGTTTGGTATACTCTGAAAGATATGTTAGAGAAAGATTCTCTACATTATATGTATACCTCAATTTGCTCCTGAACTACCAATATCTTAAAAGAGGTTATAAGCTATCATAATTTGATATGCTCAAGGCACGATTATATTCCATTCCTGCGGAATGAAAATTCCGATTGCTATAAATATAGATCCATTCTCTGAAATGAATGTGATAATATTTATAAGACATATAATTACAGACGTGCACTTGATTGTGACTATATCACAATACACCTCCGGAAGAGGTAGAATAATTGAAAGATTGAATATCTCCAAAGTTACTATGGTAACACATATGTGAAAAGTTATTCAAGCATGATGAGATCACGTGCCACAATAAACTAGATGTTTATTGATATAAAATTCATGTCATAGTAAACCAGAAGTTTACTAAAGCAAAATACACATGTCAAGGTAAACTTGGAGTTTACTAGTACAAATTACTTTATTTGTTGGCATGGATGATTCTGTCATCCCCAAGATGTGCATATTGAGTATTAGACATGTACTGAAGAGTTAGAAGATTCTTCAAGAACTCTCTATGTTGTTTGTTCTCATGATAAGTTGATTGGATCAACTAATGTTAGGATTGAATCTCCTAAAATCTGAAAAGTATAAAAGGTGAATATGGGCTCGTTCACCTGCCATGTGATATGATGCATCTATAAATTGGTCACATGTTTGTTTATTGTCAACCTGCAGTTTGACATTTGTAAAGTTGCTTGCTCAATATAAATTGAGTTAAGAGCATAATTTTTAGATTGTGTAATCAAGACGGTTGATCTTGATAATGCTGGTTTGGCATTGAATGCCTCCGATAAATAGCTAAACCATTGCTTATGAGAACAAAGCTTCATATGTTGGTCTGAGATATGAGATATTGTGTACAACAAAATTTATATGCATTAGACCAATAAATTATGATTAATTTTTTCCCTCAATTGGTTCAAGGTCAGGAACCAAATATTTTTCATCTAATTGATTTTAATGTGCGGTATATGATTAATGAATATTCCATGATGCACAAAGATTGATTCCTCAAAGAAGATAGAGGATATATATTAGCTTTCCTAACATAATGGGAGAGAATAAACATCTATGAAATAGTTATGAATTAGCATTAGTATGATCCTCATTCAAAATATAATTCAAGTTAAATGATGTTGACCCAAAATTAATTTCATATTTAGATGCAAATGCTCCTATTGGATATCCTGAAGGACAAAGTCTATGACGTGCATGAAGCATGATGACCAATCGGTTCTAATTATAATAATCCTTGAAAAGGAAAGGAGCAAATGATCATAATGTGAGGCAATATGCTCTTGAAAAGCCTACGACATAACACTTCATGAAACCTCATGAGAGGTTTAGGTACCTAAGAAAATAATGAAGTGATGAGATCTCACTAAGTTATGTCGCATTGTGAACCGATACAAAAGATATCTTGTCGATGATATTTTTGATACAATATAGCGCAATATTGTAAAAGATTATAAGGATCTGAATTCTACTTTTATTAAAGCATGCTGACGTAGAAATATTTATGAAGTGACATGGAAGGATGCATCTTGGTAAGCGTAAGCTTATTTGACTTGCATTCTAGACACTAGAAGATGTTGTTGTGTCACTTGACAAGATTGAGATGAAAATCCTTAAAGGATTCAAAATACCTGAAGCATATACAAGTTTTTGAAAAAACTTGTTTATAATCCTCATATGGATTAAATTAATCAAGGTCGATGACTTGAATTGAAACTCTTGGAGAATTTTCAAAAGCAATAGATTATCTGTTGAAATGAGAAACTTGCAGAATTGGATTGGTCATGAAATATCATATCTTGTACAATTGATGCTTGTATACATCTTGCTATAACTATGAGCATGATATAGTTTCACTCCTATGTGGAGATATTGAAATAAGATCAATTGCAAGTTCTGATATGAATGTGTTTATCCTAACAAATATTGTCAAGATTTTATTGGTTATGAAATGCATGACATTTATAGGATATACATAAAGTTTGATCTCAAATAAATTATATGTGTTCATATGTGAAGTACTACCATATCTTGGCAATCTACAAAGCAGTCTATTGTAGATACTTCATCAAATTATGCTGAGAAAATAATTATTCATGAAACAAGCTGAGAAGCATGCATAACATAGTTGAAAGAAGGATTCATAAAAGGAGATACAATGAATCACATTTCACCAAAGCGTTTCTTCACACATCTCCAAAAGAATGGTGATATCAACATTCAACAGATTTATTTGAGTATGAAAGATTTATTCACCAAGTCTCAATCAACTACAACTTTTGAGAAGATGGTGCTCAAGATTGGGATGCGAAGATTCAAGTCCTTGGATTGATGTTCTCATCAGGGGGAGTTAATACACGCTGTACTCTTTTTCCCTCACAAGGTTTTATCCCACTGGATTTTCCTTGTAAGGTTTTTAATGAGGCGGCCAAAATTCGTATTATGAGATATGTGTACTCTTTTTCCTTCACTAGAATTTTTTCCACTGGGTTTTTTCTAATAAGGTTTTAACGAGGCACATTATCTATTAAATAGACATTCAAGGGGGAGTGTTATAAAAAAATATTATTATAGTGAATACCCATATTTATGTTTCTTTGGAGAAAAGTTAGGAACCCTAATTTTGGGGCCAAGTTAGTTTTCCTCTATAAATAAAGGGGTTTACCTTCATTGTAATTCATCCCAAAAATTCCTGGATCTCTCAATTGATGAGTAATAAGAAGATCTCTGTTCTCCCTCTCTATTCTTCTTGTTCTTAGTTTAATATTTCATAACAAACTTAAATTTGTTATGCCATGTAATTTTCTCCTCTTTTTTTTCACCTTTGGTCGTTCCAGCCACAATTTCTCGTGAGTCCATTATTAATTTTTGTCTCCTTTGGTTTATGCTAGTTAGTATTAATGAGAGTAAAATATTTTTTATTTATTTGACCACATCAAATTTAACTGCTAAAATAATATTGAACTATAATTTTATTCCTCTAAAATATACCCCGTAACCATAAAGTTTATAAAGTAAAAGAAAATGATTCATGTGGTTATTAAGTAGTTTTGGATAACATAAAAATATATCATATCCATATAATTACATTATAATATTTATCTTTATTTAAAAAAAAAAAAATCTTCAATTCAAATTTAAAAGGAGTTTCTCAAATCAAATTCAAATTCTAATTTGTTGGTATTATATAGTTTATTAATATTATTTTAAAATTATAATATATATTTTTTATTAACTTCGCGCCTTGTATAACTAGCCAATTTTAACTTTATAAACACGACGCCTTTCGATTCAACAAAGTATTTTTCACATTCCAAATACAAATATGAATTTCGTTAATATTTAAAATCTTTTTATTGTTGTGAAATAAAGACGATATATTAAAACTTAATAGCAAAGAGAGAAAGGAGTAGGAGAAAGCGACAATATGAATAACTTTGTATTTGATTTTGGTGTCTACTTTTCATCTAAATTACAAGAGTATATATAGGCTTAAAGCCTTGGAGTAGTGTATTTGTTACAGTAGTGGTGATTCTACATGGGCATTCACTTGGATTATTTACAACACTCCCTCTTGGATGTTTATGTATGAAAAATCAAAAAAAATGTACATAGTTATTTGTAATACGCATTGATTGCTGCCTCATTAAGAACCTTACCAGGGAAAACCCAGTGGGACAAAACCTTGGTTAAGGTAAAAAGAGTGCATCACGTATTTACTTCCCCTGATGAAAACATCACTTAATATCTCGATGATGACACATTCCAATATTGTATCTCAACTTTTCAAAGGTTGAAGTTGGCAATGCCTTGGTGAACATATCCGCTAAATTATCACTCGAACGAACTTCTTGAACATCTATTTCACCCTTCTTTTGAAGATCATGAGTAAATTTTTTTTTTTTGTGAAATATGTTTTGTTTTGTCCCCTTTGATGTATCCTTCTCTTAGTTGAGCAATACACGCAGTATTGTCTTCATATAATGTTGTTGGAATATTTCGTTTCAAAGGAAGACCACATGTTTCCTGGATGTGTTGAGTTAGTGATCTCAACCAAATGCATTCTCGACTTGCTTCATTAATGGCTATTATTTTTGCATGATTTGAAGAAGTAGCGACCATAGTTTGCTTTGTTGAACGCCATGAAATAGCTTTACTTCCACATGTAAATAAATAACCTGTCTGAGATCGACCTTTGTATGGGTCAGATAAATATCCTGCATCTGCATAACCAATTAATCGTGAATCAGACTCATTTGAATAAAATAGTCTCATATCAATGGTCCCTCGGAGGTATCTGAATATATGCTTAATACCATTCCAGTGTCTTCGTGTTGGGGAAGAACTAAATCTTACTAATAAGTTTACAGAGAAAGATATATCTGGTCGAGAATTACTAGCAAGATACATCAATGCTCCAATTGCACTAAGATATGGTATTTCATCACCAACAAGTTCTTCATCATTTTCATGAGGTCGAAATGGATCTTTATTAATATCAAGTGATCTTACAATCATTGGGGTACTCAATGGATGTGCTTTATCCATATAAAATCTCTTTAAAATATTTTTAGTATATGTTGATTGATAGACAAATATCCCATTTGTGAAATGTTCAATTTGTAGACCAAGACAAAATTTTATCTTTCCGAGGTCTTTCATTTCGAATTCCTTTTTCAAACATTTTACTGCCTTTGGAAGCTCTTCAGGAGTTCCAATGATATTCAAGTCATCAACATATACAGCTATTATGATAAATTCAGATCCAGACCTTTTAATAAAGACACAGGGGCAAATTGGGTCATTCTTGTAACCTTCTTTCAATAGGTATTCGCTAAGGCGATTATACCACATGCGCCCTGATTGTTTTAATCCGTATAAGGATTACTGAAGCTTTATTGAACAAGTTTCCCGGGAGTTTTTATATGCTTCAGGCATTTTGAATCCTTCAGGAATTTTCATAAAAATATCGTTGTCTAGCGAGCCATATAAATAGGCTGTGACAACATTCATCAGATGCATATCAAGTTATTCATAAACTGCCAAATTTATAAGATACCTGAAAGTGATTGCATCCACCACGGGAGAATATGTCTCCATATAATCAACGCCAGGTCTTTGTGAAAATCCTTGTGCTACAAGTCGTGCCTTATATCTTACGACTTCATTTTTCTCATTTCGTTTTCGCACAAAAATCCATTTATACCCCACTGATTTTACACTTTTAGGTGTTTAGACTATAAGTCCAAAAACCTCACGTTTTTTAAGCGAAGCTAATTCAACTTGAATTGCATCTTTCTATTTTGGACAATCATTTCTCTGTCTACATTCTTCGACAGATTTTGGTTCAAGATCCTCATCTTGTTGTATTATTTCAACTGCAAC